>CM067219.1:131077347-131607346 GCA_034190945.1 Octodonta nipae | reverse complement strand
GAATCTCTGAATACGAATCAGATGTCAGGTTAGCAAAATTGGAAAAGGCTGATCCAAGATGGCGGATGAAAATCAACCGATTTACGTATATGAAGGTTTTTTGGGCCTGTGATCACTAACACACGAAATTACTTAGTTATCTAAGTTTTAGTAAATCATTACAGTGAATCACTATTGATTTGAGGACCAGTGTTCTGTAATTAGAAAATGATTGTGATCAGAGACCCCAAAAAAACAATTTTGGAGTAAATCGGTTGATTTCCAAAATTTTCATTCGCCTTCTTCTATAAGTCATTTATAATTTTACTAAGTTGACCTCGGATTCGTGATCAGAGATCCTAAAAACTACCCTAAACCAATTTTGGAGTAAATTGGAATTAAAATTATTGAAAAATTATGATTTTCTCAATCATTTTTGACTGAAAAATGCCATTTTACAGCTAGGTGCCTGACTATAAACTTTTTCCTTGAGTTTACAATTTTTTGTTTCAGAAAACACCAAATGAATTTAAAAACTAGTCTCTCTGACAAACTTATTGGTGTGCTCAAAAAACTTTTTGCCCCAAAATTGTAATGGACTGGGAGGGACGGATTTGAAAAAGATTTCCCCTTATCCAAATGAGGAATGTGTTCTTCCGAGAAATGACATTTTATTTCAACAAGTTGTTGCACCTCCGCATTATGCAGCACCTGTCCGTGGTTATTTAGAAGATCTGTTCCCGAATTGTTGGATAAGAAGAAGACGGTCGATTGAGTGAACAGCCAGATTTGACACACCTAGATTAGCCAGGAGATGGTACACCTCCAGAAGTTATTGACCATGAACAAGATTTTATTAATCATCTTGTTTACTGTCAGGTAACCAACAGTTCATAACTTCAACATTTACTTTTATTATTATCATTAAATTTAATTAAATTTAAAATAATGTTTTTTTCATTTTTTTATCTACCTTTTTCCGAGGTGTACGTAGAATAACACTCTTTCAATTAGTATGGTCGAAATTATGTGACAACATTTGATAATTGTCGATGACAGCATATCTCGAATTACAATTACGTAACAAATAAAGGTAGTAAGTCAAAAAGTACCTTTGTTTAAAACATAATCGACGTGAAGATATTTTTAAAAAACTCTCACTTTCCAAAATAATGAAGTTGTTCGTTCTTTTCGAAAGCACTAACAAATACGAATATTTGGAGTTATTTTCTACGATTCTGATTCACCTGAAATATGAATAAACTATAATATTTACGTATTTACGAGTCAATCAAGCCATAGTCACGCAGAACGCTGTAATACAAATGTTTAATCAAAAAAGTGTTTCAGAGTTCATTGCTATTCGAATGTGTAAAGCATATGTTGTCGCGTACGTATTTATGACACATGCAAGTAGTAGTAGTAATTAATTTCAGTGAAACAATAAAGGCTTTATTATTGTCACATCCCGTTGAAGCATTTGTCTATCTCACAGGAACACTTTTTATATTTCATATGCTTCGAGCTGAAGTTTCTCAATGCAGCAAAACACGTTAACATCATACAAATATAGTTTTCCTTAAAAAAAATCCGAAAACCAAGGCTAGTTATTAAACACCTCAAAAGCACTAATATATCAAAATTCTAATTGATTTTCGAAGAAATGAATTCATAAAAATATCAGAAAATTTGGTACCATCCTTAAGAATTATAATATTCTATATCAGAGATGGAGAATCAATGGCACGCTCTACCGATATATTGAAAAGTGATAGCTAAAGTTGTAGTTTTCACAGAAATATTCAATTGAATTAATTTAAAAAAATTGTGGAGCCTTCGGGGCCAACATTTTTTTAAAATACTTTTAACCGAATTATTTTATATAAAAATTGTATATTGTATATTTATTAAACACTTTTATAGAATTTTTTTAGAAATACAATAGAATCAATTATTCTTACTGTTAATGATCACTTCACAATCGTAATAATATATTTTTGTCATATTTAAGAACCACAATTAAAATTATTGCCTACCCACTTAAAAAAAAGATTGGAGTATATTTTCCAAATAAATAATCATCTATATATTCATAAAAAATGAGTTGTACAAAAAGTTTGCCCTCGATTTAAATAATTTCCAAAAATTTTAAGGCTTATTTATAAGTATAAACACAATGAAATATTTGTGAAATTCATCGATATATTTTTTTTCTGTTGGTGGACAGGCGAAATGACCCATGTTTTTAAGTGGACAAAATTTCATTTCGTTTACAAATATATCTATTAATCATGTCATTTCATGTCCACTCTTAAGCTACCACTTTTCAACATGTCTGTAGAGCGACATATTGGGGGAGGTGGAGACCCTTAACGGCCCGCGATTATGAGGTAGCCACGTTGACCATTGTTATTTAAATAATTTATATAAACAATTCTGTGAAACTAGAACTTTAGCTATCACTTCTCAACATGTCCGTAAAGTGTTTGGCATACAAAACACGAAAAACGCCCCAACGCCAAACTACCGTACACCGTTTTAAATTTATAAAAAATATACACTCTCATTTTCCACACATACACTTTTTATTTTATCTGCTTCTGAATTCGCTTGATTTTTATTCATATATATTTAATTTTCTAATCTGATAGATTGGAAGATAAAGGGCAAAATAGGTCAAGTTTTAAATTATAAATTATTACATTTGTTATTCAAATTATTAAAAAATACAAATAAAATATGTTTTTCAAAATTTAAATAGTATAGTTTCTAAAGTGGGAATTATGTCGATGTTTAATATTTTTGTTAATATCTTTTAAACAAATGATTTAAAAATATGATATATTTGTAATTCACATAATGAGCTTTTTATCTGATATTTTACATGATGCGTTTGAAAATTGAATCTTTATTTTCCATTTAATTGTATAATTTGTCCCTAAAATTACTATGGGGGTTTTCTAATAATTTATTTCCCGTTTAATTCCATTATTTGGGGGCCAAATAATAGAATTAGGGATTTTTTTCATATTTTTCCTATAAACAAAAAAATGAGGTCTTATAGTTTGGGGAATAACGGGGAGGATGGGTAATTTTTTTAAACTATTTTTTTAATATATTTTAAAATATTCATTTTAAAAAAATTAAAAAAAATATGTTTGTATTCGTCATAATGAGCCATGTTATTTGATATATTACATGACCCGTTAGAAACAATTATACTTTTTTATTTTCCATTTAATTCTATAATTTGCCCTCCAAAATGAATTTTAGTTGTTTCTCCTTATTTTTCCAGTAGAGTTCAGGTGAGGGGCTAACTTCCATTTTTTTCAAAATTTTTCAGCTTATGGTTTAGGAGATAAGGGGGAGAGGGGTAAAATTTATATTTTTGTTAATATCTTTTAAATAATTTATTTTAAAAATACGAAAAAAAATATATTTGTTTTCTTCATCATGAGCCCTTTCATTTGATATATAACATGATGGGTTAGAAACAATTTTAATTTAATATTTTCCATTTAATTATGTAATTAGCCCCCAAAATTAAAAGTAGAGGTTTCTTCTTATTTTTCCAGTAAACTTCAGGTCAGAACCTGTACCTCTAATTTTTTTCAAAACTTTAAGTTTTATAGTTTCGGAGATAAGTTGGGGGGAATGGGTAAATTTTGGTATATTTTCGTTAATATCTTTTTAAATATTTTTTTAATACGAAAAAATATATTAGTGTTTCTCAAAATGAGCCCTTTCAAGTGATATATTACATGATGCGTTTGATTTTTTTTTAATTTTTATATAATTCTATAATTTGCCGCCCAAAAATAATATTAATGGTTTCTCCTTATTTTTCCTGTAAAGTTCGGACAACGTCCTATATTTCCTTTTTTTTTTCAAAATTTTAGGCTCAGTAGTTTCGGAGATCAGGGGGGAACTGTCGATTTTTTTAGTTTTTCCCCCAAGAAGTACCCCTAAAATCAAAATTTCTTCATTTACGATATGTCCTCCTAATCGGGTCACCAAACTATACATTGATACCAAATTTCAACCTCTTCCGTCCAGTAGTTTAGGAGAAAATTGCTGTGATGTGACAGAGGCAGAAATCCTGAGTGATATTATAAGGGTATCCTTGTATATACGGAACCCTAAAAATGGACCATTTAACAAGAATGCACAAAATAAACATTCTACAAATGATTGGTTATGGAGATAACACACGGACACAAATGGAAGTTCCTCACTTATTTCACGAAAATCCAAATTTGTCACCTGTATCCCAACGAACAATTGGCAAAATATAAAAGCAGTTTCGCGAGCTTGGTCATGTAAGACAGATAAAAAAGTAGCTACCAATGCTCTAAGTGATAATACGAAATTGGTTATTATGCTTCAGTTTCTAGAAAACCCACATAATGCTGGAAATTTGCCGCTCAAGGAACATTTAGCAAAATAGAAAAGCAGTTTCGCGAGCTTGGTCATGTAAGACAAATAAAAAAGTAGCAGCCAATGCTGTAAGCGATAAAAGGAAATTGGATATTACACTTGAGTTTCAAGAAAGCCCACATAATGCTGGTCGAAAAGCAGCCCTACTGTTCAAGGTTATCCACACATCAAGTTTTCGAATATTAAAGGAAAGTAAAAGGCATTCCTATAAAATGATACCGACTCAGGAGTTCATGGACAACGATTTCGATAGGAGAACGTATTTCTGAGAACAAATGATGGTAAGGTTAGATAACAATGTGATCCAATTAGATGTTTTGTTTTCTGATGAGAGCACATTTATACTTCACGGTCATGTTAATCATCAAAATTGCCGCTAGTGGTCTAATGAGAACCCTCACTGGATGACAGAGAAACATACGCAATATTCTGAAAAAGTTAATGTTTAGGCAGGAATTGTAGGAAATCATATCGTCATATCGCATGAAGGGAGATAAATATTTAGAACTGCTCCAAAATAATGTCGTGCCAACTTTGACAAACTTATATCGTGATCAAGTAAACCTACAAGTTTCTACCAATACAATATGGTTTCAGCAAGATGGAGCACTGCCCCATTACGAAATTAGTGCCTGGCAGTACCTGAACCAATTTTTTCCAAATCGGTGGATTGGGAGGCCCGGATCGATAGATTGGCCAGCACGATCGTCTGATTTGACGCCATTGGACTACTTCTTGTGGGGATATGTCAAAAGTACTGTATACAAAACTAAACCCCTCAACTCAGATGACCTAAAAAGACGAATCACGCCTGAGATGTTGAGTAACGTTAGAAGACCTTTCTATACCAGATTAGCATGGTGACAAAACGTTCGCGACGAGCATTTTGAACATTTCCTATATAGACATCAATGTTTTTTTGTTTTTTGTTTTTATATTATTAAGAAATAATCAGTATTACTTATTAGGTTTTTAGTGTAATGTATCGAATTTGTGAAATAAAATAATTTTCTTTTTTTAATGTTAATTTTTGTAATACATTTGAAAACACTTAATATTTCCGATACAGTTGAAGATAGCTGTAGGACACTGTACGTGAATTATGTTTAGAATTTTCTGGAGAATCCAAAAAATAAATAACATACAGGAGCTTGCATTTAAAATAAGAAAGTTGGTATAGGCCACTGTCACAAATGGACGTGCCCAAGCGTTTTTCCCAACACGCTCTCCTTTATTCAGTAACGATTTATTTCATTTGGCTGTTTCACAATGTATATATATATATATATATATATATATATATATATATATATATATATATATATATATATATATAAAGAAAATAAATAAAGAAAAACATACAAAATTTGTATAAGTTTATATATGTATATGATGGTAACACGAGTCCGTCCCCAAAGTGCCCAACTTGTCTAAAGATCCTCGAAGTTTCCTTGGACTTCTATGTCTTCCATCGTCTTGAAGCGGTTGATCTCACAACGTTTCTAAAGATGAAAAATAAATGGATGTGTATAAAACTTTACATTTACAATTTTAAGATAGAAGAATAACTCATCAACAAAAGAAACATTACTAATTAATAAACTTTTTAACTTTTAGTACACGATGCGCATACAAGGCTAACCTGAAGTCTCTGATACCTTCAACCAAACCGTTGCAGTTAATGCAGTTTTCATATTGTATCGGCAAACATATTTATTCCAAAAAGATTACAGCAAGCGAGATAAACATCGATTCTTGTAAACTCATTACCGCAGGCGGCATCCCAAAACAAATGTCTAATAGATTCTAAAAATAGCGACGCAGGGTCCATAATCTCGAAGGGGGCCACGTTATCTTCCAGTACGCTCTTTTGCGGAGCGACACTTCCTTTCAGAAGTCTTCCAAAACAGCCAGCCGATTGTATCATTGATCGGAAAACAATAATTAACAAACAGACTAGATGAATATTACCCGTTCGACAATTGATACCTAATTGTCTTCGTGTATAAGCCAGTACTTAAGATAATCTAGTGATAAAACGCGTTATCAGTTGACTCATTATTCTACCATACGCTGGCGATAAAAACATTTTATGTCGTATAATTATTAAAAACATTTGAACGTTCGCATTGCGGTGTGAGATTGTTTTGCGCACAGCGTTTAACCATAGCTGTCTGGGATTTGATAAAAGCTTCCTGTGTCTATTCGATTGTGTGTGATTTTTGAGTCCCGCAAATGTATCAGTTGATCCGTTGGAAAGTTGGTAAAGTCGGTGAGAGGGCTTTTTCTTTGTGACTATGAACTTGGTGTGTTATCTCGAGTGTGTTCTGCTGGGAACAGTCGGATTCCTGTTCCTATCTGGAGATGGAGCTGATGCTAACACCACAGTTGCTGAATCGTCGGCAAATACAGGTGGGTGATTGGTAACATACTGGTTTATGTTCAGTGTAATAACATTATGACCGACTTTAACTTAACTAACAAGATTATATTCTATTTTTATGACAAGGATGCATGATAGTACAGTTCTTATAATAAAACATTTAAAAAATATATAACCGACTTCTACCTATAACTAAAAAGCTAAAAATAATTATAACAAAATACAACTCTAGCAAATAAATAACACATTCAATGTTGTTAGGTTAGGTTAGGTTAGGTACCAGGAAGTAAAAAATGCATTAAAAGGTGCTCATTCTGTACAAATTAATTACCTACCAATCTAGTATATTTTGTAGCCGGTGCCAAGCAAATCTAAAATCATTCATTGCGTACTTATCTACTAATTCATCAAACTTGATTGTTGCTTGGCACCGACTTCAAAAATATACTAGATTGGTAGGTAATTAATTTGTACAGAATGAGCACCTTTTAATGTTTACATTTTTTACTTCCTGGGTAGGTACCCGTACAACATCGAATGTGTTATTTATTTGCTAGAGTTGTATTTGGTTATAATTATTTTTAGCTTTTTAGTTATAGGTGGAAGTCGGTTATATATATATATATATATATATATATATATATATTTAATGTTTTATTTTCAACTTTTTAGTTTTTTTTGAACTCAAGTAGTTTCCATTCATTATTTTTTATTTTGTATGTATAACCTTAATAGACAGAACCAGGTAACATCGAAAGCCTCAACATTATAACAATGATACTTTGTCATTTAAATTGACAGGTAAATCCTTACGAACAAAATGTACTAGTACGCGTTGACTTAATAAGCCCAAAATATATTTATGCCTTATGGACTACGCCATGTAACCTTTTTTCAACTTTTTTTGACAACCCTGTATAACTAGATATAACTAGATAATTCCACTCCAACCTATGTACCAACCAGCCTGTACATAAGACTGCCCACGGACAAGCATAAATTTGTTAGCTGCCTTCTGTAAACCATAGGACGGAGTAGAATCCATCCTATATTTACGGAGTCAAATCCGTCCTATATTTCAACCATAGTATATAACTCCTTGTGGGCTACCCCATAACTTATTTCCTTTTTAATATTTTATGTTATCGCCCTGTGTAACATTAATTCCTCTCCACACTTTATGCAACTTCTTATGGGCTATAAAAGAAATATTTTTTTAATCACACTGTATAAATATAATTCAACTCGGGCATATACTTCAACCATCCTGTATATGATTTCGTTATGTTCACATCATATAACAGTTTTTTAATCACCCTATATAATTTTAATTTCAAATTTTTTTCAACATTTTTATACCACCAAACGTCCAGTCCACCCTATATTCCAACCATCCTGTATATACAGCTGCCTACGGACCACTATCATTCTAGTCCGTACTATATTTCAATCTTCATATAAATGAAACTCCTTCTACCACTTTACTTTGTGATTTTGTTTGCTATAACTAAACACCCTGTCTATAAGGCACCAAGTACCAGTTTAAAGTTTGACATGTGTTGTCACTGAATTTTCTATTAGGCCGGGAGAATGTGACAACGAAAAGTACCGTCTTCGCAAAATGGAAAAATTGGCATTTAAATAGGTATTTGCCTGGTATACAACCAAAACGAGCTTGGTACTCATTGATTTAAGGAGCCGAAAATACTATGCTTTACTACCTATATGCTTGAGATGTACATAGAAAATTTTCAAATTCGCAGTTAAAACTTCCAGTGCCTAAAATTACCGCACTATTACGTTGGAATTAAAATATTTATGAGGAAATGTCCGTTATGTCATTTTGATAAAATTTTTGATAAGAATTTTGGAATTTTCGGCGATTTTCTGCAAAACTGCAAGTTGCACGTCGCAGAAAAGTATAGTATATGAGATCACCTAAAGATCTTCGTTAATAGATTAAACGTTAAAAACTATACACATCCATAAGGAGTTATCGAAAATCGACTAAAATATTAGGGATATTGGTCGATTTCCATACACGCATTTGTTCATTCACAAATTTTATCACTTTACCAATAGAATTCTTGTCCAAAATTTGAAGTTTCACCAATCCGGATATATACTCTATTAAACAAGACCATATTGGTTCAAAACGGTGCACCACAGGAGAAGAAATCAGGTAACATACAAAAAAAAAACGAAAAAATACGCGACGAATTGATAACTTCCTCCTTTCTGGAAGGCGGTTAAAAAGGTTTTAAATTTTTGGATTGTTCAAAGCAAGAAAAACCTAAATCTAAGTTTGCTTTTCTAATGACATGTACATCCATTTGTAATGGTTGCATAGCTAAATAAATTATTAAAGCAAAAGCTTCTTAACGAAAATCCCGCACTTGCATATAAGAAAATTTATGAATATGGTAGTGAAATGCAAAAATTGCATTTGTTTCTAGACTTTGTTTCGACCGACACGTCACTTCTCAAGGACAGGATACCTCTTTGACCTTGAAATACCACGAAGTTCTCTGTGTAGGAAACAGAGAGCAGGTAATATATTAAGAAATTCTTCGTTTGTAGAAAATCAATAAATTATAGTAAATAAATAAATATAACATACGATTAATATACAATACCAGGACAAAATTATCTTTTCGTTCTCATAAACATTTCATTTTCTCTTTGCGACATTTTAATTTAGAAACTTGACACACGTCAAAAGTCAGAACACCACAAAAAGGGCAATGCTATCAAGTTTATGGATGGTAGAGACAAAGATGATAAACTCATATGGGGATTAAACTAAAAAAGTGTTCAGCTGGAACCATTAATTAGGAAGTTCAAGAAGTGACCAGAATAGCGCTGGTGTAGAAAGATGGTATGATGTGAACTGCTAAATATAAAATAATGTTAATGCTAAGCCACCGGTTTTGTCCTTTTTTTAATCAGGGGTATGTAAAATATATATTTTTCCTAAATATCCATGAGATATTCTATAAACTTTTGGAGTGATGTTTAAAATCCACCCTGTTGCATTTTAAGGGACACTTTTATAATATATATTAGATTAAACTATATTATAACAGCTATTTTGAAGAATAGTATGGAGACGCTGTGATATTTCAAAAATATCTGCTTAAATAATGTTTCCATAATTTCATCTGTTATAATTAAAGTGACCTCGTTAGAATATTGAGAGAATATTAAATAGGTGAAGTATGTTTGAATTATTATACTGCAAAATATTTTATATTTTAATTGAAAAATAACTTACAGGTCAGTTGTGTTATTCTACCTAGATATTTAAGAAAATTAAGGTTTTCATGACATACCTGCTTTTTAAAATTACCAATGATATTTCTAAATTATTTTAACCTAAATAATGTTGAAAAAAGGCATTTATTACAATCTTGGTAAAAGTCAAAAAACAAATAAAAGCATTATATACAAAATATATAATATTTCTGTAATTTAATTAAAAATTAAAAATTAATACTTGATCAAAGAAATAAGCCGGCTTCAATTATTCTGAAAATATATTTTTATTATTTCATATTAGGATGACATGGACACCAAACTGAATGGTGTCGATCAGTTGTTACACTGCTAAGAATAGAAAATTTAAAGCACTTTTAAGTCTCAGCTAATTAATAAAGATGGAAATCGTGCTATATTTTTTCACAAAAACAACAGTACATCATACTAAAATGCGTTTCAATTTTTATTTACTGTATCTAATTTAACCACAAATATTATGAAAATCATAAAAATTTTAAATAACAAATTATTAGGTACCTATATATTTCCCTTAACAAAAGTGACTACAAGGCGAGTTAATTTCTTATTGACTTTGATGAAATGTGGCTTCTACTTTATTTCAGAATTATTTTATTTAAATCACAATTGTCAAGTTTAAAAGACATAAATGTCAGAAAAAATATTTGCATATATACTCGTATACATGTAAAATAGTAGATTTTCCAGCAAAATAAAGAATAGACCTGTGTTTTTTAGAAATAAGTTCTACTGAACTAAATGATAGATAAATAAATTAAAAAAACAAAAACTAACCTCAAAAAAGGACCTTAGCCAAAAAGCCAAAAATATATATTCTGAAGTCGGTGCCAAGTTGAACAGCAAAGTTGCAAAGTAGATCTCATAAATGTAATATTTCATAGTTTAAAAATACTTAGTTTAAAAGATACTAAAAAATATATACAAAAATTTACACCCTCCCTCTTATCTCCGAAACTATAAGCCAAAAAATTTTGAAAAAAATAGAGATATGAGTCCTTACCTGTATTTTACCGAAAAAATAAGGAGCAACCCATGATATTAATTAAAAATTATAAAATAAAAAAAAAACTAGGCGTATATGGCCGCACTTGAACTTTACAGGAAAAAAATACGGAGAAATCCCTAATATTAATTTTGAGGAGCAAATGAGAATTAAAATGAAAGTAAAAAATATATTTCTAAACCCATCAGGCAATACATCGGATGAAAAGGTCTTATTATGAGGTATACAAATGTATCTTTTTTTCATATTTTTAAAATTAAAAGATATTAACACAAAAATGAAAGAAATGCTCATTCCCCCCTTTTATTTCCGATCTATAAGACCTAACATTTAAATAAAAAACTAAGCTTATATGGCGACATATAGCCTTACTTGAACTTTACAGGAAAAATAACGAGGTACCCCTAATATTAATTTTGGAGGGCAACTTATTCCATCTTTTCCTCAGAAACTATAAGGTCTAAAAAAATTTAAAATATATTTTATTTGTATTTTTAAGCTAAACTTGACCCATTTTCCAATCTAGTGAGCCTGAAATTTCAGACAATAGATTATATAGGGCTTCACTGATAGTTTATTAGTAAGCCTAATGTTAATTTTGGGGGCCAAATTGGAAAATTAAATAAATAATTTTATAATAATCAAGCGATCCATGTAGTAGATAAAATAAAAAGTCTCTGTGTGAGAAATAAAAGTGTATATTTTTTATAAATTTAAAATGATTAGTTTAAAACATATTAGGTAAATATTAAAAAAATCACTCATTCCCTGCTTGTCTGAAACAGGAATATTAGAAAAATGTATACTTTGAATCACCCCAATTGTATCGAAGGTGGGACGGGTCCCTTAGTATGCGAGTCCAACTCGCACTTGATCAAATTATTTTCGTTGTCGTTAAAAAACACAAACTAAATGACGCTGCTTTCTCAAAATTTGAGAGTAGTCTATTTATACATGGTACTTAACGGAAGCTGTTGCCTTCGTATTTAAAATGTTTCTAGTTACCATTTTACATTTGTTTATTACAACAAATTAATTTTGATTATAAATAAATTTGGCCCTATTTCAAAACGTTTCCCTGCTGCTCACAGCTTTGACACTATTTTTAAAAACTTTTTTTTTATATTAATGTTGGAGGCGATTTTTTTTTAAACAGACACTGAAAAGCATTTTGCATCATCACACCCAATACGATTCCCAGAACAATTTACATATATGTGTTGATACAATTTGTATTTTTTGTTCAATGACAAATTCTGAATATCAGACAACTATAGTTTAGAAATTTAAGTAATGCATAACAAACTTGGAAGTAATGTTAATCAAAATTGTAACAGTGAATAATTCTATTAACATTATAGCAATTAATTCCAATGTCACTGTATGGTTTTCTTTAAAATTTTCGTACAAATTCTTTTAATACAATTTACATTTTGTTAACAAGCGCATATGCACTTTGGTATGCCACTAAAATAAATTAAAATGTTACCCATTTATGAATAATCAGGCGGGATGTGGGTTTTCCCGGAATTTACAAGATATGATGCGGTTCTACAACATACAAAAATAGCTTCTGACCGCTATAAAGGGTTTTGCAAAAAATACAGCACTTAATAAAATTGTTTTGATTTGCATTTATTGTTATAATCAGATAAATCAGACAACCCTAATTTTATTCCAGAACAGTTTTATACGATAAAATTCAATATAACATATTTAGAACTTTAGTGGTGTCTGCTCCACCAGAAACACACGGTGAGATTGAAAATTAAAACAAAATATAATTTTGGATTCTTTTCTCTTTATGGCATTTAAAATTATGGCACTGAAATAGGCATAATCTGAATAAATTTTGTTTATAAACACATTTGCTAATCATTGGTAAATATTTTTTCATTCCACTTTTAGCCCTGCTTCAACACTAAACGATAACTGTTCTTCTGTTAATGTTAAAATTAGCTACTGCCCAACGTGAAACCATATTAAGTTTTAAAATAATGTGTTCCAAAAAATATTTACACAGTACATTAATGCAACCCAAAACGCACTAATCCATATATAGGGTAATTCACGTTATTCGAAATGGAATATCAAGGCTAAACGACTCAAAGGTAGATATCTATTATATATTTAAACATTATTTTTTCTGTGTACAGGAAGTCCCAAATATAAAAATCAGGTGGCATTTTATTTACAGGATAGATTTCTGTTTCAAAATTGAGTGGTAATATTCCATGTGGAATAACCTGAATAACCCTGTATAAGCGATAAACGTGGGATTACCGTCGTTCCACCTTTTTAATGCATTGTGGTAAATAAATTTCTATATTAATTTGAATTATTTACTTTATAATATGAAACTATTCAGCACACAAATTTAATGGCAAGTAACGTTGCTCTTCGTTGCGGTGTTCTTTCTAACTTCTGACGTATGCAGGGGCGGATCCAGACATGTGTGTCCCGGGGGGGGGGGGGGGCGATTTCATGTTTTAGGGGAGGCGATCCTGTACTACTGAATTAACCTAAATAAAAATTTAACGCCAGATTTCTTGGGTTATTACATTAAGCAGAGTCGTTCCGAGGTTTAAACCCATAGAAGTCACCTTCTTCTAGGCTCTGGGAGTTAGGATTACTTCGTTTTAATATTAAATTTACTAACATGGATGCTCTCGGTGGGGGATCCGCCCATGGACGTATGTTAAGTCAATAATTTATTTAATATATATCAAAGAGACTTGGAATGTTTATTAGAAGAACGCAAATTTTGTGCAGGTATTGTATATTAATTGCTTGTTATATTTATTTACTCCCTATAATTTATTGTTCTCGATTGTTCTAGACCCTATAGAAGATTTGATAGACTATATCTCCATTTACCTTCCAATCTTGAATAAAATTTAGAAGTAATTACTATACTTGTATGCCCTTTTAAGAAGTTGAACTTAATTTGTGTGGTGAGTATATACGATCAAATACTGGATATGATTATACCAAACTATGTTACAATCTTTTAGAGATTTCACAATCCACTGAAATCAAGTTGCGCAACTGATGAAGGTTCCCGACTAGAAACAATACATTTGCTTGCCTTCAGTGGATCTTTGAAGGTTTTACTTAATCTACGAATTCTTTCGTACGATTTCTATACTAGGAATAGGCGTTACACAGAGCATGTCTCCCGATTTAGGCTCTCTGTAGCCTAGCTTTCTCTGGAACTCCTAGATGCCTATTCATTTAGCTTTAAAATACCAAAACTAAGTAATCTGTAAATTATAATCCGATAATAGTACCTTGCGGTGCAATAGATTATAACGAAATGCTAAATATCAGAATTGTTGATCTGAACTCTAAAAGTGAGTTAAAATTAATTGAGTAACCAATAATTTCAAATTAATTAGTAGAAATTTCCTGCAGTGAGTGGACATGGATATATTGTTGGTAGGTGTACATGGTAAATGTGTTTTGCCAGAAAGAAATTAATAATATTGTAATAATTTAATTCAAGTCCTTTTATGTCAGCATTACATTTTCTTTACTTGATAGTATACTTTTAACAGCTGTCATAATATTTATATTTGGTTTATTATTATTTTTTCGTATATTATATTTATATCAAAGTGCAATTCTCCATTAATCCTTAGATTTTCCCATGTTTTATATCCATGTTTGTATGTTTGCTATAAATTATTTGTTGTTGTAGGTACTTTTAAGTATATCATGAACGCATTTGATTAAACAGCTGCGATAATACTGCCAAGTTTTTCGACTAGTCCTTCGAACCCCTTCAAAATCATTATAATGTACATGTTGACATTTATTTCGACTGATATTTACAGCAAATATCATAAGATAAAAATTTCGAAGGATAATACTTAATATAGTCTTCTTGTCAGAATTTTTATATACTCATTTTAAAAATTGTCTGAACACATTGTTGGTTTAAAAGCCAAAATGGAAGGTCAATAGTTTGTGATAAAGTAATACATAGTATTATTGAATTCCATTTTATTTAGACACACTTGTGCCAATTGTTGGCTACATTGTAGCTTCTTCTGACAACAACGTGAGTTTACAAAATGTAAAATATATATGGTATTAACAGGTACAAAAAATGAAATAATTATAATGCAAAAATAGATTAAAATTCAAAGCTTATAAATAATATTATAGTTTTGGGAATTACTATTGATATTCTCTTTACCAATGCAGAAACTAGGTAAAACGGTGTGTTTTGGTTGGGATAATCCCTTAATGTGTTTTATTATAGATATTTAAATATTTTCCGATTTTTTTTACTAATGTAATTATATAAACAAATTTAATAAGGGAGATTTATTTAGGTCTAACTGGTCATTAAGCAAATTATGGGAATTTTTAATCCTATTAATTTCTAAACATTCTAAAATATTTAATTTTATTCCTTTATTTTCAATGTGAAAAATTTCGATATTATTGTTGAAACTATGGTTACATTCTATTAGATGGTTAGCATATTTGTGTGGTGTTTTTTGATTCTTTTTATAAAGCTTCTACCCGTTTGGCCTATATAGGTTTTTGGACAATCGTTGCACTCTAACTTATAAACACCTGATGATTTTGATTTATCGGTTTTACTTTTATTATTCCTTATTGGTTTCCCTAATGAATTGTTGGTCTTATATTTAATTTGTTTAGAAATTTGCCAATTGTGATACTTGGTGGCCCAAAATATGTTATTATTTTGTATTTTTCATTAGGGTCTTTATTATTAGGGTAGATAGATTGAAAGGCTTGGTCATACAGTTTTTTCTTTAAAATTGATTCAACAGTTTTTACTTCGTATCCATTATTCAATGCTATTTGTTTTATTATATCAAAATTATTTTTATTTAATGGGATTGTAATTAGTCTATTTACGGTACCATGAAAGTAGGCTAGTTGATGATGAATGGGGTGGCAAGAAAAAAATGGAGTAATGGTGTCGGTATGTGAAAGTTTACGATAAATTGAAAAAAAAGGAGTGTTTTTTCTTTTTTTAATTGTCAGAAGAAGCTACAATGTAGCGAAAAAATTGTCACAAGTGTGTCTAAATAAAGTGGAATTCAATAATACTGTGTATTACTTCATCATGAGTTTTAATTTCCACCAAGTAACGGTCAACTCCATTCAGTCAATAGTTGGTGTTCTTAGTGAAGCTCAGTTTTATCTGGATTAACATTCATTGTTCTTGTTACACTATGATCACATTCTTTGAAAAAGACAAATGCTTTGGAGAAACATAAAGAAACGGTTTCATCCGAAAACCAAAATTCAAAAAAATATAAACTAGCAACAAATATTTGTGTAGTGGAATATACAACTTTCACGCAAGAAAACGAAAATGAGATCATTTATTTTAATCGATTACAAAATCCAATTCAATTTTTATAAGATATTTCATGACTCATACAGTACTCAAATAAATTAAGTTAAGCTAGTTTAAGTAGCACTCGAAACAAATTAAAGTCATATAATATTGTGTATTGGAAATTTTTGAGATTAGATACATTCATCATTGTAAACATACTTTAACATGTACTGTTCAATCCATTGATCATCTTCTTCGTCTTTCCGTTGGACATATTGCCTGTTACGGTACCAAACTGTTACATTTACAATTATATATTTTATGGGGTAGATTTTCCTTCACTAGGTCTAAACGTTCTTTCCATTTATTTCTTTGATCCTTATTTTTTCTGGTCAGATATTTTCTATTTGTTTCTAACATTAAGTAATTTCTGAATGACTGAGGAGGTAAATTATTTTGGATGTTCATGTGGGTTTTCACTCCTTACAATGGTTTCTGGAAAAAAAACAGAGATAAGTAAAGTAATTGAAAATCAAAGTGTACTATCTAAGAGCAGTTTGTGGAAACTGCCCGGAACACTAGTTTCCTATAGAAAAAAAAGTGGGTCTACGGATTTGTCAACTAGTTTTCCTGTAGAATATGTTGGAACTTTGATCGAAATACATGTATTTTCAATATGAAAAAGGTTTCTACAGACAAGATTTTGGGATGGCTCTGGGTTCTTCTTTGTCACCCACAGTAAGCAATATATTTATGAAATACTTTGAGGAAACATTTATTTTTAATTCTACGAAAAAACCTAAAGTATGGTGGAGCTACGTTGATGATATTTTTGCAATATGGGAACATAGCATCGACGACTTATACTGCTTTTTAGACACGATCAATAGCAAAGAATCCACAATTAAATTTTCTATTGAAATAGAGAATGAAAATAAACTTTTTGGACGTGTTGGTTGAGCGAACAAAAACAACAAATTTATCACAAGCATTTATAGAAAACCAACACATACTAATAGCTACTTGAATTCCAAATCATTCCTTAAACGTAAATATTAAATCCTTATACGACAGCGCAAAAGCAGTTTCATCAACAGAGGAAATTTTTACAAAAGAACTACATTTGATAAAGGAAGTTTTAGGACAAAACGAGTATCCAAGAAATTTTATAAACAAAACCATTCATCAAATGGAGAAAAAACAAAGAATCCAACAAACTACACAAACACAAAATACTTCCAATTTAAATAACAACACACAAACTGATATTATAAACGTTATTCCCTATGTCTGCGGTTTATCTGAAAAAAATAAAAGTACTGGAGATAAATACCAAGTAAAAACGTTTTTTAAAACAAATAATACATTAAGATCAAATTTAACAAAAACAATACCGGAAAACTTTACTCAAAATTCCAAAAATTGTGTGTACAGTGTACCTTGTGCCTGCGGAAAAACTTATACGGTAAAACATCAATACCTCTCCAAATTAGAACAAAAAAGTACCAATACCACGTCTCAAGAAGACATATAGACACATCAAGATTGGCAAACCACTTACGGATAATGCTATACACAAAATGGAATGGAATAAGACAAAAATATTACTTAAAGAAGAGCACACCAAAAAGAGAAAAATCGAAGAAGTGTCTGCGTGATGTTGAATAAAGAAGAAATTGGAACACCCTCTGTACAGATACCGGTGCCATAGCTCCTAGCAATTGAACATCCAGAATTAAACTTCAAAGTCAATTAATCAACCAATTGAAATTGCCAAAAAGTCAAGCTGTAACGTTGTGTAAATTATTTAAAACTACATTGTACGCCAACGATTCCTGATAAGGAATCGAAACGTCACATCAGATAAGTATCACACAAAATACATCCCAACGTATTATACAGGAAAGCTAGTTGACAAATAGACCTACTTTCTCACAGTTAATCCTGTGAAAGAGTTTTTCTATAAGAAGGCAACTAGGGTTCCGGGCAGTTTCCACAAACTGCTCTTAGATGGTACACTTTGATTTTCAATTACTTTACTTATCTGTGTTTTTTTCGGAAATGATTGTTAAGTGTGAAAACCCACATGAACATCCAAAATAACTATTTGCCTCCTTAATCATTTAGAAACTACTTGAGAAGGTAAATATCTATTTTGATTGTTCGTGTGTGACATAGGATATCGAACCTCAGATCCACATCGTGCTATTAAACACTGAACCCTTCACCTCGAAAAAATCTGAGCATCTGAGCAAAATACCTAGTGAAAACCGAATCGAAATGATAACGTTGCATGAAAGCAATATAGGCAATGACGAAAATATCACAAATAAAGTTAAAATAATAGCAAACAGTTTGTATATTCCTTAAGATACCAAAGAATACTGCTTGACTATTAAGTAGGTATAGCATTATTGTCCATCTACAAACCGTTTTAAGTCACATGGCCTAATCCATCACTATTCAGAGAATTATTCCAGGAAACCTAGCAGCAACGCCGATAGGAGTTCAGTGTCTTGTTTTTGTAGACGCTCTTTTTTTCTTTTTCTACCATAGTTGATTTGCTTCACTTTTAGATACTATTTTGTACTCTGGTATTAACGAAAATCTATTTCATTATTATTTGGAATTTTCTCTAATCTTTCCTCATTCTATGTAGTTTTATCCTCGTTATCTCTTTTTTTTTGGGTAGAGCTGGATGAAACCATCTGATCAACCCCCTGACTACAAAGGCCAATGACTTTGTGGTTACGGGCTCCTTCAGCAATTCTAGCAGTTGGAAAATGTTTTTGAACTGTGGCTATAAATCTAGAACAACTAGGTTTAGATGTTCAAGTAACCCAAACTAGCAGGAGGTCGTGCAAACCTTTCAGAAAGAGATTTATAACGAATTATACAGGATGTTTGAAAATCTGACTGATTAGAGAGTGCTTCATACTAAGGGCACCGTTTATTGTTATCGGTCCAAATCTATTCAAGGTGCCCCGATTTTCGCGCTGTTGACCATAACAAAAATGGCTTCAATAAATTTTCTTCTTTCAACAAGATTTTTGTTTTATCCTTGTCCATCCTAGGGCTTCCGGTGCTGGTTAATACATAGATGGAAAATTTGATTTGTCCATATGTCTTCTGGAAACATTAAACTGGTACTCCTATTCCCTTATTCCCAGTGGCTTTGCAGTTTCACTAGTGGTGTGACCACAAATACAAGGTACACTGTCTACACACAACTTTCACTTGCACTAAATGGCTTCGTATGTGTGGTCTTAGTGTTTTATCTGTCTTAAAACCCATTTTAATATGGTATTTAGTTATTGTAAGAAACAGTATACAAAACATAATCAAGTGACAGCTAACAACTCAAAATCAGTTGCACTTAAGAGAGAGAACGATAGATAGGGACTACAGATTTGAAGCTGAAACATCTTCAGATACAGATTAGTATAACACAATACACAAAACACTATTTATACAAGAAATATTGGTTGATTATATTTTTGTGTAACGCAAATTATTTGAAAACGCGATATGTAAAGACCGATATCTGGGATTTTCGGGAAAAGTAGTGCTAGTTTCCCCGAAAATCCTAGATGTCGGTCTTTACATCTCGCGTCTTCAAATTTAACGAAATGTATCAAATACATAAAGAAGTGTTCGAGAGGACATTCAATTGTGGAAAGCGCAACTGATGAAGGTTCATTAACCAGAAACAATATATATTATATATATTATCTTGCGTACAAAAGAATGACACCTCGAAGAGAGTATGCAAATTATTGTTTAAAAATTTTGTAGCAGCACATAAAACCAAAATTTGCACATAATCTTAAAATGAAAAAGAGTACCCTCGTACATGTAGCTTTACTCAATTAATACGTTGCAGGTAAACTGCCCATTATGGGTTTACGATTTATGTGATTTATGGATTTGGTGTTCAGTTCTGTATGCTTCACTGACAGAGATAACCCCTGAAATCGTAGGTTATGAAACCAATACAGCAAAAAATCCAAAATATTTGACAAGAATTTGGTTACAATTATACAGAAATCTAGCGATTTGCCTCGAAAACGTGCAGAATATTCGTCTGTTTCTTTCATTGTTGGTTATTCCTTTAAAAACACTGATAGTGAACTAACTTCAAATAAAGGCTTAACATCAAGGTTTTGAACACCAATAACTTAAGAATTGAATCGTTGAGACCCGTAAGTGAAGAAAATCCATTCTACAAACTAAATAGTTCAGAAGTTACCATATAAAAATGTTTTACACTACACGTGTTTCTCCACGTTATGACCTCGAAAGCTGTCGTGGATCACCCTCTATGCAGTAGAGTCTGTTTCCATGTTCCGCGGCTTATTTATCTCAATAATGGGATTTAGTTTAGATATGAGAATAAAAATTATTTCTAATGATATCAGTTACAGCTATTTAGATATCGAATTATAGATATTTAATATTAGTAATAATACTATTGTTCTCGATATGAATCATACATGCTGAATATTTTGGGATTTGATAACGCAAAATGATCTTAAATATCTTCTGACACGTACTTGAGTTCAGTCGTTCTTTATTTTTGTGAAAAAATTGAAATACATAACTGATACTTGACGGGAATTCATTATGTTAATTAAGTTAAATACATTGTTTAACAAAATTTTCCATACATATATATATATATATATATATATATATATATATATATATATATATATATATATATATTTATATTATCAAGAGTCTCGTGATAATGGCTCCAAAGCAGGAGTCGAAACGTCGAGTATATAATAAATTTAGACGCGGTTCTCACCCGGAACCTAGCCTTGTTCATAGTAATGACCGCGGAAGCCTCTTAGAACATATATATATATATATATATATATATATATATATATATATATATATTTATTTATTTATTTATTTCAATTTCAACTACAATTTCAATTACAATTATTTCAATTACCATTACAAAAATTTGTGTTTGATCTGTAATTCTGACACCTAAGTGCTATTGCACTTGTATGTGTCATCATCCCCACCATTACAAGCAAAATAATAATATAAAGGCATAACCTATCCTATGGAAAAAAATAGAAGACTGGAAAATATTAAAAATATGAATAATAATAAAAACTAAAACTAAACTAAAACTAAATGTTAAATATTTCTTTTAATATATCAGTACCCTGGCTGCCCAGTCTGATTTTCGTTTATAAAACTAAATGTACAAATTTCTATAGAGTCGTTTTATAATCCAAAGTTTAGCCTTTATTACTAAAATCTATTGTATAATTCATCAAATAATGCTGTAATTATACCACAATATTGATTGGTAGAAAGAAATAATGTATTATTTATAAGCTTTGAGGACGGAGGCAGGCGTTATTGAAAGTCCTCGAGAGTTCTAGAATCCATCTAGAGCCTTCTGAAAAGATATATATATATATATATATATATATATTTGTTTTTAAGTTTTCGCGGGCACTAAATGTTTTAGGCGGTTTCCGGGAATTCATCCGCATAGTTGATAACTGATCCCTGCCGGGATCGATGGTAAAATGACGACGTTTCGGCAGAGTCACATCTGCTCTCTTCAGGTCGGTTCGCATAATTCTCGTAGCCTTCTGCTTTCGCTTCTAGTTACTCGACTACTCTTAGTAGATGTGACTCTGCCCAAACGTCGTCATTTTACCATCGATCCCGGCAGGGATCAGTTATCAACTATGCGGATGAATTCCCGGAAACCGCCTAAAACATATATATATATATATATATATATATATATATATATATATATCGGAGATAACGAAATAGTTGGTTTCTCAAGTTCTCAAGTGGCGAAGGTCTAAAGACTATATAGTTTGTATTATCAGAAACAGGGTATTTCTGCTTTCGTACTTTTGTTTACGATTGTTATATTTTATTACAAATTTGCCAGCTAGGGACCCGGGGTGATTCATAAATAAATAATCACCCGGCGAGCTGTTGATTACGTGATAGTCGGTGAGTCAGGTGTTTGTCATGAGAATCATATCCAGATGAACGAGGGCAGTTCTGTTCGAACCTCGAGCCAGGTAAGATCGTAGAAGGCTATCGCGTAATCGGGATTTCGCCGCGGTTCCGAGTAGAATACCTTGCGTACCAATTTAGATTAATAATATCATATCGCTACGCCGATCGAACTTATGTTAGGTGGCACCCAAGATAAATTGATCATCAACATTATCTATTGTTCGTATAGTTTGAAACTCCAGTGGTAGATCATTATGGTGCCTTCGGTCAATTTATTGTGATTATTATTTGTCGAATAAATGTTTAGCCCACATTTATTCCCTTTTGGATCAAACCCGACATTCCCTCGTGGATTAAAACCGCGACATATATATATATATATATACACACTAATTTTATATACAATTTATCTTGAACACGTGCTGTTGACTATACGGCAATCGAATACTGAATGAATCCTTTCGTCGGTTTCCCGTATTTTTATATTTCTTCTCAAAAGGCTCTAGATGGATTCTCGAGAACCTTCAATAGCGCTTGCCGCCATCCTGGAGGCGCCAGACAGGCTATGTCTCGGATTCCACGAAATATCACATGAATGCCCGTCACATTGATTCCATAAAATTTCTTCAAACTTCAAAGTATGAAGAAATAACCATTGAAGAAAACCAGAACAGAATATGAATATTTTATATGATTAAGGTTAGACATAATTCAAAGGTTTTCGTTGTGACAAAGTCAAATAATGTTTTTTATAATTACAGATATCAAGAAATTATTCAAATTATCGATAAACCGTTTCACCAACAACATTACTTTCCAATGGACTGTAAAGGAAAGTAAAAGGTTTATCGGAAAATATATCGAAACGAATTGCACCAATGTTAGCAACAGCAAAAAATTAAAGGAAAAAACGAAAGTGAACGATAATAAAGTGATAGTAGCATTGACAGGATTAGAAAAAAATACGAACTACAAATGCAGTGCTGTTTATGATAATAACAACACACTCCTTGAAGACGAGATATTCAAGACGGAAAATTGTGAACTTCCATTACAACCAAGCCGGCGAATATTAGCAACAGCTGATCAAGGTAAGCACACAGTACATTATTTTGCTAATATTACCTACCTGTAAAAAATAGGTCAATGAAAATCTGTTAAATAATGATGATAATTTTTGATTTTTTACCATATATACTTCCCAGTTGGCAACTGTGCCAAAATACTCCTCTGTTCATATGTATGCAGATGACACGCAAATTTATATGTCGTTTTTACCAGAAGCTATAGATGAAGCAAACGAAAAGTTAAATAATGATATAAACACTCTTTTTAGAGCTTCTATGAATCACTGCCTCGAGCTGAATCCAAGAAAATGTCAGGCTCTATTATTTGGACGTAGCCAATGTAGAGGTCTAGAGGCGCGCGATAGACTATACCCGATTTCTAGCGATCTACCGGTTATAACTTTGGTTATGCCCTTGGTTAACAGTGGTTGTACTTTGACATAACCCTTTTGAACACTGAAAGTAGAACCGAAACTGATTCGCTAGAATGCAATTTGGTTCAACCAGAAAACGTCAAAATCATATGTTTAATTATTTTTGTTTGAGTATATATACGTATGTGAATAACTTCCTGTGGTTATTTAATCGTTCAAGTGATAATTTTGATAAAATGGACAGAAATGTATTATTAAATATTACTAAGAAAAATGCCGAGTTGTGCTATAGCGACATGTAAAAATACAAACTGGAATACTAAAGGTAAGAATATTAAATATTTTGGATTTCCAAAAAATGAGGATTTAGCGAAACAATGGATAAATGCTTGTTGTCGAAAAGATAAAATCAATTTAAAAAATGGTAAGTAAAGAGTTCACTTTTACTGTTTTAATACAAATGCTAACCTTATAGTTTTTTTATTGTTGCTGTTTTTTAAATTTTAGCCCGTATATGTTCTTTACATTTTGAGGAGAATTGTTTTGAAGTTTCTATGAGGCAAAGACTATTGACTATTTTTACAGAAAACAGAAATACCGTTGAAGTAGGAGAGTCATGTCTACTGAATGTTTTAGATGAAACAGAACCATCCACAAGTAAAGTGTCAGATACTGAAGATGTTTGCTTAACACAAAAAATGCTGTCCAATTTGATTGGACTAAAAGAAATTCAATCACAGTATGAAGAACAAGACTTTACATTTGTAGAACCAGATTACTTACAAGAGGATTTAACTAGAAATGAGTTGATGAAGAATTATGAAATTAAAGAAAAAATTAGCCTGGAATGTTTAGAGTATGTTGCAGGTTATGTAGCATATAAATTCAAGAAGAAATATTCTCTAGGGGTTTCCACAGAAAAGTTAAATTGCTCCAGAATACCTGACTGGTTAGACAAAATATCGAATGGTTCTCTTTTACGCCCTAACGATGATCTTTGGCTAGTAGCTCAAATTATGGAAGCAGAATTTTACCAAATGCATGGAAATTCTTTAAGTAACGAGGAAAATATCTTCCATAGTTTAGCTGAAAAAAGCCTACACCGCTTACCAAAAACATCAGTGCCATAAGAAGTAATTCTTTGTTTAAGTAGGACAATAACATATATGATACTACGAGAGATGAACCGTAGAATAAGTTTCAGCAACTGCCAAAGAAAATTGGAAAAAAAAACTATATAAATTAACAAATAAAAAATAATTCGCATTCGACACTGTCGATTTATTTATTCTATATCTGATTTAATTCTCCCTTTAGTTGTTGAAATACTGTTCAACAAAAATCTCATTGACAGAAAATAGAACCACCTGAATACTTTTGTTATTAACGATAATGTTTTAAAAAATAATCAAGTCAAATACAATATAGGTAGAATTTTTATTGTTAACAGATGTTTTTAAATTTTTGGCACTTCTTACATGATAGGTATAAGTATTTTTCAAAGGTAAATGTTGACCAGAAAAAAATTACCATCATATCTCCGTCAGCAAATGAATAAAAACAAATCGCTTTTATCGAAAACAAAAATGTTCATTTCATTTTATAATAATTGAGTGGAAAATAACATTTACATTCAATCATTAACTGTTACACATGTTCGATAATATATCCAATTCAGTTGTATTACAAAATAGGTCTTTGAAACTAATTATTGATACGAAAACGCTACTGTTTTATGTGTTTAGCTATAAGAATTTTAATTTTTGGCTCCAACGTGACGTCATACCAGACTGCTGGATGCGCATCGGCATAAAGTTATAAGTGTATCGTGCGAGCGGACGTATTTGTCTCTATCTAACGCTTCAAGCAATAACTAGACGTCACTTGACAGACGTAAACAAGTACCAGTCAGAAGCAAGCTTAGACAGAGTGAGATACGTCCACTTTTTGGCTACGTTCCACTTAGCGACCACAACGACCATGCTCACGGAAGAGGTTTTTCCCATTCCACTTGCTTGTGAGTGGTTAAATCATAAATTCAAGAGGAACGGTGTATGAAGCGTTTTGAGCGTTCATATAAATAGGTTAACTAGATTTATATTTAAAAATATACAATTAAATTTTTTATATTACATTTTAGTTGAGCTTTTAAACAATTCGAGTTTGAATATAATCGAAATGTCTTTTATGGCAGTTGGGTATTTGTTGATGCGTCGCAATAATGCTCCAGAAACTACTTCATCTAGTTTAGATGAAGAGTGGAATGCAATTTTACAAAATTATAATCGTGAAAAGCGAAAACTTAGGCCACGTATTATTGATTACGAGAATGTAATTAATCTTTATTTAGATGAAGAATTCAAAAGTCATTGTTTCATGAAAGAAATGTTTTCACAATGATAATGAACATTGTTTATTTACCAAGTTAGGTTTGTTATTCATAAATGTGGACAAATGTATAAATGAATGTAGAATATGAACTAAAATTAATTTTATTAAACTTAACATAATTACATTTATCTGTCTTCACACGTTCTGCATCAGCTTGAGAAACATAAGCTTCCACAGCAGTATCTCTTTCCGAATCATATAATACTATTTTAGTTGTCGCCATCTTTAAAAGTTTAAAAATTGCGCCAAACTTCTCAACGTCCACTTCGACCCATATCTACAGATGGGTCGTTGTGAGCGTGGTGTGAGCGAAAATAATGACGTCATTAGTGACGTTTTCGCCGCGCTCACAACGACCGCAGTCGTCATGTGGAACGGCTGAAGGAGTATTTTGAGCGTTGTGATCGCTAAGTGGAACGTAGCCTTTTAGCCTTTCTCTCACCGTGCGTTACGTTTTTGTAGGGGCTTGACGTACTCTATATTTAAGTAATATCTCAATGGTTGTTACTCGATTGAGAGAATAGGTAACTGTGGGGAACAAACCGTCCTCTTCCAATCAAATTTAAAATCTGCGTATAGCAAATGTTTTATAAGGTGCTTTGAAGCTCAGAAGTACTCTAAAAAGAGACAGAGATAAATTTGCGGGCGTCGTAATGATTTCGCCTTTCTCTGGATTTGGAGTGAAAATCGGATTCTAGGTGTCCTCGAAGACTTTTTGGGAGGATGAAAAAAGAGAGGGTCGCGTTTCAAACGAGATGTTATGATCAAGTTATAAACGTGGCATGTCTACAGTGAAGTAAGTTTTTCTGTAGGAAATTGCGCAAAACAGAACTTGTAGATTGCAAATTATAGAATCTAAAGCGACATGTACCATGGAGTTTTTTTCAGAAATTTGCTTATGATTCTACCGCACTTATGGGTAATATTTTCCCTGCTTCTTTCTTTAAAGAATATACTTTTATAATCGATTGGCTCAATAGTGCCAATACATCTGTAATTCAGTTAGTTCATTTTTCTTATAAGTGGGAACCTTATAAAAAAAGTAGTCAGCAAAAAAGTTGTATTTCTTGTTAGAAACATGTTTTAATTTCTCAGAAAATTTTGTTACAAGATATCCCCCCATTCTTAGGTCTGTGATCGGTATGTATGACGTATGCATTTTTTGATAAACCCTTATCTTATAAGCATCACTTGAATTTGTTCTAGAATACTGGTAACTAGATGTGTGCGAATAATTCGAACTTACGAATTATACGTATCGAATCGAATTCATACTCGAATATGAATATTCGATTCGGAACCCGAATCGAATAATTTGGAAATACGAATTATTCAAAAGTTCACGAAGAATTAATTTTTTTTAAATATTTCGAAAAACAAATTAGAAAGATCTCTTGTCAATACTCGTATTTATAACTAGATTTTGTTTATGTTACTGAAAGAAATGTACATATATTGAAATTGAGCAATTGTTTTTTCCGGGTAATTTATTTTAAATGAAAAAACATATTATTTGTAAGTAGAATATTTTGATACACGATGTAATTTTCCGCATTATGCGAAAATTTTCGAATTGTTCGATTTTTTCGAGTTATTCGTTAAATTTCGAATAATTCGAAAATTCCAATTATTCGATTCGAATTACGAATGGAATATTAATATTCGATTCGAGCAATATTTGCACGACTCTATTGGTAACAGGCAAGGTTGATACATACGGTATAATCTATAAGTGATATTATTTCAGTAAAATTATTATTTATGAAATGGGACTTTGAATAATTCCCGTGAAACAATTTCTAGGAATAGAGGGTTATTTTAATAGAGAATCGGTAGAAATGTTTCTGTTTTTGTACTTACTGGGAATAACACCACAATACTTGAAAAGTCTAAAATTTGTGAACATGCCTGGGACCATGGCCATAAAATACAATTTTTACAGAAAGAAGAACACAAAACGAAATGGAAACTAAAAGAGTCTGCTTTAATTCTGTTACATGAAAATAATTACATCGCTACTACCTTTCAGTCGTTCCTGGTGCCGATAATAAAGGAAGAAGCTACTAATGGTATGTTCTTGTGAACAACTCAATTGCAGGATAGTTCATTAGGTTTCACCTAGGTTTTTGATTTTAATGGGATCATTGAATAGCAGACTTTGTGTAATGTATTTTTGGCGAATGCACCTAAGAACTTACAAAAATTCTGAAAATAACACTTTCAATTATTTTTTATTTAAAATTTTACATTTATGCTGTTTTCATATCTTTTGTTCTATTTGTCTTCTAAACGTTGTTTGTGGCATTGCCAACGGAGTCAGAATGGACTTTGAAACGTTTGGTTTTCCTTTAATATACGTCGTTTTATTTAGATTGTGGTGTTATTGCCCCAAAAAACATAAAATAATTTTGTTCTATTGCCACTGACAATGGGGTCTGACTAGACCCCGAAACTTTTGGAAATAAACAGCGTTTTCAAGTATTGTGGTTTTATTCCCAATAATTGCATAAGGTTTACGTAAAGGTGACACAATTCAAGAGTCAAACAGAAGTGTTAGTAAATGAAGTTAGGAAATTTCTTAAATTTGAATATAAAATATATCAGTAATTCTGGGAATGACAAAACCAAAACCGTGTAAAACGGTCTAAGTGACTAAGAGGTTCGGTTATTGTTGGATAAAGATAATAAGAAAGAAGTCCTTAAAATAAGGCACCAAAAAATAGAACTACTGACTATTTAGTCAGAACTAGTTAGTCATAACTAGTCAGTAGTTATGAGTAACGGTTTATTAATTTCATAAAATTTTTATTTTTTAGGAAACTTTAGCATTTTCATTGGAGAAATTAGTCCGAGCACTACATACGCTGCAATCAAATGGAATATCAATACGAACGCTAGCCATTTACAGTTCAACATGAGTATTTCGTGCAGCTGCAACAAGAGGGTTACTCCGTCTATCTTCAGTTACATCATAAAACCAATTAATGGAAGTTTCAAAACCGACATGGATAACCTTTTGCCTGGCACAAAATATGCTTGTAATACCACTACTTCTATGAACGGTACAAATAGTAATAATTCGCCGTTTCAATTTGACACTAAAAGTAAGTTTTCAAGTTCAATAACGCCCCAAGTACAGTACGATGTAAAGTAATTATAAAACCTAAACCTTTTTGAGTACACTTTTGGGAGATTTTGGGTTAATGGTTTAGAGCCTATAACAATAATTTTTAGAAAAAATGTTGTTTATGTATATCTCAATACGCTTCACAAGTATGGGACGTTGAGAAGTTAAATTAATGACAACGAAAGGGGAGGCAAACAAAAATTTTATTCCTATAAAATGTCATTACTCAGCAACAATATTTTATTGGACATAATATAGTACGAGTAACGGGTAAAGAATTTAAAAACGTAGACAATTATTTGCTGAGTTCTCGAAAATATTGCAATTCTCCCAGAAATTAAATTATACCATGTGAAAGCTGATTCTGCTTTTTCCCGATTTGGACCGAGTCATTTTTTCGAATTAATTTGTTTATATACCTAAACCGGCATATAAACAAAGTTTTCCGACGTTTCAGCAACACTTATAAGGGGCTTTTTCAAGGATGAGGAAATAAAAGCAAAACAAATGTTACTTACCTTGCGGCGACTCCAGTCATTTAGTATTTTTCTCACAAACACACTTTAAACTTCACTTTTATTAAACTTGTCACACTGACGCACAAATTGCAAATAGGTGCGAAGAAATAATGATTGACCACTCGAAATTTTTGGGTAAAAGAAGGGTAGGGGGCACGTTTGTGCTCACATAGACGAGTGTTTATACATCGACCTGTTTCACCGATGTATACTGCCCAAACGAGCATGGGAGCACAAATGTTGTTTGAAAACGAGCCTTCTTCCAACCTTGCATCAACATTTCAACATTAATGTCGTCAACAAAATAAATCACTTACATTACCTACTAATAAAATTCCAGGAACGTATACAATCATAAAGCAATCCAAGATAAACCCATTAAGTGCCCACTACCCTTCTTTTACCTAAAAATTTCGAGGAGCCAATTATTATTTCTTCGCACCTATTTACAATTTGTGCGTCAGTGAGACAAGTTTCATAAAAGCTTGAAAAAGCCAGTGCCGGATTTATATTTTTTATGAGTGTAGGCCACTTTAATTCCGCCGCCCCATGTACATACCTTTCTAAAATAATAATTTTCCTTTTGTAGTAAAGGAGGCCTTAAAGGTAAATACAGGGTCTTTCAACAAGACCTTTGTTTTAATTTTAAAACAAAATAAAACATAAAATTTTGATGACGATGATTCAAATTTTTATTGTATTACAAAAAGAAAACTTCGGCAATTATGAATGAAAAATGAAATCTGGCAAATGCCCACCAAGATCACGCTGACAGAAGAAAAGTCTTTCATCGAAATTTTTAATCACTTTTTGGCAAAATATCGGGTCTATTTCGGCTATCACATCACAGATTTTGAGTTTTAAGGCTGCAATCGATTCGATTGGCTCCGTATAGACTCTGTCCTTAAGATAGCCCCACAAAAAATAATCCAGTGGTGTTAAATCACACGATCTGGCTGGCCAACCCAACTTCTCAAGGATTAGACAAAACGGCTTATCAATATTTTTATCTTGAACCTATTTTTGAGTTGATATTTTTCACACCTACATTTTGTACAATAGATGGTTTTCATATCTTTGATATTTGAAATATTTTGACATTTGTCATATTTTTAACGTTTTTGTCATTTTTGACATTTTTTTCCATCTCTATTATTTTTGACTATCTTGATATTTTGTGCTTTTGAGATGTATGTTATTTTGTCATTTGTAATATTTTAAGTTTTACTGATATTTTTGGACATATTTGAAATTTTATTTTGAGATTTTTGTCATTTTCGAAACTTATTTTCCTTTCAAATGTATATATTTTAACATATTTTTTATATTTTCTAAATTATTATGACTTTATGACAACATTCGCTTAATGACGAATCAGGCAACTTACAATTCTTGTTCCTTAAGAAGAATATATACCGATTTTCACACCTACTGCACTTTTTTGAGAAATTAATTTTCCCTGAAAATAATAGAAATCCTCCCGCCATTAATTGAATTTTCCAAAAATCACAGATCACGTCCTTATTAATGTAAGGAATTAATATATAATTCTTGTGTCTGTAAAATTTCAATCTTAATTTGCATATATAATTTATAGATAAAAAAGTAATTAATTATTTACAGTATTAAACACAAAAAAGTTGACCGTCACGGGACTCCCGGCAGATGTGAAACATTGATAATAAGAACTTATAAATTAATAAAAATCAATAAAGAAAATTCGCCGCGAATTAAATGCCCTTTTGTCATTATTAGTTTCAATTATATCACCTATCTCGTGCGTTTTTGCCTACCAAAAAGTAAAGATAAAAATTTTATACGGTTAGAAGTCACCAATGACTACTAATATCAATGGACATGGCACTTTCATATACGACCGAACGAAAAATGGGTTGAAACATGAGACTAAAATGGAAAGAGACAGATACATTTGTTTACAAATATTCAAGCTCCAACAGTGGCATCCCGTCAGTATTACATTAAATGTTCATGTTGTTCAGTATCAAAATGATACAATCAAAAAATTACAAATATGTTTAAAATCATTAAAAGATGTTCACAATGATAAACACTATTTTATGGCTTAATTACCAAAATATAGGTAATATTCATTATCAAAACGTTCATTTATGCAGGAAAAATATAGTTTTATTTACAGTTTAAATAACCTTTTATAAAACTCTATTGCTACGTTTATGATTTGACACTTACCGCTAAAAAGATAATTTGGTAAACGAATATGCCGTTTTCGTGCTTGTAAAATACTGAAATACCCTGTTATTACTGATTTTAATGAAGTGTTAAACATAAACCCATAATTAAGTACTGATCTCAAACAAGTTTCAACACCAAAAACACTTTAAACAATATGAATCACGTCCTTAACCTCAAAATCAAAATCTAAACAAACACAAAAGTTTCACATCGCACTGTTGCGTGCTGATCACAAAAGTCTCGTAAAGCTGTAAAATATCGGCATTCAGTCATTGCCTACAGTGCTCCGATTTAAATCTTATTGCTTACAATAGAAAGAAGTTTGGCTCCGGTAAGGATTTGTTTGGTATTTTACGGCAAACATTTTTCAACCTATTTTTAATGTAAACATACCGGTCCTTTTATATTAGTCGTCATTAGAAGCTACATACACACACACCTACACAGGCGCGTTAGCTTAAACATATCTTTATTCTCAGACCTAAAATTTTCAATAAGATATTTCATTACTTACTATTTTATATATCATATTCCCTAATATTTCCTATCCTATTTACAGTCTTCTTCTCTTTTTTTTTCACCACTGGTTCGTCCTCTTGTAGTAGCGCTTGCCGTAGTCTTTTCATCCTGTATCTGTCATGTTCATTGTAGTTGGTTCCCTCTCTCTTTACCCTCTCTTTCTTCCTCTCATCAGTGGGTTCCTATGCTGTTCCATCTTCGCTATGGTTTTCTTCGTTCTCTTTTTTATTTCTCCCTTGATTGTAATCATCTGTAGGTCTCCTCTTAGTTTTTTGTTCCACAGGTACCATGGTGAGTCCGTAATCCTCCTTAGTGCCTTGTTCTATTCTGCCTCTAATTTCTTGATGTGTGTTAATGCCGCTTGCCCCGAGATACTGACTCTATATGTGCTGATTGGCTTCACTGATGCTTCGTAGACGTTTCTCCTTGTCCTCAGTTGTAGCCTGCTTCTTCTTCCTGTCATCGGTTGAGTTGGCTGATCCTTGATTTGGCTTTGTTCACTGTTTCTCTTTTATATTTATCCCACATAAGTTTCCTCTCAGGTGTATTCCCAGATATTTGACGACTTGGCTCATTCGATGTGGTTTCCTCCTACAGTTAGCCTGCTAGTTGATTGGTCCAGCTTCCTCCTCCTTTCTATGACTATTGCCTGCGTTTTTCCCGCGTTAATCTTGATTTTTCATTTCTTCGCCCATTGCTCCATGTCCTCGATTTCTTGTTGCAGGTAGTTTACCGCTTGGTCCGCTTTGATTGAAGTTGCTGCCTTTTCTGTGTCGTCCGCATAGATGTATGTCCTTGTGTGCCTTGGTCCTCTTGGTATGTCGCTGATATAGATGGTGTACAGTGTCGGTGATAGTACTCATCCCTGTGGCGTTCCTCCTAGTATCCTCCTTTCCGTCGATGTAGTTTCGTTGATCCTGATGCTGAATGTTCGCCCGGTTAGGTAGTCCAGTATTATCCTGAAGATCGTGCTGTTACACAGAGGCGTTAAAATACACGGATGTACATATCTCGAGTTTTCTCAAGCATACGCAGGAAATAAACCATTTGTTGACAAAAGTAAACGCGTTCCTAACCTCAACTTTTTAAATATAATTAAATATTAATAAAATGGAAAACGAAATAATATATTAAAGGCAATTTACTAACCTTTGGTTTGAATCGGTAGATTGTGTTTCCTAAACAAGACATTGTGCATCCTTATTAGATATTTTATTGGAGCCTGTACTTTGAACATTACTTACCTTTTGTTTCTTTGTGATCGTCAGTGTCACTCATATTTCGGTCAAATTATAATATCACTGATTTGAATTTGTTTAAGCACTTTAAAAACAATAACATTCTAAAGAAATAATACAAAGCGTGAAGACTAGCGGTAACAGTGTCCAGTATACTGTAGTCGGATCGAAATAGTATGCAGCTTATACGAATAGTGTAATAAAAATTAAAAGTCAATATAAAAAAATAATTTTATTTCAATTGCAGCTATCCTCGTTGAAAATTTGACAATCACACATGATGCACACGACACCTACTTCGTTGCATCATGGAAACAAACCACCGCAGATAAGTACCAAATATATGTGGAAAAATTGAAACCTTTGCACTATGAACCTGACTGCTCGCGTGGAAACCGTAGCGAACATGAAGAAGTAACAATAGTTACTTCATACAACTATACAAACGCGCTCCCGGATTATTTGTATTATGTAAATGTGACAGCTTACAATGGCAGTTACGTCGTTGGTACAGGCGAAACAAATTTCTCGACAAAGACATCAGGTAAGCTTACTTGCTTCAGAAAGGTAATACATAAAGTAAATTTAAAAATCAAAATCCCGGCTGAGTAAAATGTGAACTTTACATAAAACCTCTGTAATACATTAAGCTATAAACGTCATAGCTGTAGCTTCTTACACATATAGTTTATCAAAATTATCAAAGAAGTAGATTTTGTAGGTATTTTAAAGTTCTTCTCGATTCCGAGAAACAATAAATAGCCTTTGTTGCGGAGGATATTGTTTAAAAATCTCTCGCCTCATTGGAGGACTTGGTCGTACTCATATATTAATAATTTATATTTAACAAAAAACCCACTTCAGCTGACTTAAAATAAAAATAGTTTAGAAACCTGGTGCAATCAATCACTATTTTCAGACATATCCTCTTTTTTATCTGATTTAATTAAGGTACAATTTAATTGAAAATTTTAGCGTATTCTTATCTCTCTCTCTTTATCCTCTCTAATTTTTATTCTTTCTCTATATTTTCCAAATATATTTTAACTTTTTTATATGTTTTATTACTTGGACCACTTTCTATAAATGTAACGAATTCACTCTATATTGCATCCACACTATATATGCTTCTGTGAACTGGTTACTCCTATATAACATATTTACTGAATCACCTTGTACAACTATAATTCAACTCAACACAATATTACAACGGTCCTGATATCTTTAAAACCACCCTGTATAAGTACAAATCCTCTCCACAATATTGACCCTTTCTATTTTTCTATTGTTTAAATTATTCCTGTATACCAATGATTTTACTTCGCCTCATATGTCTAGTATTCCATTTATTCAACTGTTCATGGTCTACCCTATATAACAAAATTCACCTTTTTGAACCGCATTTTATGACTATAAATTTACTCTACCATTTATTTCAATCACTTGGTATATGCAACTGCTTCTAAATTTTTTTAACCCATGTCTATAATTATACCCTGTCCTACGTCCTATAATTCAAATATCCTAACTGCTTATGCATATGTAACAAATTTTTGATACACCCTCAATAAGAATAATTTTACCCCACCCTTACTTCAAACCACTTGTCTAAGCAACTACTTATATTCCAAACTATATAACTTTTTTAAACCGCCCTGTATTGATTGCCTTTAAATGTATTGATTATTTATGCTGACAGATTTATAGTTTATTGAATTAGTTTAAAAAAATAATGATTTGTGGAATCATAGATAAGAGAGTAATTTTAGGGTTTATATTTTTTGTATTTTTTATTATAGTTTCTTCTCCACCTTATATTTCAACCATCCTGTATACTCAACTGCTTCTCACAATTTATAAAGCCTTTTGTATAACTGTAATTATTCTCCGTTTTATAACGCAAATATCCACTCTGAATAACTATAGTTTTGCTTCACTCTTATTTCAACCACCTTGTATACGCAACTACTTATGTGCTACCTAATACAATATTTTTAGAACCACCCCGTATAACTAATTCAATTCCAACTTATATTTCAACCATTCTATGTATACAGCTGCTTATGTACCACCTAATATTACATGCATGCACACACACACACCTTCAACCGTATTCCACACACAAGTGATCGCGGGAATAACAAATTTTCTTTTTAATAAGCTAATGGAATATTTTCTGCAATTTCACGCGACTGTAACTTAACTTCGTCTCTAAAATAAACTGACTTCAAAAGCATCAAAATGAAAATCATTACAAATCTTGACATTTAAACTAGATATTTATGACGAAAATTTGAAATTTACCTTGATGTTTACAGTTTTTGTTCATATATTTTTCCGATTTTCACAAAAATGGTATGTTGTACGTTATAGAAAAATATACATAATCAAGCTGGAACATATCTTTGTATAATACAATTCATAATATTCAAATTGCGTGAGCAGTTCTAGAGGAAACAGTGAAGATTCATAGAAAATCGCTGAAATCAAGTCCCTTATTTACTTTTTTTTCTGATTTTCTAGAAAACCGTAAATCTCATTTTAATTATCTGGGACCTTTCTGTTATGTTCCTTAATATAATGTAGTTTAAATCATCAAAATTGCCCAAGCAATTTTTGAATAATCGCTCGACATACATAAAGAAAGTTGTAGACGAATTGATAACCTCCTCCTTTTTGGAAGTCGGTTAAAAACGCATACTATTACGCCTTTTTAATTTAGGCAATTGCTAACAAACTATTATTTTTTAGCACCAGGTGTTGTTGAAGCCCTGCATTTGGATGAAAACAACGTTATCACGAATGCAAATAACACACTTACTTACAATCTCTCTTGGACGATGCCTTGTTCACCCAACGGCAACATAGAATCGTACAAAGTGAATATTTACGGGAAATATACTGCAGATGCTCAACTATTACACTCAGACTCATTAACGGTGAATGCTAATCCAGAAACTGAAATATACAGCAGCTTGTTGCTGCTAAGACCCTCATATCACTATAATTTGAGTGTACAAGCCGATTCTGGTAGTTCTTATGGACCACCTGCCAACATAATCTTTACTTCTATTACTCTTGGTAAGTATCAGCTTGAATTTTGCATACAACACATTTTCTGGAAACCTTATTATTAATAATCATGCAGCTAGAATCCATAAATTTCATCTATTCGATATGTTGTTCTTTCACTAAGATCTTAAACGTATTTCATTGTTATTCTACGTTCTACGATTCCCAACTCTGGTTAATATGTAGTTGATTAAGTTTGATTTGCGATGAGTCTTTTCGAAATGTTGTACTGGTCTTCCTTTATCTTTACTTTTTTAGGCTTCGAAATCTCCCCAACCCCATATGTAGGGCCCCAAACACAAGGAACCCAGTACACGCATTTCTACGAATTTTAGGCTCTGCTAAACGGTTTTGTGTGAGTGAGAATACGTCTTAATTTATTGTTTGTTTTATTTTTTCGGAAAATCCGGAAAATGTGGTATTGCGATCCTAAATTTGTTTTGCTAGATCAAATTAAATGATTTTTGTTTTGGAAAATGGAGTATTTATCTGTTTTTTGTAGGACTCACTTCTCTCCAATATCTATAAGTGTATCAAAAAATTGTAGAAAATTATTTATATAAACAAGTTTTTTTTTTCTATAATTTCGTTGTTATAGGTTGCAGAAAAAAAATTCTTACCAAATGTTAGTTAGGATAAAATTCTCTAGAAAGCTGATGCTAATATATTATTGAAAATTAACACATTTTCTAAATTTTCTTTAATATAACTAATCCTTCGGTCTGTATTAGTGCACTACCAGACCAGTAATTAGTTGTTTGCTTTAAAAAATCTGAAATTTGCAGCATCTGTCAAATTTGAAATAATGAATAAAAATGTTTGGATTTTTTGTGCATATAAAGTTAGGATACCTTTATTCTGTTGAATTGTCAAAATGTATTTATAATATTTTTGCAGTGTTTTAAAGTTTGGTTTTTGGTTTTCAATTAAGATCACTATAAACAACTTTAATTTTCTGGGGCCATTTTCAATTTTTTAGATTCTGCAAACTGAACTCTCTTTATTTCTTCTTCTTCTTCCAGGGGTGTCCCTCTCGAGACGGGGTTTAGCTTTGATCTTTCGATCTTATTAGCTAATTACTAGTGATATAACTACGTAGAAAAAAACTTTTAATTCTAAATTCTCTATTTCACTAACAATATTGTAAATAATTGACCTTCGAAATGAAAATAAAACGTTATTCTTCAAAATTTTGTGAATGAGAATATGAGTATCCAGATTATGAACAAAACGATATTTACTGAGCTAGGCATCCTAGGACATCCAGCATTTTCACTATTTCTAACACATAAATTTCACTACCACAGCAGCTTTGTCACTTTATATAAGCGTCTGTTGGACGTCTTAGACGAAATCAAAAAGTCTAGGAGAATTGACTATCATTGCACGGATTTTGCTTCACTACACCAAGAACTTAACTTAACGCTAAGACGCGCACACACATGCGGTTGGCTCACCATCTTAGCTGGAAGTCCAACTGGACTCTCGAAAGCAAAAAATTAAAGGTCTAGGAAGATCTAACTTCTCCATTTTACACAATTACAATATATCAAAAACTTACCATGTAACTAAAATTGGTTTACAGGGTTTTTATTTGTGAAATTAAAAAAAAATACGCTGAAATACAAAAAAATCTAGTTTTAATCTTTGTACATGATAAAGATGTTGTACCTTTATATGTACAAACAATTGTAAATATTTGCATCTGTTATTTCAGTTTTTGCAACTTTCTTTTTTTAACAGACAAATTAATTGTTGCTCTCGTAAAGATATGCACCGATAAAGGCCGACTCAGGAAAAAATGAACTACTTTGGAAAAATCTGTCATAATCGATAAAATTAGAGTAAATCTTCTGTATCAAATCTTAAATTTAACATTTCAATTTTTTTTCCTAATTTTTACCATTTTTCCAGAAACTTTTGGCAATTTTCAAAATTTTATGTGTTTCGTTATTAAGAAAATTTCATTCTAAATAAATTTTAATCAGGAAGGAAGGAACATATTACTAAAAAGTGAAACAAAACCTTTTTTTGACATGACGTACTTAGAATTATTATTATACATATGGCCTAGAACCCATTTCTACAAAAATGGGTGTATTCCTCATTTTGCATAAAATATAGCTATTTCGTACTTGCTTTGCCATATGGTTCTTGACTACTGATGTAGTTAAGCAATGTAGGACTTCAACACTATACACTATATTTCCGCATAACAGCATTTTATCTAAATTTGAATTTGAGAATTTTTTTCTAATAATTAGATTCTTTATTTGGCTACCCTATAACAATAATTAATTCATTATATAAATTTTCTGATGATCTGAAGGACGTATGTCCAAAAGTTACCTCAAAGTGTCTGAATCCTTATATATTATTTTGAGTATTTCTCTAAAAGATGAGCTCTAATTATACTGATACATAATGTTGCAAGGAGGCTTGCAGTGGACCACAAAACGTGTGAATTCTTTATGGCAATGGACCATTTGATTGGAGATGAAATGCTTGCAAATGCATGTTTACTTTACTTTTCGTTCCTGTAGTAACTCCCAATAGTTGATAAGTAGGCTTCTTCTTTCATAGAATCAGTATTGTATATTTCATTCCATCAGCAATCTTATGTGTTGGCGATTTTCCTACTGTTCTGCCGGGATTAATGGGTGAGTTTTGCAAACGTACTGAGAAAAAAATTCTCCTGTGCTGGCACATGCTGTCATGCATAAAAATTGAATATAAATGCTGGGAATTTTCATTTTTACTGATGTTTACTAACGATGAGCGATAATTTTATATCGGTAACTTTAACCAGCGACTGAGATGGTCACTGTTATTACCGGCGACCTAATTCGCCGCAAAGCAGCGAGTTTAGTAACTGCGTGCACGACGCAGGGTACCTCCTCCTATTAGTAAAGGGTGTTTTTGAGAGGTATAGAACTTTGAAATGGAATAAAACAAGGATATATTGTTTAAATTGACATGAAATTTATTTTATTTGAAAGATCTGGCATTATAAATTGAATATGACTTCTGGCATATGACCGGCATGGCTGGCTCGGACGTAGTCTAATCTGGAGGTCTAATTTTCGATGACTTTTTCCAACATTTGTGGCCGTATATCGCCAATAACGCGGCGAATGTTGTCCTCCAAGTGGTGAATCGTTTCGGATTTATCGGCGTAGACTAGCTCCTTCACGTAACCCCACAGAAAATAGTCAAGCGGCGTCAAATCGCATGATCTTGGAGGCAGATTCACGGGTCCGAAACGTGAAACTATGCGGTTACCAAACGTCTTTTTCAATAAATCAATTGTAGCGCGAGCTGTATGACATGTTGCCCCGTCTTGTTGATACCACAGCTCGTGTGCATCATGATTGTACAATTGATGAACGAAAAAGTTAGTAATCATGGCTCTATAGCGATCACCATTGACTGTAACGTTCTGGCCAGCATCGTTTTTAAGGAAGTACGGACCAATTATTCCACCAGCCCATGAAGCACACCAAACAGTCAGTTTTTCTGGATGTAACGGTATCTCAACATGAACGGCAGTATTGTTTATTGACGTGTCCATTCAACCAAAAGTGAGCTTCATCGCTAAACAAAATTCGCTTATGAAAATCGGGATCAACGGCAATCTTGTTTTGGGCCCATTCACCGAATGTAAGCCTTGCTAGGTGATCGTGTGACTTCAATTCTTGCACGAGTTGAATTTTGTAAGCACGCAACCGAGATCTTTCCGCAAAAATCTTCCATAAAGGGGATGAACACATATCCAATTCCTGTGCACGATGGCGGATAGACTGATTCGGGTTTTCCTCTACTCTACGCTCTACAGCAGCAATGGATTCTTCTGTACGCACTGTACGATATCTCTGTGGATGCGTATAATCATTTAGAGTAAACGTGGTGCGAAAACGTTGAATAGTTAATAGCATTAATTGCTCTGATGGACGATTATGTTGACCGTAAAATGGACGTAGTGGCCGATACGTATTTCGAACAGAACCATGATTTTCAAAACAATTCAAAATAAATTGGCACAATTTGAAAGCGTTGTTCAGACCTCAGTCTATTCATGATGAAATGCCAAACCAAACTAAACATAATCACTTGACAGCTGACAAGATGGCCGCCGGTTAAAAGAGTATTGCCAACTTAAAGTCTATACCTCTAAAAAAACACTTTAGTAATCCTCGTATTGTCGTATCGTTATTTTTACCACCTCGTGGGTTTGTGTCTTGAGTTAAATATGTTATTTTAATTGGTTTGAGTTTTTGGTTTAAGTCAAATTAGATATATTAAACACTATTTAAATTATTACTGATAATTATTAGCAGCCTTAGAGCATTTACTTTCTAGAGATAGCCTGCAGTGCACAAATGTCATGGTAAGACTAAGGAGAGAGAGGGTAATAGAGAGGGCAAGAGGCTATTTCACTCAGTTGGGAGCTGCTTCCAATGAAATACCTTTAACATGTTGTTCATTGGCTGCTTCCACCCACTAAGTGAAATAGCCTCTTACTGTCTCTATTGCCCTCTCTTTCTGGCATTGCCACGATTTTATGCTTGACAGGCTATATCTAGATGGTAAATGATCTAAGTTAGCAGCACTGCACGGGTACAAAATGAGCCACCGTTCAATGTCAAAATCTCTGATATTAAAAAATCGCAGTATTGTTCAACGGCAACGCAGGCAAGGCTCATACGACATACATTCATCCTACTTGATTTTGATTCTTAACATATCACACTGAAACAGCAACCTCAGTCACTTTTTAAAGAAACTGTGATTTGTAAGTCACCGTCATCGGTAACCGGTGGCCTAAAAATCACTGGTAACCTCATCGCTAATGTTGACAACTTTTGTTTTCAGTACCAGGCCCTCTTACGTTAAACATAACATCAAAAGTAGACTCGATCGTGGTGATTTGGCACGAACCTGTAAAACCAGTAGGAGAAATTCTCAAATACACCCTGGAAATAGAGTCCTTAGGTCCAAATTATGTCAGACCTAATTATTGCCCAGCAGACAATTACACCAACAAATGGGATTTTGAAAAAACTACAACTTATTATGAAATAACATCGTTAAATCCTTACACGAAGTACAGGATATCTGTAGCAGCAACCACTTCTGCTGGTATGGGGAACAAAGCAATTGTTAATGTTTCTACTTTAGTTTCAGGTATGTTATTTGGGAACATGTTTCTACCAGTGCGCTAATGTTTATATATGTTTCAGTTCCAGAGCAACCCAGTAATATTACAGTCAATTATACCAATTACCACAAAGATAACTGTGAGGTTAAAATATCCTGGATGCTACCATGTAAACTGAACGGACCATTTAATCACACGTTTATTCTGTTAAGTGGTAATAGTACTGAAGGACCTGAATCGACAAAGAAAAATTTCACAGTTGGAAAAAATCAAACGCTCACTACTGACGTAAATTATATGTATTCGTATACGATTCAAATTTGGCTTCTGCTCGAAAATAATACTGAAGGACTTGCGGCTGTGTATCATTTTGTTGTACCATCTGGATGTAAGCATTGACCAAATTCCCGTTTATTTAAAAATCACATTTGAGGTTTCGGCAGGTACTTTTTTCGATGTAATTTGTAAGATGATAATTTATATTGTGTTCCTGGTCTTTCTCTATCGCTAATTGTAAGGCTGCCGGTACACACGTCCGTCGTCCGCAAGAGATGACCACCCACGTTGGGTTCTTACCCTTCTTTAAAATACATTTTTTATGAATGAATATATTCATTCTATTCCCTCAACTAACCAAACGTTTTGGGGGGATGAAAGATATTTACAACAATTTGTACCCTTTTTTGCTTGCCTTCGGTATTAATTTTATTCATGCAGGTGTTTTTCGATCCGTCAGTCCTATCCGCCAAAAGTCGGTAACTACAAAAGCGCTACTGTATGCAAGGGATCGATGGTTTCGGGCAATAAAAAGTAATAACATATAAATCTGCAAATGCCAAAAGAAAGAAAGCTTACCACATAGTTCAGTTGCTGGAGGTTTTTAAGTGATGTAACACCTAACAACCGTTAAAATTTGTATATTGAAATGCCCTTAAATTTGCTCTTTTCACTGGTAGATTGAATCCTTATAATTTTCAACGTTGGTGGTCGTCTTCTCGGACGACGGACGTATAGAGACGTGTTTGTCTGTGTTAAAAAATGGTGCTGGCAATACTTTTTTGAGTAAGTGGGAGGTTGTAAAGTATCCCCGAATTATATCTGGCATCTTGCGGACAACGGACGTGTATACCAGCAGCATAAGGCTCACACGTCCCTTGACCGCAAGATGGCAGGTATAATTCGGGGATACTTTACAACCTTCCACTTACATAAAAAATGTATGGGGAGCACCATTTTTTAACACACACAAACACGTCCCTATACGTCCGTCGTGCGAGAAGACGACCTCCAACGTTGAAAGTTATTAAAAAGGAAATTTAAGGGCATTTCAATATACAAATTTTAACGGTTGTTAGGTGTTATATCACTAAAAAATCTGTAGTAACTGAACTATGTGGTAAGCTTTCTTTTTTTCGGCATTTGCAGATTTACGTTTTATTACTTTTTATTGCGCTTTGAATATGTTGCCCTGGCAGTTATTGCAATTTCCTACTAGGAAACGACCAGAAACCATCGATCCCTTGCATCGAGTTCCGCTTTTGTAGTTACCGACCTTTGGCGGATTGGACTGACGGATAGAAAAACACCTGCATAAATAAAATTAATACCGAAGGCAAGCAAAAAAGGGTACAACTAGGTCAAAATTTCTTTCAACCTCATAGTTGAGGGAATAGAATGAATATATACATTGTGTGGCAGCCTAAGGCTGCCGGTACACACGTCCGTCGTCCGCAAGAGATGACCACCCACGTTGGGTTCGTACCCTTCTTTAAAATGCGTTTTTTATGAATAGATATATTCATTCTATTCCCTCAACTAGCCAAACATTTTTTGGTGATGAAAGATTCCACCATTTTGTACCCAGGTGTTTTTCGATCCGTCAGTCCTATCCGCCACAGGTCGGTAACTACAAAAGCGCGACTCGATGCAAGGGATCGATGGTTTCGGGTCGTATCCTAGTAGGAAATTTCAATAACTGCCAGGCCAAAATATTCAAAGCACAATATAAAGTAATAATATGTAAATCTGCAAATGCCGAAAGAAAGAAAGCTTACCACATAGTTCAGTTACTGGAATTTTTTAAGTGATATAACATCTAACAACCGTTAAAATTTGTATTTGTATGCCCTCAAATTTGCTCTTTTCACTGGTAGATTGAATCCCTATAAATTTCAAGGTTGGTGGTCGTCTTCTCGGACAACGGACGTGTAGGGACGTGTATGTGTGTGTTAAAAAATGGTGCTCGCGATACGTTTTTTATGTCAGCAGGTTTTAAAGTATCCCCGAATTATACCTGGCATCTTGAGGACGACGGAGGTGTGTACCGGCAGCCTAACATTATGTCTTCATTAGTTGATGGAAATACGATTGTAGAAAAACGAATTACTTTGTTTTAATAAACTAACTTATTTATTTATTTAATAAATATACATAAAAACCGTGACTAGTTTCGACAATACTATGTAATTTTCAAACGGAAGCAAATTAATGAATGACTACAAAACATTTTGAAACAGACCCAAGGGTCTTGTCTACAAAAGTAGGTATGTGTTGAATTCTCGGAAGGATTACATAAATATGGCATTTTTGTGTACAAGAATATTGGAGTAGAAACAAAATGGTAAACTGATTAAGAAAATTTAAATATATCATTGTTGATGATTAGTTACTTAAAAGTTTCAAATATTATGCACTTTTGAAATTCTACTTGCTCGTTGAGTAGTAAATTACAAGAAACAGAATGCTTATGGCTTTTGTAAATTTCTGTATTCTCAAGTGTTTCAATAAATGGCTAGAATAGTATGCCAGGTAGGAAGAAAATGATTAGCAAAAGTTGAATCAGTTTTATTTAATCTAAAGGGACGTAAGTGTTCAAGATATCGAATATTGAAATTTCTACATGTCATACCAAGGTAAAAGCTATTGCACTCTATTGCACCTTGGTATAATCTGTAGAAATTTCAATATTCGATATCTTGAACACTTACGTCCCTTTAGATTAAATAAAACTGACTCAACATTTTCTTACTATAGGGCATACATTTCCTAAATTACAACAAAACAGAGATCATTCTATATAACAATTTTAAGCCATTTATTGAAACACTTGAGAATATAGAAATTTACAAAAGCCATGAACAGGTAGAATTTCAAAAGAGCCTATTTGAAATTGTTAAGTAACTAATAATCAAAAATTATATATTTAAATTTTCTTAATCAGTTTACCATTTCTATTTCAATATTATTGTACACAACCTAACCTATTGATGTAGACAAGACACTTCCGTCTTTTTCGAAATGTTTTGTTGTCATTCATGAATTGGTTTCCGTTTGAAAATGACATAGTATTGTCGAAACTAGTCACGATTTTTACGTTTAAATAAATAAGTTAGTGATATAAAACAAAGTAATTCGTTTTTCTACAATCATAATGATAGTATATCACACAGTAATTGCTTCCACCATCAACTATTTGATGGAAATACATTATAGAAAATAAAAAAACTAACTTCAAAATAGATTTACCGTACCGCATATGAATCAAGAGGATCAGTATACAGTGCCAATCAAATCTACTCCCTACCCCTCGTACTTTTGAATAGTTAATGAAATTTAGAGGTTACAAATAAACAGTAATAGATGACGTCACAGGCCCACTGTGGCCACTAACGTGAGATAGGACATTATGGCAGGTGATAACTCATTTGAAAGGTATTGACAATACCTACCCAGCCATATTAAAATAAATATAAAAATTATTATTTTACTTTTACACTATAATTAATTAAACCAATTCTTATAGCAAGCGTTCAAAATGTGCACCATCTACTTGCTGACATAAATGCATCCTATTAATAAATCCTTGTCTTACTCGTTCGAATGTTTCTGCTGAAACTGCCCGTCATTCTTCAATAATTCGTTGTTTTAATACGTTAATATTGTCGGGTTCCGTAAACCTTAAATTCCAAGTATGCAGAAAAAAATGTAATTGTATCATGTCCGTTGACCAAGCTGGTAATTCTATGGTCCTCGCCGTTCAATCTATCCAGGTAACGTCTTACTGCATCGCAATAATGCGCAGAAGCTTCGTCTTGTTGAAATGTTATTTTCAAATCGCCAAATTCATCTAAATTAACTTCCAGAATTTCAAGAATTAGCGCCTCAATTTCAATTTTTTAACGTCTCCAGATACACCGGGGAAAACAAGTTCAACTATGGGGTTTCCCAAAATATCTGCCTAAATATTCACTTTATCTGGAAATTAAGTAAGCTTTTTACGAAAGATGTGTCAGTCAAATATCGTATATTTTGTGTTCACATTTTCATTGACGGAAAAAGAACGTTCATCACTCAAACAAATGATTTTTATGTAGTTTTGGTTTCATAGAAAATCAATCCTCTGTCGGGGTACCAATCTGAACGTTGGTGCACCATTTTTAATTTGTATGGATGAACTTTATTTTTACCAACATTCTATGTACCGTTTTTTGACTAACTACACACATAGGCACAACTCTAGCTATAGAGGAAGTAGGGTTTACTACCACTTGTGCAATTATGTCAATTGTTTTGTCATCACTAACTGTTGGTCGACCAGATCTTTTGGCATCTTTAACACTATCAGTTGCTTCGAATTTCTGAAGAAGCTTTCACAAGTAAGTCCTCGATATAGTACTTTCTTGTCAGGGACGGATCCAGACCCGTACTTCTGGGGGGACGGCTCATGCTTTTGACTGGCATTGTATATATATTTGGAAACAGGAATTTATTCAAAAAATTATAATCAAAGAGATACAGGGTGGTCATAAGAAATATAAAAGTCTGTCGCAGCTTTAAAACCATGTTTTCACAAAAAAACTAGGACACCACTAGCTTGTTCCACAAACATGAAATATTCATAAGTAATTAAGTTACGAGGAAGAGTTAAAAACGCACAAAATTGAAACCTAAATTAATAATTTCTAAGTGAAAACAAGCTAAGTTTTCTAGCCCTTTTAGAGTAATTGGTGTTCCCATCAAAAGTACCCAGTTAGTACCAACCTGCATTAGAATTAGTAATAACATAAACTTGTCTTTCTTCTTTACATTGATTATTTTTCTACAATAAGTTCCAGGAAAAGTGACTTCAGTTAATATCGTACGTGTTTCTAATTCAACTTACGACATTTCCTGGGAGCCACCCGCGGATCAACACCAACAAACTGGAAACAAAATTGTAAATTATAAGATTGAAGTCAAACCGTTGGAACCGAATTATACAATGGCATCGTTTTGCGAAAAGAAGAATCATGATAGTCAAATCGCAATCAATACAACTACTTTTCAAAAGATTGTGCTCAATCCAATTTATTACGCGTACATCTACCAGGTGAACATCAAAGCTGCTTCTGTGAGGGGATTTGGTGAAGCTAATGGGCAAAACTTTACAACTGTTGATGCAGGTAAACAAACACAATAATTAACTTTATTTGAAATATACAAGGTGTTCAGGAGAATATAGGAAATATCTGGGCTTCAGATAGAACATGAAAAAACAAGATGACAAATTACTATATTTTTTCCTTGAGGACTGCGAAATCGATTTTTCTTTGGTAATTTTTAAAGTACTGTAATTTAATAAAAATTTAATGTGCTGGATACTAATAAGAATCTCTTAAAATAGTTCCTTGAAATATAATTAGGTTTTTTTAGTTCACCAGGAACGCGTTATTCTTAACAATCTGTGTTTTTGGAAAATAAATTTGGATAGCTTAAACAATAGAATACAATGGACCCCCGTGGGTTAACTTACAAATTTTTATACTCAATATAAACGTCTTTAGTCATACTAAAATAAATCACAATACATTCGACTATATCTACTCCACTCCACTACTCCTATAGGTCAACTTCGTTTATATATCTTCGTAGTCAATCTAGATGTTTCTAATACGAATGGATTCGAAATAGTTTTTACCATGGTCGTATTTTCGGAAATCGCTCTTTTTGTCCGGATAGTTTGAATAGTTTTTACAGTTTATTTATTCGCAAGATTAGTTTTCATTTAAGATGATTAATTTCTCGGTTTCCTATTTTGGCAGCATAAAATGAAATGTTATAACATTTTATCACTTGACATCATTCACATTGCTGACACGTTGATCCTTTACCTAAATATTAATTTACTAATTTTTGGATTTCGTGGTAAATTTATTGGGAAATAATTCAAAATATGAAATATCCGTTTATTGAGTATGCACTGTATGCAGATATGTATCTGATAAATGGTCTTGTGTCTTGCTTGCTTTACAATGATTTTGTAATCATGCTCTGCTAAACCAAAAGATATTTCAACGTATCTACCAACGTCTAAAGGAGAATTGTGAGCGATTCCAGATAATAAGGTTATAAAAGGTGTTTTTTTTAGAGGTATAGAACTTTAAATTGACATGAAATTTACTTTATTCTGACATTATAATTTGAATATGACTTCTGACATATTACCGCCACGGCTAACTCGGACGTAGTCTAATCTGGAGGTCCAATTTTCGATGATTCTGTCCTAGGAGTTAAGGGAGAACAGCAATTACACGGAACGGCTCCAGATTCGGAACCTCTGTGTGCTAATTCTCTCGAAAATCCTAAATGTAGGTTACATCTCGCGTCATCAAAAATAAATATTGTCATTAAAATTATTTAGAAATTTCGGAAAATAACAATTTATTTTCGGCAATTTATACCACTGGGCATTCCAATACATGTATGTGTAAATGCAATACATACTCACTAATTTCATCATACCGATTTGTTATTCTAATGAACAATTTGCATTTGCAGCTCCCGAAAATGTTCATATTAAACCTGTTCAATTACAATCCAACGCAACCGATATTTACCAGGCCTCCGCCATTATAAATTTCGAGCCTTCTTGTACATTAAATGGACGTCTAGTAAATTATACACTTTCTTACATGGGTAAGAATGAGTTTAATACTGATCAGAATACTACGAAGATTGATGGTTTCTATACAATGAGTTTAAGACCAAGGACTAGTTATAGCTACACCATTACTACATACACTGAGAACTATAGTAATACTACTACAGAAGTTAGATTCGAGGCTCCTACAGGAGGTAAGAATTATATTGAACTGGATTTCTAGACATACCTAACAATCCATTTTCTGTTTGTTTACAACTGAATTGTGAAGATCTTAACAACATTCCATATTAATGAATTAGAAAAAGGACCAGGCACCTTTCTTATGGAAAAATGGACTTCCGTCAAATTGTTTGAAATTTTGGTATCTTGTAGGAGTTGATGTTCCGACAAAAAGAGTCCATGGGCTCAAACAGATTCTATGACTACTTTTCGATGTTAAGAATCGAAAATACGTCTTGTTTAATATCAGATTTCGCATGATAGATGTGTTTTATTACCGGTTAGTGCAAAAATTGTGATTTGTACATTAATGGACATAAAATTTCACAAAACAATTGCCATAAATTTTGCTGGATTACAGGCTATTTCAAAAATACGTAACATGTTCTTTTGGAAAAAATCGTTTTTTTATTACAGAATTAACATCTCATTAAAGTAATAATTTCTTGGATATGCTTCATATAATGTACAGTGTGAGCCATAAATATAGCTAGAGAAGGCATATAGTTTTTTCCTATTAATGAGTCACTCTGTACGCACCATTCGTTTGCAATTTTAATTAAACAATAAACAGATATATGATCCGTCTCTTGATACTCAACAGGATGTTAAACTCCATGGAAAAACTATACATGTTGCAAAAAGGTAGTTTTTTTATGCTACCCTGTAGTTTTAAATTCTCTCCGTTAAATTTGTATGTTATAACATTGTTAAGTTAACAAATGTTCAGTGTTTAACTGAGCAGGATATTGTTAATATACCATGTTTTACCATTAATGATTAACCCTGTATAAACTACAATACTTTAATTTGTACAATTTTTGCAAAACTTTAGAATTTAGTGTGATGAGTCGTAGATTTGTATAATTTAATATAAAAATTCCAGGACGCATGGTTTATACAAGGTTAGTTAATAATGGAAAAAATAATAGATGCCCATTTTAGCAATATTTACAACTCACACTCTATAATGTACGAATACGTCCAAAAATTAATTTAATTAATTAGTATAAAAAAATACATTTTTTCAATATGTAGGTTTTGTAATCAGTTTAACAGCCCGTTGAGTTTAAAGAGACGGATTATATATCTATTTAATGTCTTATTAATATTGCAGCACGAATGGTTAGTACAGGGTGAGTCATTAATAGGAAAAAATAATATATGCTTTCTCTAGCTATATTTATGGCTCACACTGTATATTATATGAAGCACGTCCAAGAATTTATTACTTTAACGCTATATTAATTGTGCAATAACATCTTCTTAAGTTTTCAACGTAGTAATACAATAGAGATTTTTTTCCAAAAAAAACATGTAAGGTATTTTTGCAATACCCTGGAATCCACTAAAATTTAAACTAATTTAAGTTGAATAATTGATATTTTAGGCCCAATTCTTCCTAGAAGGGTTAAAACCAGATGACCTGCAATTATGTTTACTGAAAGCCGATCTTCTTATGTTTTCGACGTTGTAATACATAAAAGATTTTTTCCAAAATCACATGTTACGTATATTTTAAATACCCTGTAATCCACCAAAACGTATGGCAATTGTTTTGTGAAATATTTATGTCCAATAATTTACAAATCAAAATTTCTCCAATAACAGGAAATAAAGCACGTTTATCATTGGAAATCTGATATCAAAAATGCGACATTTTCCATGTATAACACTCTGCATCTCGAGCATTGTGACCATATTTAGTAGAAAACTACTTATTTGGTAGTTTTTAGATATATTTATAGTACTTTTGGTAGAGAAGAAATGTTTAGTAGATTTTAGTAGATATTACTAAATATTTGCAAGAACCTCATCTGAGAGTAAATTAATAAAAATTATGCACATATATGAGATTAAGTTACAGTAATTTGTGATTTTGCCTCTTTTTGTAAATTCGGCGCCACCCATTGGATAATAGTCGTAAATCGTAAATCATTGGATGTCATCAAATTCGTGTCATTGTCGTTCTTAGAGCTTTTACCTTCATTCTCTAAGTTGTCGTCAGGCTTTAAAACTTAGAGCATGTACACTCTGGAGATAGCCTGCAATGCACAAAATTGTGGCAAGGCTAGAAAGAGAGGGAATCGAGACAGTAACAGGCTATTTCAGTTGGTTGGTGGAAGCAGCCAATGAACAACATGCTGATCGTGTTTCATTGGAAGCAACTCCAGCTCCCAAACGAGTGAAAAAGCTCTTGCCCTTTCTCTCTTTGGTGTTACCACGACATTTGTGCACTGCAGGCTATCTCCAAAAAGTACAACATCTAAGCTTTAAACGGTGCTAGATTTTGTAGTACGTTCCTGTAAATGCATTGGTAGAGTTTAGTAGTTTTTTATCATGTTGGCAGTAGTTTTTCTTTTTGAAATATGGTCACACTGATCTCGAGAACTAATGACAGAATATGTTTGAGCCCATGGACTCTTTTTTTTGTCAGAACGTCAACTTCTACAACATACCAAAATTTCAAACAATTTGACGGAAGTCCATTTTTCCACAGAGGTCCTTTATTAAGACTTATTCTAAGAGACGTTTCTAGAATTTAATTTAAAAAGAAATTGTTATATTAATATTCCACTCATTCACATTCGTAGATTTTTAGATCATACAGTTTTTTAGTCTAAAACATTACATATCTGACAGCTTTGAGTGAAATTTTGACACTGCTTTAATAACATAAAAACCAATGGCAATAGTGATGTTACTATCTAATGATTCTTGGAAATGGTGTTTTTTAGAGGTACAGAACTTAAAATTTCAATAAAACAAAGAAACATATTTTCAATTTTCATTAAAATCGCTTTATTTGAAAAATAATTTTATGGCATTATACGGTATAGCGAGTATATCTAAATAATTCTGATCATAATACTCCGCCTTTTTACTTCTCCCTGTTTACAGGTGTGCATAGTATTTTCACTGTAGGTTTGGTTCTTCCGGGATGACGGGAAGCCCGTTAATAGTTTTTGTGTTCCTCAATAACATTACTAAAAATTATGAAATATATACATTAAAAAAATAAAAAGCCTCATAAAAAACAAAAATAATTTAATTAAAAATTGACAAATACTTTTTTCTGTGACCAGTGGCGGATTTAGTCTCGATGCCGCTCTAGGCTCAGTTTGATATACCGCCTTTTTTATATACAGGGTGTTCCATCTCAAACGAGTCACCTTGAATTTCTCGGTTATTTTCAAAACTATTGCAATAAGAAAAAACGACAATTTTTGTTTCGAGGGGGAAATTTTTTAAGGTGAATTAACGCTTGTGCGTATTCAACATAAACAGGCAATGACCTTGAAATCTGAGATAGGGAAAATAGGTGTTATCTTATATCATTTGAATGCCATTTTTACGGACTATACAGTCAACATATTTTTTTTATAACAATTTCTACACATGTAATAATAAAAGAGTATTCAAAAAAACTAATTTACATTACAATACAATGCCTCTAAAGCAAATGTTCAAACTGTCTTCCATTGACTTCCATACAATACTACAACCTTGACTGAAAGCAGTTTGAAATTTTGGTATGTTGTAGGGGTCAATGTTCTGACAAAAAGAGTCCTCAGATAGATTCTATGACTAGTTTTCGAGATTTCGAGTGTTAAATATCACATGTTACGTATTTCTTAAATACCCTGTAATCCACCAATAATTATAGGAATTGTTTTGTGAAATATTTATGTCCAATAATGTACAAATCACAATTTCTCCAAAAACCGGAAATAAAGCACGTCTATTGGAAATCTGATATCAAAAATGCAGCATTTTCGATATTTAACACTCTGTATCTCGAAAACTAGTCATAGAATCTATTTGAGCCCATGGACTCTTTTTGTGAGAACATTGACCCCTACAACATACCAAAATTTCAAACAATTTGACGGAGGTCCATTTTTCCATAAGAAAGGTGCCTGGCCCTTTGACAAAGCAGCATTCGAGCATTTAATAACTTCCAACATGTAAGTCAAGGGTGGATTCAAGAATGAAACAATGAGAACGATTGCCCCTTCCTTGAGACCTTTTTCAACTTCAGAGTATAAACTAAATGGAGCCTGGAGGGAAGGGGTAGGTCTCTTATCTGAATCCACTCCTGACGCAATTATCTTGCACAAAGATGAACAAAACTTCAATAGAAAACTCATTGTTTGTAATTATCATGTTTTAGTGCCCAAAATGAATATCACAGGCCAAAAATTAGTAATTGAAAAAAGTGACAGCACAGCTAAAGTGGTATTGAAAAAGGATTACTTTAATGAAGACAACGGACCGATTCGATTCTTAGGAGTGTTGCTAGCTAACAATAACGAATCGGGGGGTGGAGCTGAAAAGTACAACAAAACCGACGATTGGCCTGTTCAATCCCCAGATGATAAACTAGAGATGAGGAGAATTCTGAAAAATCCATTCGATGGTAATTATGAAAACATATATAGAGTAAAACCTTGTTTGTTCGAGCTTTAGCAAAAAAAGCAGAAAATTTATTTATCAACATTGAGTATTTCTCATTCAGTGAACACCAAAATATACGTGTTTTCAACAACTTACAATTATTATCTGATCCTGTTCTATATTGAAGTATTAAACAAACATAAAAAGCAATCTTTGCAGCATCTTTCGGTCTTCGTTAAACAGTTGCTATTTTTTTAGTTTTAATCAGATGGCCCATTAAAAATTTACAGGCCCCACTGTTCTCTTTACAGTTAGCTGCGGGTTTTTGTCCTCCACAATATTGATAGTATGCAGTATCCATTTGCTATTTCCTATAACAATGCGCGGCTAAAGTTGCGAAATTTTTTCTATTTCCTATATTTCCCACTAAAGCGGACCCTAAACATACCTTGTAAGTTGTTGAAACTTGTTTGTACAAACAATTTAATTGTACAAGTGTGTGCCCTACACAGTTCATTTTGTTGATATCCGATACGAATATCTATAAGTTTGCACACACTTATTTGAACGTGTAGGTATTTGATTTAAACATTCTAGTCAAACTTGTTCAAAATACAAAATAGGTAGTTTAGACGTAAGGATTTGTTTTTACTAATAAGATTGTGTGACAAGTTTCTTCAACTATGTATGAAGTTATAGTGCAACTGCCAAATATCTCTTCGAAATGTTTTTAAAAAGATACATCATACACAAGTGTGCTGTCTAGACGGGCACTCAATTCGTTTGTAGGTATGTATAGAAAAAGAAAATGTGCAGCTATTGGTAAACGATGAGAGGGCAGTTTTCCGATATGAATTTACTAACCGAATTACGAGTTTCTGAAAAGTCACATTTGAACAATTATTTACATATAGATGATAACCATGATTTTAAAATGTATTAACTAGCAAATTAAAAAACCGGATACAATTAATACCTGGGAAAGGTTAACTGTAACATTACGTTTTCTGGCTACAGGATTTAAAATTCAGTTGTGCCATATCACCACAGCCCTTACGAATAATTATTCCTGAAACATGTTTATTACTATATTCTTTAGCTTTTGTTTTCCATAGACAATGAAACTCTCTGTATAATTCGAGAAATTCGGTTATAAATTGTTTAGAATAATTTCGTAAGCCAATCATTTTATTTTAATGCCATACGAAGCGCCCTACCCTTTAAACTAAATGTTTTCACTCGTCTCCTATCCCTTGACGCTATTAGTTGTTTGTACAAAGCTATCGTACAAACAAGAAAATAAAACTCCGCAGATTTCAGAATTTTGGTTTGAATGCTTTGTCTGCGCAAACATTCTGTTGAACTACACGTCTTTCACGGTATGCACAAACGTATTTGCCCAAACTAAATTATAAAGATGTAGCATGTAGTGATGCAATATTTTTGTGCAAACAAATGCATTTTTAGAAAATCAGTTCATACATGTTGCAATTAAATTTTCGTACTTAAACTTGATTGTACAAACATAACCTTCAAACATGATGGAATAATGTAAGGATAAATAATGTTGACACATACATATTTTAGAAAACTTGTTAGATGTTATTTGTATGACAGTATAGGTGACGAACATTATTTGTATGTACAAACAAGTATGGCAAACTTACTGCTACGTTTAGGGCAGCCTTTAGACTTAACTTGGCTTATTGATTGACTCTTGCCTGAGTAAAAACTTAAGTGACAGATTCTTTGCATTCTATATTGACATTATATTTTTTACAAAAATGAACAGGCATTTAAATTGTACTCTTTTAACTTCTAGAAAGCTTGATTTTGTCGCGGATACGTAGAAAACAAAGCCAATATCAAGGATGGATCGGATGTAAGCTCTATAAAACCGCATTGATACTACATGATCTCCTTTTGAGAAAAGAATTGAAAGCAGAAATTTGGAATTTTTCATTTAATTTTTTAAAAGTACTTCTTCGTAGCTAATTTGTGGACATCTCGCTGTACTCTATATTGACCGCTGTTTCCTCTCCAGAATTAACCAAATGATCAATTTTATCTTTAGTAAGTTCGTGTTCACAATCGTCAACCAGGGATTTGGTCTATGATGCAATTCAGGTCTACATCGTCACTTTGCCGAAGATAAGAAATTGGGTCATGATCACTACAATATCTCCGGGAATGAATCTTGAGTAGACAGTAGTTTTCTGAAGAATTTCCCGAAGTAATGAAGTAATAAACGACGGTTTATAAGATTGGAAGGTTTTGGGCATTTGTTGACTAACGAAAAGAAAGGCTGCGATGGAGAGTTGTTAAGTAACAGCACATCGTACGGGAGTTTTTTTTAGTACTCCGAAAAAACGACGCAACTGAGCACTCTTTGTATGGTACTAAGCATACTATCAAGGCATCTGGGTTGATCTCTTTAATTGCTTTGGGTTGACCATGTCTCGATACGCTTGAGCGAAAGTTTGTGTGTTCTAAACATGGCACTGCTTGCTATAATTTTAACCCTTCATTTATTGTTTTTGCGCTCTACATCTACCGTTTCTGCGGCGGAGACTCAGTTGATCAAAAGCTGGATAAACGAGGTTTTACTGCACATGTCTATTTTGCTTAATTGTGTTCTTTATTCAATTCAAAACCTATTTTAGAACACACTGAGTTGGCAGTAGTTATTGGTGATGAAAATTCGTGCGATGCTTCAGAGGCCCATTGCAACACGCCCTTGAAACCTGATAAAGATTATTATTTGATAGTGAGGGCGTACACGGACGATTTCTACAGAAATAGCCCTTCTATGCATTTTAGAACAGGTTAGAACCACCTGTTACTTCTAATGTTTGGTCTAAATTACTAAATATTTTTTAGATCCTCTTAGTCATTTAGATCTCATTCTTGGAATCCTGTTTGGAATACTGTTCGTCGTATTAGCTGCTTTCGTTGCCTTCTATATGTGGAGAAAAAGATGCATCAAGTAAGTATAAGGAATGATTATGGCCCAAAGGTTAGTTACAGAAACATTAAAATGTGAAAGCAAAAACTTTCCAACTGTCAGTAATTGAAGATCAATAAGGAATCAATTTATCAATTCTTAAATCTGAATTAATCTTAGCTGGCGAAAGGGACCAAATTGTATGGAACGTTTTTTCCCCATCGCCCCCCCCCCACTCACTAATTTTGGGCCAAACTAGTTTCTAGTTATTAGTTAGAGGAGAAGACTGTTTTCAGTTTTCACCCCTGTATAACTTTCTGCTTCTAAGGTGCTGAATTTTGCTAATAGATACCCCATCTAATAATTAAATTTACACATAAAGTCTATTTATAATAATCAATCGATCAATCCTCTTTCCTGTACCAATATGTTGGGTTCTAAATGTTATTGTGGCATGTTCTTGGATTATTTTTATGTTTTCTTAGGAGTACCACCACAATTGAAGTAAAAAGCTGTATATTGAAAGAATATACCAAACGTTTGAAAGTCGATTCTGACTTCGTTCTCAATGGCTTTAAATTATCTATTGAAAATGTAAATTGGAAGTTTGATTTATGACATTTAAGTTGACATAATAAAATTTTTTGTTGTTTTTAAAAATACAGGTAGCACAAAAAATTTTAAAGATGTATTAAGTTAAATAGCCTTCAAGTTGGAAGAGTTGTCTTTAGAAGTTATATGTTCCTATGTTTTTATAAGATAGCGCATTCGCCAAAAATGCGATCAAAGAATTCTGCTCTTTCAGTGATCCCATTAATGTCATAAGGGAAAACCTAAGAAAAACCTTATGCTCTACCCCGATACTGGGTTATTCAAAAGGAGATGACCATTAATAAGTTCTTCCTTATTTCTCGGTAACCAGATACGATTGACTTCTACAGAAGTAGAAGAATATAATCGTCTTCATTCGTTTTGTGTTTTTTTGTGAAGTATAGTTGAATTGTCAAATTGTATTTAATGGCCTAGGTCCCACGTATGTTCACAAATTTTCGATTTTTCTAATTGTCGTTTCTTTATGTAATTCTTGTATTCATTTATTCGTACGTTTAATGGTCTCGGTGTTTCTCCAATATAAAATTTATTAAATTCGCAAGGAAACTCGTATATGCAGTTTTTTGAGTTCTGAGTTTTGTTGGTTGGTTTTGTTTTCGATATTAGTAATTTCAGTTTCTGAATCAACCAGAAACTGCTCTTATTAACACTGCTACTCAGATCAACCACATTACATTTACAACTACATACATACGGGGTCTGTCAGAAAGATTGAAAAGAGTGGGCAACAGATTTAATGTTAAAACAACATTCCAAACAAGAAATACACTAAAATCACTGAAATATCAAAAACAAAACCAACCAACAAAACTCAGAACTCAAAAAACTGCATATACAAGATTCCTTGCTAATGCAATAAGTTTTATATTGGAGAAACATCAAGACCATTAAACGTACGAATAAATGAACACAAGAATTAGATAAAGAAACGACAATTTGAAAAATCGAAAATTTGTGAACATACGTGGGACCTAGGCCATTAAATACAATTTGACAATTCAACTATACTTCACAAAAAAACACAAAACGAATGAAGACGATTGTATGCTTCTACTTCTGTAGAAGTCAATCGTATCTGGTTACCGAGAATTAAGGAAGAACTTATTAATGGTCATCTCCTTTTGAACAACCCAGTATCGGGATAGTTCATGAGGTTTTTCCTAGGTTTTCCTTTATGACGTTAATGGGATCACTGAAACAGCAGAATTCTTTACCTAGGAACATCACTTATAAAGTCTAAACACAACTCTTTCAAATTCTTCCAACTTGAAATCTGTTTAACTTAATACATGATCTTTAGAATTTTTTGTGCTACCTGTATATTTAAAAACAACAAAAATTTTTATTATGTCAACTTAAATGTCATAAATCAAACTGCCAATTTCCAATTTATATTTTTAATACATATTTTAAAGCCATTGACAACGAAGTCAGAATCGATTTTGAAACCTTTGGTATTTTCTTTCAATATAGAGCATTTTACTTCAATAGTGGTGTTATTCCCAAGAAAACATAAAAATAATTAAAAAACAATATGTTGGGTTTCCAAAAACTTTTCTAAAACAGGTTCCCACCTGTTCCCGTCGGATTATTTAATTTTCACAAAATAAATTAATTGATTTATGTTTATTTCTGCAGAAATGTATACAGGGTGAACCAAACCAGCCAGATTTTTGGGCACCTATTAGTTCATGTACTTTCTGAAAAATATCTTCTTAATGCCCAACGTTTAAAATTAATCATTTAACTTTACTACAGAAAAGCGGGCTCATAAAATGTGATAATTTGTCATAGACGAAACCTAGTCGAATAGTCAAGTATGCTATACTATTGCATTTATCTATAGAAAATGTACAAAAACTCGTATTAAAGTTGATGGTTTCCCTGTAAAAACGAAACGTCGGAATTAATTTTCAGTAGGTTAACGTATAGGAAACTTAATTAATTTAAAAAAATCAAAATCCGTTTTTCGATTTCTTCATTAATAACCCTAGACTTGAAAGACGAAAAGGATCATTTTCGGAATTTCTTAAATATATCTGGAACTAGTCAGAATAATTTTAATTACTTTGAACTATTTAATTTTCTTCCAAAATACCCAAATTTTCGCCCGTTTAACCTGTTTTATGTCTAATGTGGATTACGAGATCTCCGTATGTGTCAATTAAATCCATTCCACCCTATATTATCCAGCTTTGAAGCCCTTATTTATTTAGTTAATAAACAAATAAATACTTTTCAGTGCCTACCTTCTACCGAGTTCTCCTTATTTTAGTCTTCATGATTGATGTCGAAATCACGGTATCAGTGTGGTGTCATTTACCGAAATTTCTCGTTTTACCACCATCTCACCTATTTTAAGTCAATCATTTACACAGCTCTGGTATTATAAATTTAAGTAAATGTATTGAAAAGTATAATTATTGTTGGTTCATCAACTTGTTTTTACAATTAGACCAGGCGCTGTTGACAGAAAAAACTGGACAATTTTTTCAAGGCTGCCTTTGATAGGAGACATCACAAAACAGTGGATTTGCAGTAATATAAACTTTACTAACATTTCGTCAATTTTAGGCTAAGGATAGCCTACAATGTCATTGGCAGACCTGTAAATATTGGTTTTAGTTACACGACTGTTATTACAAACTATTATTATATTTCACCCTTGTACTCGAGTAAATCGTCTGCCAATGAGATTTTATGAATCACACAATCCTGCCTTGTATTTCAATAAATGGCAGACTATAAAACGTTCCGAGAAGCCATTTATAAATGCAAAATAAACTCATTGTTTAAATATGAGTTTATAGGTTTCGTTGATTCTAAAGTATACTACGACTTGCGGCTGTAAATATGTCTCCTATCAAAGGCAGCATTGAAAAAATTGTCCAGTTTTTTCTGTCACCAGCGCCAGGTCTAAATGTCGCAAGTAGTATCCTCACATTGCTATTCTTATTCTCCAGCAGCTGTTGTAACGGAAAAAAGTTTTTCAAAGTAATGACATACTATTTCATTAATTTGTTATTTTTTTGTTAAACAGGATACCAAACCTGCGTATGTTGGACACGGTTATAGGTGTCAGAAAACAATCAGATCAACAAAATGTCGCGTTAAGAACTTGTTACCCACCAAGTAAATTTATCACATATTGCAAACACCTGGAAAACAATCGGGATCTAGTTAGGGAACAATTTGAAATGCTAAAGCGAAAATCTGTGGAATTTTCAGAAACTATTAAAATACATTTCGCGAAATTACCTGAAAATAGAAGGAAGAATAGATACACCAACATCTCCCCATGTAAGTGAATCGCGTTAAAACTGAGGTAAATAAAATTTGAGATCTTTTTAACTTGTTTCAGTTGACGAAACTAGAGTTAAGCTGATGATTGATGAGGATGACGAAATTGGTTCGGATTATATAAACGCATCTTACATTAAGGTAAGACATTTTACGAATTTGTATTTAAACAACTGATACATCTCGCATTTGTCCCAAGTTAGTACAAAAACAAATAATGTTAGCTTAATAAACCTAAATCTTAGCAACACCTATGTTCAAGATACAGATGGTTAAAACTTGAGATTCATAAATGAAAATTGGCCACAACTTCTACATTCCTCAGTATTTTTAATAAAATTGATAGGCAATTATAATGAATTCAAAGATATATTTTATAAAAAAAAATGAGTCCATCCAGTGGAGTATGGCTTAATTGAGGAACCCTTCTTCCTTAACTGTGAGGATACTGAATAAATCAAACTTTGTGATGATTTTAACATTTTACAATACACTTCCATAAAACAATATGCACAAATAAATCAATACTACGTGGTTGTCATCTTTGGTAATAAATAAATCCACTTTTCTTTTTAATTTGTAAAACATTTTTAACCGACTTCCAAAAAGGAGGAGGTTATCAATTCGTCGCGTATTTTTTCGCTTTTTTTTGTATGTATGTTACCTGATTTCTATAGGTAAAGTGATAAAATTTGTGAATGAACACATGCGTGCATGGAAATCGACCAATATCCCTAAGATTTTAGTCGATTTTTCGATAACTCCTTATGGGTGTGTATAGTTTTTTAACGTTTAATCTATTAAGGAAGATCCTTAGGTGATCTCATATACTTTTCTGCGACATGCAACTTGCAGTTTTGCAGAAAATCGCCGAAAATTCAAAATTCTTATCAAGAATTTCATCAAAATGACATAACGGACATTTCCTCATAAATATTTTAATTCCAACGTAATAGTGCGGTAATTTTAGGCACTGGAAGTTTTAATTGCCAATTTGAAAATTTTCTATGTACATCTCAAGCATATGGGTAGTAAAGCATAGTATTTTCTGTTCCGTAAATCAATGAGTACCAAGCTCGTTTTGTTTGTATACCAGGCAAATACCTATTTAAATGCAAATTTTTCCATTTTGCGAAGACGGTGGTTTTGGTTGTCACATTCTCCCGGCCTAATAGAAAATTCAGTGACAAAACATGTCAAACTTTAAACTGCTATTTGATACGTTTATAGATAGGGTGTTTAGTTACAGCAAACAAAATCACAAAGTAAAGTGATAGGAGTTGCATTTATATGAAGATTGAAATATAGGACGAACTAGAATGATAGTGGTCCGTAGGCAGCCGTATATACAGGATGGTTGGATTATAAAGTGGACTGGACGTTTGGTGGTATAAAAATGTTGGAAAAAAAGTGAAATTAAAATTATATAGGGTGATTAAAAAACTGTTATATGATGTGGACATAACCAAATCATATACAGGATGGTTGAAATATATGCTGCAGTTGAATTATATTTATACAGTGTGATTAAAAAAATATTTCTTTTATAGCCCATAAGAAGTTGCATAAAGTGTGGAGAGGAATTAATGTTACACAGGACGATAACATAAAATGTTAAAAAGGAAATAATTTATGGGGTAGCCCACAAGGAGTTATATACTATGATTGAAATATAGGACGGATTTTACTCCATAAATATTATTATTATTCTACTCCGTCCTGTAGTTTACAGAAGGCAGCTAACAAATTTATGCTTTACCGTGGGCAGTCGTATGTATAGGCTGGTTGGTACATAGGTTGGAGTGGAATTATCTAGTTATACAGGGTTGTTAAAAAAAGTTGAAAAAAGGTTACATGGCGTAGTCCATAAGGCATAAATACATTTTGTTCGTAAAGATTTACCTGTCTATTTAAATGAGAAAGTATCATTGCATAATGTTGAGGCTTTCGATGTTACCTGGTTCTGTCTATTAAGGTTATACATACATAAAAAATAAAGAATGAAAACTACCGGAGTTAAAAAAAAAACTAAAAAGTTGAAAATAAAACATTTTTAAAAAAAATATAACCGACTTCTACCTATAACTAAAAAGCTAAAAATAATTATAACAAAATACAACTCTAGCAAATAAATAACACATTCAATGTTGTAAGGTACCTACCCAGGAAGTAAAAAATGTAAACATTAAAAGGTGCTCATTCTGTACAAATTTTTTTACCTACCAATCTAGTATATTTTTGAAGCCGGTGCCAAGCAAATCTAAAATCCTTCATTGCTTCCTAATCTACTAATTCATCAAACTTGATTGTTGCTTGGGACCGAGATTGGTGGGTAATTAATTTGTACAGAATGAGCACCTTTTAATGTTTACATTTTTTACTTCCTGGGTAGGTACCTTACAACATTGAATGTGTTATTTATTTGCTAGAGTTGTATTTTGTTATAATTATTTTTAGCTTTTTAGTTATAGGTAGAAGTCGGTTATATATTTTTTTAAAAATGTTTTATAAATGATTTAGTTAATATTAATTTTTAGACTTTTAACTAGGATTTAAGTTTATTAGATAAAATAAATAATAGATAGTGTTTATTCAGTTGTTTTCTAAATGATGTTTGTGGCATATTTTTCAATGTCTAAGTACTTATTGGGAAATAACACCACAGTTAAGAAAATTGCTGTATATTCCAAACGTTTCGAGATCTAGGTCAGTCCCCGTTGTCAATGGTTAAGAAACTGTGGATAAAAAAAGCACAATTCTAAGATGTAATTTAAAATATTTGACAAAATGTATTATTTGATTTCTGACGTAACTAAGAGAATTTTATGATAATATACAGGGTAACACAGAAACTTCTAAACATCCTATAATCATAAATTTCCTTTCAAATTAGAAGAATCGGTAAGGAAGATCTTCAGAATTTTATGTGGCGCTCCTAGGTGCGACTTTGTTATAAGATAGTGCATTCGCCAAAAATGCGACCAAAGAATTTTGTTGATTCAGTGATCCCATTAAAATCATAAGGGAAAACCTAGGAAAAACCTTATGAACTATCCCGATATTGGGTTGTTCACAAGGACATGACCATTAGCAATTTCTTCCGTTATTCATCGGCAAGCAGGAACGACTGAATTCTACGGAGGAAATAGCGATACAATCGTTTTCATTTGAAAAATTAAAGCAGATTCTTTTAGTTTTCTTTTCGTGTTCTTCTTTGTGTAATATAACTGAATTATGAAACTGTATTTTATGACCAAGGTCCCAAGCATGTTCACAAATTTTGGATTTTTCAAATTGTCGTTTTTTATGTAATTTTTGTGTTCGTTTATTCGAACATTTAGAGGTCTAGAGGCTTCTCCAATATAGAATTTATTACATTCACAACGGGATTTTATAAATGCAATTTTTTGTATTTTGAGTTGTGTTATTTGGTTTTTGATATAATTGATTTTAGTGTATTTATTGTTTTAAATGATGTTTTGATATTATATCTGTTTCCCCCTCTTTTTAGTCTTTCTGATAGACCCTGTATGCATGGTATAGTTATTATATTAATGTGATTATCTTGGGAGTAAGTGTTGCTTGGTCAAGTTTGATGTTGGTTGTTAGGGATTGTTTGGTATTCGATTTTGTTTATCTCGTTATTAATAAATTTATTTGGGTAATGATTGGCAGAAAGTACATTTTTTATAAACGTTTTTTCTTCATTGAATTTATTGATGTTAGAACAGTTGGTTATTGCCCTATCATATAGAGTTTTGATGATACCTCTTTTTACTGAATTTGGATGATTACAGTTAATGTTGAGATACCTGTTAGTATGAGTTGGTTTTCTGTAAACTTCTGTTTCAAATGTCGATTGTCATCAACATAACGCCACCAAACCAAAGGTTTAATCTGTTTTGAGAAAATTGTTTGTTCTTCAAAATTTTCCATAAAAATGTTGCTTGTTGGTAGAAGTCATCATTAAGTTGAAAATATGTTGTCTTTGTTCAAAATGTTAGTAGTTCCATTATTGTATTAATGGGCAATAGAGTACGTTGATTTAGTAAAGAATTTTGTTCTAATCGTTCTTTTACTATGGAAAGTTTTTAGTGACAGGAAGAAAGGGTTTAAAATTCTATTTTGGTAAATTTAGTACAGGATCGCCTCCTCTGAAGCACGTGTCGGAATCCGCCCCTGAGTACAAAAAAATGGTTCCCAACTTTGTCGTTGAATAGAAAACGCTAGAATTTGTTTGCTGCAATGACACCTAGGTTAAAATTTTACTTTTACTTTTTTCAGGGTTACACCGGAGAAGTTGAATACATCGCTACCCAAGGTCCTTTAGAATCGACATGTCGAGATTTTTGGAAAATGATTTTACAGGAAAATGTCTCCATCATAGTTATGGTGTCACTTTTTATCGAACAAGATAAGGTCGGTATTTTTTTAACGCAATCTGAAGTGTTCAAACAACTCTTTTTCGTTCATATTTTAGGTAAAATGTCACAGATATTTTCCGAAAAATCACGAAACAATGTTGATTGGAGATGATATCGAAGTTAAATGTTCTGTCGAACTACATTTTGGGATTTACTGCATACGAACGCTGCAAGTGAAAAAGGTTTGTATACAGGGCGATACTTATATATACGATATAACTTATGTACTAATTATTTATTAATTAGAAGGACAATCTTACTTTGATTTTACAAATAGTTAATTTAAGATTCACATATACATACAATGGTTTGACAACTGTGAATTTTTCAACTAGATGTCTTATGATGGTTATCACATCGCTTGTAATTTTGTTTTATGTTGCTCTTTCATTATGGGCATTTGTAGTTATAGAGTACAATGTAATAGAATTTCGCCATAGTTATTTGGTGACCCTCTATCTTCCTTCTTATACTAAGTGGCGCATAAGTTGTCACTCGAGTTCCTTGCTTGAAATTTAGTTCTAATTTTGGATAAAGTTTTTTGAGGCCGTAATTTTCGAGAAATGGTTATCGGCCAAGATTTATGACACTTTTCCATCACTCTTGTCAGAATTTCCGGCGATCGGATCTAGCATTCTTGACGGATATTTTCTTTGAGGCGTGTTGACAGACTCGTGACTTCAATAAACCCCGTAAAAAGAAGTCTTGCCGGCCAGTACAAATCAGCAAACGCGAGAGTAGTCAACCTGGAAATGTAGCTCCCTCAAAAGTGTAGATGTGGCTCTGCCGGATGCGTCCCAGGTCCACGCTGTTGAAACCACATATTCCCCAGTCCCAGTTGAGGAAGGAGATAGTCGTTGAACATGGCCCTGTAGCGTTCGCCGTCCACAGAACTGGTCTGGTCTGCTTATTCAAATATGCACAGACGTCGAAATGTACGTCAAGACCAGGGCTGAAGCCTTTGAAAATTGTAAAAACCCAAGTAGGATGAAACCCATTGGAAAAAGGGAGAGAATACAACAAAAATGAAAGGAAAAATAATTTACGGGCGATCTGAGGTCGGGAAAGGGGTGGAGATTTTAATATTTAAAAAAAAAACGGTTTATGTCGATTTTCGGCAAAAGTACAAGTCCTATGGCAAAATGTTAAATGGCAAAATTGTAGGTAATAAAAATATCTACAACTTTTGTCTTTTCATTTTTTCATATAACCTCAAAATTTACCAAGTTTTTGGTTTTTTATTTTCATCTTCTACAAATTTTTTTTTTTCGCGAAATTTGGTGAAAATCTACCTTTTTATGTCCCAAACACAATGTGATTTTTTTTATTTAAAATATTTATTTTGTCACTTTATTTTGACATAATATCGAAAAGAAATTTCAACGAACGAAAGACCCACCGACTTTTTAAAAAAAGCAGATATTTTGACGTGAGAATTTTCGATTGAAAATTAGGGTGCTTTTTAACCGACTTCAAAAAGAAGGAGGTTCTCAATTCGTCTGTATCTATGTTGCTTTTTTTTATGTTTGTTCACCGATTACTAGGAAACGGCTTGAGGGATTTCAACCATTTTACTGGATCCTGTTTGGGGGGATAGCGAAGTGGTCCCATATTTCTTTCATTAAAATAGCTTTTACCGTTTCTTAGAAAATGGGGAAAAACTATTTTTACTTATTCTCATATACTCTATGCCATGGTGGAGGAGCCGGTATTATTATATAAAATTTGAAAAATGTTTAAAATTATTTCATGCTTTTTAGTTAATTTTCTTTTGAAGTCGGTTTTTGTTTTTTTAAAAATGTATTTATTCGATATTAAGTCAAAATAAGGTGAAAAAAATAATATTTTGAGTAAAAAAACAATTTATTTGGGACATAAATTGGTAAGTTTTCGTGAAAAAGCAGTGTTTTTTTGAATTTTTCATGTAAAATTTGAGGTTATGTGAACAAAATTTTAACACAAAAGTTGTAGATATTTTTTCTACCTACAACTTTGCCATTTAACTTTTTTCCATAGAACTTATACTTTTTCCAGAAATCGAGATAAACCGCTTTTTACCATGCAGCTCTCGCAGCATCTCGTGTTGTCCATTACTATTCTAGGCGACCAGCTAAATAGCGTATAGTGTTTGGCCATTTGGTGTCTGAGAAACAATTATTCCGCGTTTTTAGCCTTGTTGACATGTACCTGTTTACTTCTAAGCATAACAGACATTTGCTGCCATTTACAGAAATTATAGTCTTCCTTAAATACCCTGTATGTGAAAAATATATGAATTATTTGCAGACTTGTGAAATAACGAGATTTTTCTTGCAGGACAATTTCCAGACGCACGTCACTCACATGCAGTTCCTTGAGTGGCCCGATTTCGGGGTACCATCAGGTACCGATCATATGTTACAATTTTGTTACCGACTTAGAGAAAGGATAAACATGGATGAAGGCGTAATGGTTGTGCATTGCAGGTAAATTAATTGAAAAATGTTTTAATTAATTTAATCACAATTTGAAAAGAAAATTGAATAAATTCAAAGAGTTCGATATTATACATAGATGAGTCATTTATTTTAACATCTTGAAGAACTCAAAGAGAAATAGATTTACCGATCTACAATATATAATGCAAAAAAAAACAATATAACTAAATGTATACCTTATTCCTAATTCTATCAGTCTTTAATAATGGCAATAGTCTAAAAAATAGTAGTGATGTGCCGATTCGATTATTTTAGTAATCGATTAATCGATTATGCGTATAACATTACTCGATCTATAATCAATTATTAATCAATTCTATGATTTATTTGGTGCAAAATGCCAAAATATTTTTAAGAAATAGTACGACTTTTAAGTAGCAATTTTCACTAAATCAAACTATTTAAGATTTAAACAGTTCTTTTTAAAACTAATCTAAATGTTTTGGGAGTAGTCGGTTTCTTCTTAAATTAGTCATAATACCAGTTTTAGAAACAAATGTTTCGAAGGTACTGATGTAGCTGGTATACTTACATCAGTATTTTAATTGCACTTCATAGAATTATGGGTTATTAGTTTTCATGATCTTCCAATAAACGAAAGTATTGCTCTATCTGTCAAGCAAATGTTAGCGTTAAAACTTCTAGTTGACTAGTTATCGGATTGATCCATCTCATCAAGGTAAGTTCTTCTGAACAACGCAGTTCTCCGATTGCAGCATTGGACTCTAATCCAGAACCCAACTTCTTAAACCGAAGATCTGGAAGACTTGCTGTAGCTGTTTTCCATAGATAATATCCAGGGATTCGCTACACTAAGATCAACAAAAAAAAAACGATATGGATAGTGTGGTAGATTTTTTCATAATCGATCATTATAGATTATCGAAATTATAATATATTATTTTAATAATCGATTAATGGATTATTGATAATCGATTTCTCACATCACTAAAAAATAGTATTAATACAGTTGTACATTTTGAACCCTGATTTATATAGGAATATTTTATATTAATTAATTGATCATTTCAAACACGTTTCGACAATGATAAAGTTTACGGTTTTCGTTATATTATAAAAGCCAAATATAAATTATACTAAGTACCCGTTTGTTTCCAAATTCACAGCGCCGGAGTAGGTAGAACTGGCACGCTCATCGCCACTGACATCCTCATTCAGACCGCAAACGCTGGAAAAAAAATCGACGTATATACAACCGTTGAAGAGCTCAGAAGACAGAGAGTGAATATGGTACAGACTGAGGTAAGTTCGTCAGAAATGAAACTGAAAATGTAAAAAAATCTTTTTTCTTGCAGGATCAATACTTTTACATTCACAGGTTGATAATGGAACATTTAGATAGGCCACAAACCCCAGGTAAGAGTTTTAGTGTTCACCTATAATTTAATAAATAAAATAATTCCAGAAAAACTGTTTTCTGAACGATAGTTGTGGCATCTTTGGTTTGTATTTGTCTGAATTTTTGTGAATAACACCACAATTACTGGAAAGTCTGTATATTTCAAATAGTCCAAACGTTTCCGGGTCTAAATCAGTCTCCGTTTTTTATGCAAATAAAAATTAACATAAACTTGAACAACCCTGTATAGGGATAGTTTATAAGGTTTCTCCTAGGTTTTCCCTTATGACTTTAATGGAATCTCTAGAACATCAGAATTTCTTTGATCTCATTTTTGGAGAATACAGTAAGTATGTTATAACAAAGTCGCACCTAGGAGCACCACATAAAATTCTGACAATAACTCTTTCAAATTCTTCCAATTTGACAGAAGCTTTATTATTTCATAAGATCTTGAGAAATTTTAATTTTTTTAAAGAGAATTTACGCTAATTTGATATATACAGGGCATGTATATATCAAATTTGCCTAAATTCTTTTAGTTGCATCAGTTTTATTCTCAAACATTTATTGTCAAATTTTTTTGTTCACTTTGTGTTAATTTTTATGGCCTTTATAAATGGGGTCTGATTTAGAGCCTGAAAAATTGTGATGTTATTGACAAACATTTAGAAAAATACAATCCAGAAAAACTGTTTAGTAATTTCGGAATAATTGTTGAGGATGTCTTTGATTGTTTTGCCTATACATGTACTTCTTTTCTCAGTTTCTTCTTATCTTAATAGAATACAATTTAAACCATTCAAATTAATTCAGGAAATCATTGAACGGACTTCACAATTATATGGTAATTCTTCCTGATAGCCCTTAATATAATGCCGTTTGAATTACGGAAATTGATTTAAATAACCCAAAATACTGGAAAAAATTGAACTTGAAGATGCTTTTTCCATTTCTTTTGATGCTACCTTTAAAAGACCGTCATTTGATAGTGCTAATGATTTCGGTCTTATACTGTGTGGAAATCACTTATGGAATAAAATTAATTGTGATTTAATTTAATGGAATTCTTCAAAAAAACTGGGACGCGTTAGATGACTCAGGTAAATCTAGCATTTTTAACCACGGTGTAATATCTCAATCCCACAATACGAAAAACGCATTCTTTAGTAACTAGATGGCGCTACGTAGCACGTGTACCATGCAAGGCCATTACCACCTTGCTGTAAGTCATTAAACTACATTTCCACACCTACTTGTATCAAATAGAGAGCAATTACTGTACACAAAAAAACCCTTATTGTATTTTTCTTTGTCGTAGGTTGAATTCTTCAAAAACAAGAAAAACAATATTTTCCCTGATTATAAAATTTTGGTTAATACTTTTTTAGAGAAGTCAGGTATTTTATATATATTTATTAACATGTGATTTTTACATGCTTTTAGTATTAAAACACTAACTCTAATTTAGCGTTGAAGTCTAGTTACCTGTCTTGTTCTCTATATTTTCTCAACCCCTCGTCGGCAGATGTTTTGAACTTTTAGGGATATATTTTAAAAATTGTGCTTATTTAAATACACTATTTTCTATTTAAATAATATTCGTCTATCTACGAAACTAACCCAAATGTAATTCTTACGATATGTTTCATTTTATTAAATTTTTTGAATAAATAATTGGTACACATGTTATAGTGGCGCCACCGGTGCTTGTTAAATGAAATCCTCATTATATTCTCAGGTTTCGATAGGAGTCCTTTTAATCTTACACCGTGTTTTCAACGGAAGATCCTGTAAATTTTTATATTTTCAAAATGTCATTATTTACCTAATTGGAAATAGGTATAAATAACATTTATGGTCTATTATGAATAGCACAGGGGGAAATTTGAAATTATTATATAAATTATTAATTACCTAATCTGTAAATATTATCATTTTTTAAATTAGTTAAACACATATTTATTTAATTGTAGATTTCTAAAATAAATAAATTCAAATATGTTCAAGGATCATGATTTAGGAAATATCAGAACACTTTGACGGGGAATGTAGGGCTGTCACATATGCCTGGACAAATGCTTTAAAGGTTTAAGATTGTAACCTCAATTAAAATAATGTTCATATGGTTAACATTGTTCTCAAAATTGTTGCGATAATAAGCAAAAAATCTTCAAGGGCTGATAATAACTTCAATTCAAAAGTACATTGTTTGTGTTCTTGGATTCAGTGTCTATATTAAGAGAACTTTACATTTAATAACTTGAACAAATAGGCAACATATTCTTAATGCATGTGTTCTTTTTCAGACTGCCACAAAGATTTGCCACCTATATATGAAAATATGTCAATAATCAACAATTTACAACAGGGCCACGGCCAGAAAGATGAAGACGAGGTGGAAAGTAAATTTTAAAGTGATTTATCAATCATACTGAATGTGTAAATAATCGTGTATTACTAATAATCTAAGCATTAAGGTGATTATTATAGCTTGCAAAAAAGTCATTCCATGAGTTCGTCAAATGGCACAATCCTGAATGGGACAAAAAAGCAACAAGCTATGTACAAACAACAAAAGTATGGCGTTGATGGCTCAACAGATCATGTGATATGTTAATCTTATAAAATGTACTTAATTTATTTTAAATATTTGATGAAAATATGATTACAAATAAAAATATTTTTTAATGGAGTTCATAATTAATTGTTTGAAACAATGATAATTCATTTGAATAGGACATAAACAATAGGCAGAGATCAAAAATCACCAAAATTACGTAAATGAATTTGCAATAAGGGCAGGTCTGCATTGAAATGAAATAAAACAGGCTAAATGTGAGGTATTAATGACATTCTTTTTTTTATTTTAAATGCCCATATGGGTTAACAAAATTTCGGGGCGATCTTTGTGCTTTTTATGGGTGATTCTTAGATAACTGTGATTTTTTTATGTCTAAGTTCTTTATTTATTATGCAAGATGTTTTTTTTTATCAGAAAATTATAAATATGATAAATTTAATAATATTTTAAGGTCGACATTATATATTAAAGTATTAGTATTCATGGATCATGAATAACTTACAGAAATATACCCAAAATGTCAGTACTGTTATTTTCGTTTTTCAAACTAAAGAAATATACCCAAAATGTCAAATTATCCTGCAATTATACTCCAATATTGATTGGTGTGGAATAATAGATTTAACTAATGTTAAAGCATGACTATTATAAAAATGTGATTCTTAAAATGAAGAAAGAAAATACCATAAATGTTTGCATGCAATTTACTAAATGCAAATATTTTGAATATTTCATTTTGGTGTCAGTACCGTGGCCGTGAAATGGCTATTTTTGTTCTAGTTTCTTTTCTATTGAAGTTTATAGAATCTAGATTTAATTTAGCTAAAAGACCAATAACACCCAGAACAGGTTTTAAAGCATCTATTGTATAATTCACTATTATAAAAATGGTTACTGTTAATAAATTGCGCCTTTTGGCAAAATTGGTGAATTACGAAACCCTAGAAGAGAAAGTTAAAATAACGAAGACCAACCGTCAAATCATTCATTAAGAATATTCATAGTGGCATCCTCTCAAACCACAAGTCGTCTACAGCATATTGTTCAATTTTTGCCAAAATAAATCTAATGCTGGTGGTTATCAAAATCTGAAGGTCTGTTATTCAAGTTTGAAAACAGTGCTATATAATAACTAGAGCCTGCTTACTGACCTGTAGATTAACTTTTTTCTTGTTATTTGTAACTTATGACAAGCAAGCCACCATTTTAATGCTGCTGAATTATTATTCTTGAGATTTATGAATTTTAATTACCTATAACCTTGTTTTTTGATTAGTAATTTTACATCTATTTAAATGAGAATGAGGTTGTGTTTGTTCCTAGAAGACTACTAGAGTTGATGGTAAGAAATTTTTTGTCTTATTGAAAACCCTTTTTATGAAATAAATTACAATTCATGGATTATGGAAAATGTGAGTGCATGACATCACATAGAAATCACAATTATTGTTATGCTTCAACTGCAACAATCTGCTCTATTTATATGCTTTTATCAAACATTTTGTGATTCCACATAATCAGCTGCATAATTTTATATAACTAAGATGAAAGTAAAAAAAAGTAGTCATGAAACCTGCACTGACCAAGGCAAATAGTTCACATTTAGTGAGAATCAGTCTATTAACACTGGGACAGTTTCTTGATTCAAACAAAAGTGGCATTTAAATACAATAATAATCTTATCAATAAATATATTAATTAGTAGTAAACTTCAAAACATGCAACAGAACATTAGAGTAGATGTTTCAAGCAAATAATTTAAAAAATTGTCCAAGGAAGGGACAAATCTGAAAAAATATTGTCCTATAGAGAGTGACAAATCAGACATTTTTTGGCCCAGAGAGTGGGGGGCAAGTTATCAATGATATGGGAAGCATGTAAGGCACATGGCAGGTTTTTCAGTCGCAATTGACAAAATTAGGGTTAATTGGGTCAGCTTTATTACAATATTATTCAGTATGTTGTTACCTACAATCTTTTGTTAGAAATTGGTTTTCTCAAAGATCCTGTATGATCACAGGATAATACGAGTTCATGAATCGGACCCCTGACTGTCAGTTGTTCTCCGTGATATTAATCTACATCCTGGAATATGTATGTAAGTTTGACTCTTATGTAATGTACCTATTTGATTAAGTTATGATAAAATTGATATGGTCACCCTGGGCTAATAACAAAGATATTAATCTGTATTAATTGGAATTTACAACTTACCTCAGGTTAGAGCTGCAAAAGTGAATTTTCAGACTGCATCACTCCATGATGAACATAGCCAAAATTGTGTTTTAAATGCATTCCTGATGGCATCTGATGCATCTCATGTGTCCTTCCAGTTAACATTTGTGGCAACTGTAAGTGATTGTGCACTAAATTGTTGTGTTGTGACAATCCAATTGGCAAAACCTGATGATTTTGGTTTGGCATAAATATTTGACTTTGTTGTTGGACATGGGACACTTGAGGTGCTACATGATGATTATATGAGTCAGGAACTGTTTCTGGATTGGTTATTCTGACACTATTATTTGCTTTCAAGGGCTGTTGGCAATTATCTATCTTTTTATTTTTGATTGTTTTATCTACTTTCTTTCCATAATTCTCAACTGGTTTTTCAACCAAAATAGGTTTACTTCCAGGAGCGTCTCGTTCATAAGAAAATCCCATGTCAAACAGTAACCGTCTCAGTGTCATCAGTGAAAATGTTGGTAATTTCACATCACTATTAACAATCTTCAAAATTCTACTTAGACTTGGTATAATATGTTTGCACTTCAAATCATATATGATATTCTTTATTCCTTGCCTCACATTCTCATCATATTTCACAGTTCTACTGTTAATATTAACGTTTTTCCTTATCTTTGTTTTTGAAGGCTGTTTAAAACCTTCAGCACTTGACTCTTCTTTTCGAAACTGAAACACACTTTTCTCACTACACCCAGTAGCTTTTGAAGTTCTTCTCACAATTTCAGTTACGCAGACATCCGGATAACAGGATTTGAAGTATTTGAAAACATTTAAAATAATAGTTTTTTCTTTTTTGGAATATGACATTCCCTGTTTCATTTTCACAACATCCATTTTCTATTCTAAATTGTGTAAACAGGGAAATATTTTCTATTATTTATTTTATCATATCAATAAATATGATATAATTTAATAATGTTCAACTCTTAAAATTGTATTGGTTTTGTTTGAATATTTATTATTTATTTACACTTTTCTCAGGTTAGTTTTTCTTAACGTCATACAACACCACTACAACACCACAGATCATCACAGATCATACAATAAAGACACGAAACATAAAATCTGATCAAAGATCATAGATTCAATCAACCACTCAGAGTTTTGCATAAAAAGTTTCATAGTAGCTGATCACCCGTCAGAGGGCAGCATAATACTATGTAAGATGGGTATTTTGTTTTCAAATAATTCAAATGCACATTTTAATTAATATTATTTGAATTTTGAGCAATATATGGAATTTTACAAGTAAAATGTAGAAGAAATCAATATAGCATGCAAAAATACAATTAACGTATGAAAGTTTTAAGTGCACTTTTGTTGTTTTTAAGGAAGTGTACTAGGTATTGTTTAAAAAAAAGTGAATGAGATATTAGAGTGGATAATGACATGTATTAAAACTAAATAACCAAAGATAAAATTCACATAAAGAACGGTCTATATGTACTTTTTTCAAAACAAATAATAGAAATGTGTTTTTGAGACTAAAAAGTGAATGAAATACTAGGGTGGATAATAACATGTATATAAAACTAAATAAAACCAGTTGTACAACACGTCAATTTATTGAAATCTAATTTTCAATTATATAAATATATATAGGTACCTACTAAACAACCAAATATTTAAAATATTCCACATACAATTACAGTATATCGATATTTACCACAGCATTCCGAAATCTAAAACATGTGATAAACATATAAATAATTTGTACTTAAATCAACATCAAATAACGATGCATCACATTATAGGAATCCATTTGAAACAATCACTTTCGAGCTATAATTTAATCGTTATATATCAAAATACTTTTCAAAATAAAAAAGGATAATCGAAAAATATTTTGAGCACAATTTATGATTGAAAAAAAACTAATCTAGCATTGAGCAATTTAACATTATGATTTTTTTAACATAAACTAAGATCGAAAACTTATAAACATGAAACAAGTCAAAATGGTAAACAACTTCAATGTTGAGTAAATTATTGAGACAATATAAAAATATTTTTTCATGCAGCAAACTTCTATTCTATTTGCTTTCCGTATATGTCGTTTTTTATTAAACAATTAATACTATACATATTGACATCACCTCCTAAGTCCATTAGGTACTTTCATGTTCTTAGACAGAAAATCATAATTGGAAAGGTTGGTGAGAGTGACAGTCGTAAGAATAACCATCTTAGAGCTTGTACCTTCTGCTGGTGCACAAATATCATGGTACGAATAATAAGAGAGAGAGAGAGCAATAGAGAGTGCAAGAGGCTATATCACCCACTATGTGAAATAGCCTTTTACTGCCTCTATTGCCCTTTCTTTCTAGCGTTGCAACGATTTTGTGCATGACAGGCTATATATAGAAGGTACATAATCTCCATACCTCCATTTTTTATTCATGTTGATTTCCTGGGCAATCATTTATAATTAGAAGTGAACTTGTAGTAGATGATGTCAATTATTTTTTACACATAATTAAACAGCCAATGATGGTAGAATTGTATTCTATAATGGCTATGACGATTAAATTTGTTGTACGTAAACAGTGACAGCCCTGTGTGGAGGTTCTGGTTTAAAAACTACTTGTCCATCAGGTTTGTAGTCAGCATAATCTAATGAGTAGATCAACTCAAATCCTAGCCTTTTAACAGCCATGGCACTAAAATGGCTGGTGCAGTCTACGGTGATGAACCCGCATCCTCGTTCTCGTGCTAATTCCCTGTAAATAAATGAACTTTTTAAAATTACAAAATAAAACTTACAAAGGCATGGGAGGTTTTGGATTTTTCGTGGCTGAGAATGTATTTATTGTTTTCTCAGGGAATAACTACACACTTGTGGACAGTGATTGTTTCAAAAGTCTAGCAATATTATTTCTCACCCATTGCAAATATTGCACGGTACATGTTTCAAAAGTTTTCAGTGTCTAACTTACCATACCCCGCTCTCAATGCAAATTACAAAAAAAAAAAAATACAGTTTGAAATTAAAATGAACGGCAATATGAAATTTTCGCAGAACTGGAGGCCAATTCTGCTGACAGGGTTAGTATTAAGTATATGATTGACAGCGTACCCTAACGTCAAAACTTTAATCCCCAATGACCCGAACCCAATGCAACTTTTAGTTATGAAACCTAAAAGCGTGTATAGAGGAGTGTTGATTCGAACGATGTTCAGAAAAGACATGGGGTAAGTAGTACATGGTGTTAGATTCAGTGTGAGAATAGAGATAAATTAAATTGCAAGCAATTACTCTGCACAAGTAGTATGTACGAATAATTGTGGAAGTGATTGTGATCGAAACAATGACAGTAGGTCATTGGGACGATTTACTCATTCGTTGAAATACGTTGCTGTGTATAGAGTAATGGCGGATTACGTCGCCATTAAAGTTTAATATATTATGAGAACAAACAAGTATAAGTTAATTTGTTGGACTCAAAGCAGAAAGAATATGTATTATTAGTTTTATAAGTTCAACGTACTGTGATAAATTGGTAAATTTGAATATTGAGTAAATAAATAAACAGCGATGTTATGCTTAAAATGATTTCATATTGGAAAATACAGAGGACCAAGGCTACGAAAATATTTGAGATGACCATAGATGACATTTCATCAAGAAATAATCAGGAAATCGGCTGAAATTTCGGAAAAGTTTTTTTGTTGCTGGCAGGGTTTTTTACAAAAACTGCAGCAGTACGATGTATCCCTGATAAAAGAGTTCTTAATTACCTTGATTTATAATACTGAATAGACGTATTTAGGAGATTTCTTGCATTTGTATTTTGTAATGAACATTTTTAATATTAAAAAATATTGACTTATGTTTTTCCCATCTAGTGTATTTTGGAAACAACCTTTAAATGATAGAAACTCTAGGCAGACATCATGAGAAGACCAACAGTTGATAGATGGAATTTTTCGTAAAGTTCTTGATGAACCGCTCAAAAGAAGAATGATAAATTTACCAACTTCAAGAATAGATAGTAACACATGAGTGAACTAGTACAAACGCACTGTTTGAAAAAATAGACGTTATTCATCAATATCTACCTCCCATAGGGATACAATCCTCTTCTTCGTAATGTTTCTTTAACGAGGACAAACTTTAACTCTACAGTATGAGTATATGAACTAGGTAAGTTTTATGATATTAAATTGTGCTCCGCTTCGATTTTGTCCTCCAGCAGTATAGCAGCTTTTCAAAACTTGGCTTATGTTATTCAAGCAAATTTTTCTTTTTCTGGCTCTAGTTATATAATATATATGGGTAGATATTGGTTTTTCTTGATCACCATTATTTTTCTTTTTTTTAATGCGGCCTCGCGGTCCATAGGGCCTTGCGCCTTAATTTCAACTGATTTTTTATTTTATATTCCTTTCTTCTTGCACCATCAGAGGGCTTTGTGAAATGTACCTTTCATACATTAAGACTTGCGCCGCCACTGAATACGCATTCGGAACTCTTGGCATCATCCATTGGGTTAACATATTTTGTACGCCATTACCTGATTCTGCAAAAAGGACCGTATCATCTACGTATCTGATGTTAGATATTTTCCTTTTTTATTCCAGTACGTTCCGAAAGAAAAGCTGTGAACACAAATTAAACATAATACACATCTTTGTCTCACACCTATTCGCACATTTATTATATTGGAGAATAGATCTTCTATTCTTGCAGAACCTCATTGTTTCTAGAAAAGGTTTTTTATACATTTTAGGTTTTTGATCTCTAAGCCGATATCTTGGGAGTGTGTTTATCATTCTTGCATGCGTTAATAATTCGAATGCTTTGTCAAAATCGACAAGTAAATGTTTTTGTTTATCTTGACATTTATGGCAAAGAACTTATATGTTTTTCTAAATGTTTGAAGACTTTCTTATAAAATGATTTGTATTTTGTCTCAAAATAGGCTTCTATTGCGACTATAACCTCATTATGAAGGCAAATCCCTGGAACATCTTTTTGAGATCTGCGAATCCCAAGGGGGCAGATCTGGTGAATATAGGGGTGTGGAAGCAATTCGAATGTTAAATCGTTCAATTTAACCCTCAATATCTTGCGAATGACAGAACCGAATGTCATGAAAGTTTTACATGTGTATTATTATGGTTGGTACTACCGAACAACAAAAGCAGCATGCACAGACTGCGCCATCTAACAGTTCCGTGGCTTAATGATGTTTGACGGTTGTTATATTATACGAAATTAGTTGTAAAAAGTAAACCAATTTTACAGTATTGTTTACAGCAAAAATTAAATACATCGAACCCAAATTTAGAGCAATATTATACACTGGCGATTATAATTCTGTTGGTGACTTCAATAACCCCCAATGGAGACTGGAGGCCAACAAACACTTTTAAAGACTTAATTAAAAGTCCACTATACAATAAATGTTAAGTTAAGTTAAATTACGTTTACAGTAAGTCTAACAAGTAAAAAAGGGTTGTGATTCCCACTTAAGTGATTGACATTCATCCATCTTACTCTAATTATAAGAAGACTTGATGTTTTCAATTGTTATTTTCCTTTCTTGTTTATCTGTTTATCCTTAAAAAATGACGTCAACTGAAAACTAGACAATTGAATGGATTCCTTTCCGAAAAACCAATCAAATCTTGACTGGGTAATATTACATATGACACGAACACAAACCTCGAGTTTTTCCATCTTTCTAAGGAATCAATTCCACAAACCAATCATTACCGAATGGTAGAGACAACATACAATCCAAACCAGACCCCCGACACAAATCCACGACGTTATTCATCGAAAAATGAAAAGCCCGTTCCCTCGAATTCGCCGTTTTGACGTGACGTCAAAGATTTATGAGTTTTTCATGTATATGGTGGAAATTGAATTGGCGTGGCGCGGTCAAGGTCTGCGAAAAGTCCTTTTCCGTCTTCTAGTGAAAATTAATTTCTCGGTCGCTCTTTTCCACCACTATTCCTTGGGGGTTTTGTGTTCCTCGCAGCTAGGAACGCTGAATTGGGGTTCCTCAAATGCGGCCAAGATTTTTTATATTTTAATTGGGAAATGAGAAAAATGATGAAACGCGTTAGAAGAAAATCACGTTAAACTTTCCTCGCTGCTAAAGTGAAAACTTTCGTCAGCACTTAGATATAATCTTGTAAAAAACAAGGAACAACTCATTTGAAAACTGAAGAATTTTTTTGTAATTGATTTACTATTATGACCTGCTAAATTAGCTGTTTAAGTAATTCCGTTTATGATATGTTGCTGTTAATTTAGAATATTATCCCAATTTTATTTTTTCCTATATAATTAAATCCGCACCTTGATTACTTTCTTTACTGGGGTGAAAAATTATCGATTTTTTCATTACATAATGATGTGGTTTGCTTTGGAAATTTAAAAAGGCAACTATATAAAGAAATCTTACGTAAAAAATACTTAAAAATGCTGATGATAAAATATCTGTGTGTGTTTTGATCGCTTTCACTATAACCCCCCATTCCAGTCCAATAATTGCCTCACATTTCTCCATCTCCGTCACTAACCAATTTCCTTTAGACTTTTTTAAGTAAATTATATGTAACAGTCTTGTCCTGCTTATTGTAGACGGCTTGCTTTTATAACTCTTACCATGTTTCCTTCTCCATTCAAAATGTGTAGATCCTTATTGTTATCGCATTTCTATTCTCCAGCATGGACCAAAGATAACTCTTAATTATTCTACTGTTCTTATCTTATTAATCTACTGTTTTATGTACTTTAATTTTGGTACTTGTGAGGAGGATTGACGAGCATGGATGGATATTTGTTTGCTGCTATTTTCCATCTTATGCTTTACGTATCTTATTAACACAGGCGTTTTTACAGGGGGAGACAAGAGGGGCAGTTGGCCCCTCAAAAAAATTGCAATAAATTAAATTTGAATTCCTTCACAACATTTTATCCCCCCCCCCCCTAAGGAAGTGCTATTCTATTTTTCCCCCATCAAAATGCAGAAAAGCCCCTGCTCATTAGTGATAATTATACCGAGAGTCATGAACTTTCTATCACCTCACAGTGATAATCATTTGCAATAATGTTTTGTCCTATTCGGGTTCTGTGGTTCTTGGAGACCATCATATTTTTGTTCTTAGGGTCGCTTATTTTCAATTCTATCCGCTGAGTAGATTTTTCAAAGGAGGAGAATATATCTAACACATTTTCTGGCATTTTCTATATCCTCATCAACATTGTTTGTATCTTTCTCGAATGGTTGACCAAATTGCCATTTCCTGCATATTCGACCATAGGAGTCCTCTATTTTTAAAAATATGGGTTCTCTATTGTAAAAAATTGTCATTAGGTTTATTGTAAACGTCTAGCGACTACTATAAAATGAGTTCAAGACTTGGTGAAAAACGTTTTGATTTGTCTTGTAGTTTATATTATGCATCGTCGATGAAATGGTTTTAATAGATTTTTTAAGTCTCTCTTGGTTTGGAGAAATTCATTAAATTGGATAGAAAGGAATTACATAAACTTAGAGCAAAATCAAGAAGAAAAATTAATTAAACCCCTTTGAACTTTGAATCTACAATGAAAATTTCTTCATTATCCTTTATTTTTTGTCTCCCTCTGTTATTATCCAATTGTATAATGTACATTTTACTTGCCTTGTCTTGGCTTAGTTTTGCCTTTGACTGTTCCTTCCATAAAATTGTCTTGTCTTTCCCCGAAGAGAGTATCTTTACCTTCTTTTTGCCTTGTTTTTGCATTGTCTTTGCTACGTGGTTTACTTGTTTTCTTTTACGTGTCTTTATCTCACTTTAGTCTGCACCTTGTGTTTCTTGGTCTTGTTTTTATCTTGTCATTACCTTGCCTTTTCCTTTTATTTATCTGGAGTTTGTCTTGTCATTTTCTTGTCGTTCCTGTGCTTCTATTTTGAATTTGTATTGCCGTTTCTTTGTCTTTGTTTCTTCTTTCTTTGTTTCCCTTGTTTTGGTTTTGTCTTTTCATTATCGTTGCTTTGCTTCTGTTTTTTTTCGGGGCTTTTGTCTGGCCTTTCTATTTTTTTAACTTCCTTTTTGGCTTGTGCTTTAATCGGTTTTTTATGTATTGCCCTTGTCTTTACCCTCTTCTTATCTTGTGTTTGTATTATCTTACTGGTGTATTTGCTTTGTTTTGCCTTATCTTGTCTTTGCTTTGGCGGGACTTGTCATTTTCATAGCTTTGTTTTGTCTTTGCTCTGTTTTTACATTTCTTTGCTACATCTGGCTTTTATTTGCCTTGTCTTTCATTGTCTTTGCATTAACTTCGTCATGAATTTGCTTTATCTTTGTCATACGTCATACCTTTGCTTGATATTTGTCTTTGGTTTACCAACACAAAAACAAAAAATAAACATTTTACTTTGTTAATAACTTCAATCTTCTAAATAAAATACTAAATACCTATTACCTTGGATCCAAATTTAATTCAATAACTTACCTAGTTTTTCCCATAAGTTGTTTAGCTATGCCCTTCCCTCTAAAGGTACCATCAACAGATACGATTTTGATACCCATAGCTTTATCGTGACCCGGGAAATGTTGAAAGGGATTTGATTCCTCTGCTACGTGTTCCAATAGCCTGAAAATTTTTGCAAACTCTTTGTGTTTCGGTTCCCATTCGTCGTCGTCTTTTTTCCCTTTTTCTAAAATACCGTTCAAACAAACTCCAATCAGTTTTCCATCCATCTCGGCTACAACACTAGGATCGTCTATATCTTTGCACGCGAATTTCTCCAAATCTTCACATATGGGATTTTCGTCAGTAACTATGCCTAAGTATTTGTTCAGCGGTTCGTCTCTGAAGAAGAACTTTCTTAGGAACTGGATTATTCTGTCTCTGTCACTTTCTGTGGCAATTCTGACGTCAAAGTCCATGGGACTGGTGGGGGTTGAAGGAGTCGACGGGCCGGAAGCCATGCCGCTGTCCACGGATATCTGGGACTGAAACAAGAAGAATAAAATTAGTACTCCAGTCCTTTTTGCTGGAAACTGTATTTAGATTATTTTATGTAAACTGGTACCTTTGCAAACAAAACATGTTGATAGTTGCATCCAAATTCTAAGAGCTTGGAATGAAACCTTTCTGCACTTGCTTTAGTAATTGGTTTTATCAAAAATCTGTTCCTTATTAGTGGTTGTAATATTTTTGGAATACCTGCCATTGCGTTCTAGTATATAGATCCTAAAAACCCACATTTTTCAGTCCCAACATCCTACTTATTTTTGGATTAAGCTAACTGATGCATTAAGATCTTAAATTTGAGATTACATTACAAAAGTACATTGTCATTCAAGGACGTCCCCAGCTTTTGGTTTAGGAAGGGGCAAATTACAAAACAAAATGGCTAACAGGGGGCAAATCGGAATAAAAATTTGGCTTGGGAGAGCGCAAGTCAGCAAATTTATGGAAAGGTTTAATGACTCATGGCAGGTTTTTCAGGTCCTCAGGGGCACCTGCCCCCCTTGCCCTCCTCAGTATGCCCATGTTGCCATCCATTTCTGAACTATGTTTAAAGGCTAGAGGAAGTGACATGAGAAGTAATTAAAACAAAATGTTGTCGGGTTAGTGCACATTCAACGGCCAATTCATTAATACTGACACTAAAGTTTATAATTTTTCCATTGAAAAGGCAATAAAAATCACTAATTCCATATGTTTGTCAACTTTCTAGAAATTTCTGGTTGACATTCGAGATATCCAGAAACTTTATTATTTCAAAGGAATTATAAAATTATATAATTATAAAACTGGATGCGTTAATAATAGGCAAGAACTTAGAGCAAATAATAAAATTAAATTCTTATATTTTATTAACTTTTTCAATATTGCCAAAAATAAGGTATTTTACTTTTAAGCACCATTCATTAATTTAACAAATCGGGCTTTATGTTGAATAGAATACAATAACTTGTACTTAGATGGACCCACTGCCAAGGGTGTACCCAGCTTTTGGTTTAGGGAAGACCAAATTCTACAAAAAAATGTCCTAGAGGGGGGCAAATCAGAAAAAAAAGGTCATAGAGAGGGGAAACTTTTTGGTCAAGGGGGGGGGGAGGGCAAATCAGCAAACTTATGGGAAGCTTTTATGGGTCAAGGCAGGTCTTTCAGGTCCACGGGGGGCAATACTCCCCGCTCCCCTCGGTACGCCTATGCCCACTGTATTTTAGACGATTTTAGAATCTTCATCTTTTTAGGTGTGTTAATTATCAGAAATTTTTTATTTAACTCCAATTACATTCATTTAATAGTCTTCCCTCCACAAATTTTTGTAATAAATCAGCCGTTTCATTATATTTTTAATAATTATACAACTTTTAGTGATACGGCATAATTAGATAGCAGTTTATGGATAATAAAGTTTTTTTTTAACTATTATTCATATGAAAGTTTCTATTACATGCCAACTTATGATGTCATACTATATATAGGGACGAATTGAGAACCTCCTTCTTGAAGTTAGTTAACTGACATTTATTTTGCTTTAATTCCAATCTATTTTCAAGGTATTACACCCCAAGTGTCGAATAGAGATAATTGCTTTTTTTAATACATCTTAATACCTTGATAGGTTTATTATATAAGAACAAGTTTTTGCTAATTTTCAAAAAAATGGTATCAATTATGACATTATGGGAGCACTTCTAGATCTTCCTAACAGAATCCGATTTAAACGATCCAAACTCTTGATTTTTATCGCTAAACATACATTAAAAGTGTATATATTGAATACCTCCTCGTTTTGAAGTCGGTTAAAAATGCTAAAAAATGTCAAAAGGGAGTTTGGCGAAAAGTCTAATAAACAGGTCCATCCAGATTCTAAACCCAAAAACGAATGTATAAGTGAAACAACACACACATTTTCACAAAGAAGTGCAAAGAAACATATATACGCATTGATTCACGAGAATCAGTCTCACAATTCAAGTTCAAAATGTAAAACTGAATATAGAAATTGTTTAGTTAGTTTTTAAATTGTATTTTTTTTTCACATGGTTAACAAAAGCTATTATAAAAAGGTAGTACTGGGATGAAGGACAATTCCTGTCGGGGTGTTCTGCAGATAGGTTCTTGATCTTCTTATGCTGCTTTAGAATAACTTCCAGAATATAAGTGGTGTAAGAGCAATCAAAGTATTCAAAGCTTTTACCAGTTTGAGGGAATTTTTATAAGGTTAGGTTGGCTTTAACCTTTATACCATTTTTTCTGATTCGATCAGAAGTGCACCTTACGCAATTTTGGTAATTAAAATAACTGAATGTAAATGAATTTAGTTTGCATATAAAAGATGTACAGTTTATTCAAAAAGCTCATTTTGAAGTCTAAAATAATTCGATTAATATCCTCTTACATAACTTATTTGGCATACTACTTACTAGCAAGGCTGGGGATTAAACAAAATCTACTTAAGTTAACCATGGTGTAAGAAACTAGGTTACCTCTCCTCCAGACGTCAATTTAGGAATTTTACTTCCTTACATATTAAACATCCAATAAAACAAAGTCTTCATCAGAATGCGTATTTTAGAAAAGTCTTTACCCAACATCTCAAATATAGTTCGTGATTATATTATACTAACAATACCCGATGTTGCTGACATTTTATTTATTTTAATAACTTAATTGTTTGCTTGGAACTAAGCATTCATGATTGATATTCATATATTTTCATTTACGAACGCTGTCATTAAGTTAGTAGTTAATGATTGCGCATTCATTTCAATTGTTAATTGAAAAAATAATCGAATTATTAAATTTTTTTAAATATTCATAACAATAACCTACACTTGCTAAGCAACACACGTATCATTTGCTATTTGCAATCTCAATGTGTGGCAAAAATGTGATACAAGTATAAATGGTGTGATAATGAGATTGTTATTCAATTAAACTGAAATTCCAATAAAGTTTTTATAACATTGATATTAATTTATGACAGAATTAACTTGACGAGAAGTTGACAACTAAGAATTATCTTTCAATTTTAGAGTTAAATTCAATATTCTCACCAAGAAAGGGTCAAACGAGATTAGTAGTATACCTAAGGTGTACTGATAACCAATGATAAATGAAAAAACCAATGAAAAATAGAGACTTCCAGTCATTCCCGCATCATTTTACGCTTTAAAAAGTGGAAGATATTTAAGAAGTGATTAATGAGACAAAAGCATTTCAGAGAACACACGAATCTTAATCAAACATTTAGGAATATGTTAAGTTATATGGCAAGAATCAAAAAGTGACTATTCCAGAAGAATGAATACCCCTTCGACAGAACCATACAGCAAATACAAAAATTAGTAAACAAAAAACACACAAAATAGAACAAACATAACCTTCATTTCAAGAAAAGTTCAGAATCACAAGATCAAAATTTCTTTGGAAAATATCCAGCTTTATTGTAGCAAATTTAATATTTTCGGTAAAAGTAACTAAAACATTAATCAAAAAATTTAATTTCAGTAAAATGATACAGAAACAATTATTAACTAGACAATCAATGTCTTCTATTGCGGCTCTTTTTTGTCCATTTCTTTCCAGTGAACTATTATATTTATTTAGACAGAATTTGGAAAAAATATATAAAATAAAACTTCGTGGAAAGAAAAGACATGGAATGTCTTCGGAAAGTTAAAAGGAAGCCAGAAAGGCCTTTTACGAGTTCTGACAAACGGAGTTCAAACAGGAAGCAATTGATGAACAAAAAATGTAACAAAAATTCAAGATATTATGACAAGGGAGCATGAAATATAGACTGTTCTGGTTAATTCTTAAATGAAAACCCTATTTGGCCACTGGGCACCATCCAAAGCGATGGACAAACAATGTGGACCCCAGAGATAGAAAATAGAGACAATTGGTAAATAATAATTTGGTCAAGTGCGAGTTGGACTCGCATTGTAAGGGTTCCGTACCACCTTCAAGATTCGCTGTATTTAGTTTTCTAATTTGGCCCCCAAAAATTAACATTAGAGTTTTATTTTACTAATAAACTTTCAGGGAAGCCTTTTATAATCTATTGTCTGAATTTTGAGGCTCTATAGATTGGAAGATAAAGGGCAAAATAGGTCAAGTTTTAAATTATAAATTATTAAATCTGTTATTCAGATTATTTAAAAATACAAATAAAATATATTTTTCAAAATTTAAATAGTATAGTTTCTAAAATGGGAATTAAGTCGATGTTTAATATCTTTGCTAATATCTTTTAAACAAATCATTTAAAAATATGATATATTTGTAATTCACATAATGAGTCTTTTATTTGATATGTTACATGATTCGTTTGAAAATTGAATTTTTATTTTCCATTTAATTGTATAATTTGTCCCTAAAATTACCATGGAGGTTTTCAAATAAATTTTCTTATAAATCTCAAGTGAGTCCCAGTACCCCTAATTATTTTCAAAAGTTTAGGTAGTATGGTTTCGGAAATAAAGCGAGAAATGAGAATTTTTTATATCTTCATGTTAATATCTTGTAAACAATTAATTTTAAAAATATGAAAAATATATATTTGTATTCCTCATAACAAGCCCCTTCATTTGATATATTGCATGACACGTTAAAAAAATATTTTTTATTTTCCGTTTATTTTTATAAATTGCCCCCCATTATTAATATTAAAGATTTATTCGTATTTTTCCTGTAAATAAAAAAATTAGGTCTTATAGTTTGGGGAATAAAGGGGGGAATGGGTAATTTTTTTAATATTTTTTTAATATATTTTAAAATTTTTATTTAAAAAAAAATTAAAAAAATATATTTGTATTAGTCATAATGAGCCCTGTGATTTGATATATTACATGATACGTTAGAAATAAGTTTAATTTTTTATTTTCCATTTAATTCTATAATTTGCCCCCAAAATGAATATTAGGGGATTCTCCTTATTTTTCCAGTAAAGTTCAGGTGAGGCGCTATACCTATATTTTTTTTCAAAATTTTACAGCTTATGGTTTCGGAGATAAGGGGAAGGAATGGGTAACATTTTTTATATTTTTGTTAATAACTTTTAATTAATTTATTTTAAAAATATGAAAAAAATATATTTGTTTTCGTCATAATGAGCCCTTTCATTTGATATATAACATGATGGGTTAGAAACAATTTTAATTTTATATTTTCCATTTAATTCTATAATTTGCCCCCCAAAATAAATATTAGGGGTTTCTCCTTAATTTTCCAGTAAAGTTCAGGTGAGGGGCTATAGCTCAATTTTTTTTCAAAATTTTCCAGCTTATGGTTTCGGAGATAAGGGGGGGGAATGGGTAAATTTTTTTATATTTTTGTTAATATCTTTTAATTTATTTATTTTAAAAATATGAAAAAAATATGTTTGTTTTCGTCTTAATGAGCCCTTTCATCTGATATATAACATGATGGGTTAGAAACAATTTTAATTTTATATTTTCCATTTAATTCTGTAATTTGCCCCCCAAAATGAAAAGTAGAGGTTTCTCCTTATTTTTCCAGTAAACTTCAGGTCAGAACCTATAAAACTATTTTTTTTCAAAACTTTACGTTTTATAGTCTCGGTGATAAGGGGGGGGAATGGGTAAATTTTGGTATATTTTCTTTAATATCTTTTTAATTAATTTTTTTTTAAATATGAAAAAAATATATTTGTGTTCCTCAGAATGAGACCTTTCATTTGATATATTACATGATGAGTTTGAATTTTTTTTTATTTTTAAATTTTTATTTAATTCTATAATTCGCCCCCCAAAATTAACATTGCCCCTAAAATTAACATTAATGGTTTCTCCTTATTTTTCCTGTAAAGTTCGGGCAACTTTCTATATTTTCTATTTTTTTCAAAATTTTAGGTTCAGTAGTTTCGGAGATCAGGGGGGGGAACGGTCGATTTTTTTAGTTTTTCCCCCCAGAAGTACCCCTAAAATCAAAATTTCTTCTTTTGCGATATGTGCTCCTGATCAGGTCACCAAACTATATCTTCATACCAAATTTCAACCTCTTCCGTCCAGTAGTTTAGGAGAAAATTGCTGTGATGTGACAGAGGCAGAAATCCTGAGTGATATTATAAGGGTATCCGTATACTGTATATACGGAACCCTAATAAGGGAGTCCACATGTCTAACTTTTCAATTAGTATTACTATTGTTCTCCATCCATCATGTATATTATATCGATATTTAGATATAGGCACTATAGACAGTTCTATAAACACAGTTTTAGAATCCCTAACTCTACTTTGGGATCCCACTTTATGCAAAACAGTCAGGGAAGAGAATGACGGGTGGAGGAATGATTTGATGTAAACTACGAACATGGAACGGTGAAAATATGAATCTACACGAGACAACTCGAATACCCCTTCTATGCTCTTGTAATCGGCAAGTTTCGTATGGTATGACCGATGTACGGAACATGTTAATACCGAAAAATAGACAAACAGACAACCCTATAGGAAAGCTAACCGTTGGATCTAGTGTGTTACTACTACTGGTGCGTTCTCGCAATTTGTTTAGTGTATTGAATCACTTCATTGATTTTTAAACTTCTGCACCTTTTCCAAAACCTTCCGTCGCGCTAATGCTAGTTTTAAGTGTTTTTACATGTAAAATATAGACAGTATTCGTGAGTCCTGTATTGTATTCCGAGCTATTCGGACGCTTTTGATTCCGTCTTAAGACGGCCGCTTTTTGTTGTTATTGTGTTACGATTCCGCGAGTTATTAGTTCCGGTGGTAACAACCGCTAAACCGCTTTCATTTTGTTTCTTTTGTGTTAACAAAAGCGCATCATTTGTTGTTAAACCCGCATTTTTGTTTGCTTAATCAATGAACATTACGTCGCTATTTTTTGTGTAACGTGTTGTCCAGACGAAGTTCTAAAACCAGTTCCTGCTGTTGCGGGGCTAGCCTCTGAAGAAAGAAGAACCAAGAAAACTCCTCCTGCAGAGCTTCGACGTAAAAGGTCAGTGATTAACTTTTAGTTGGTGATTCATTTACGCGACGGCACGTTATTGATTGTTCCGCTAAAGGTCCTTCGTCAATTATATACTTGCATTGAACCAGCATTGAACTAAAACCGCAACATCTAATTCATACATTTTTTTTGGATATTATATGTAATGTGCCATCAAAGACATTACAACTACATCAAAATAAAAAGATAATAAATAGATTCTTCACTGACTTGTCTTCCTAATGATATTTGAATGAATGAATATATTTAGATAAAAATTAAACGACATCCGATACCAAATTTCAATTTAGTCGACATGGTAAAAAACATGTTTCACAAGTACTACTCTTTGAGATATAACTGATAATTTTTGGGGTACTCCGGTGCCAAGGTAATTCTATAGCTTAACTCTTTACTGTTTTCTGTTTGTAAAGTATGTTTTACGAGAGTAACATATGTTGCCGGTTATGCACGGTTTACAGGTTTAATAAACAGAGTTCTATGGCCGAGTGACCAATGGCTTTCATTAAATCTAGGATATTACATCAGATTGCCTAATATCATCAATATATTTAGCAATGTATTAAGTACACCAAGTAAACCGGTATATTACCAAGACCAATAGTTCACTTTCCCCGAAAGATGATATATTTAAAGTATTATTTTCTTTGCTATGAAATTTGGGATGCTACTGCAATAGATCCTTGGGTTCAAGAATTTACAAATGTTCACTTTCACATTCAACGTCTTTGTTTTTATCAAAATAAAAAATAAACTTTCTTGCAAAAACGCAATGACTACTATCAGCTGGTGTATTACACACTGCTGCCAATCCAAACTGTCTGCTACAGTAGTCACCGTTATATATAAAATTCAATCGCCCGAAGAATTTTCCCGTCTTTTCGGGTGGCAGTCTAGTTCTAGTTGGTATTCGAAATCGGAATCACTTCAACCTCATCGTTTTTACAGTCATGGAAATTTCGGTACTACCGTTGTTGTTGGTTTTTTTATACAATCGGTTTTATTATGTTTTCTCAATGCTTTTATCGGAATGATTAATTTAGAAGGTTTCGTAATTTTTTAGTGATGTTAAATGAATTTTATGACACTATTTATAATTTAGGAATAAATCTAAGTAAGACGAAAATGATGATAATAGATAACAGAGGCGTAACACAACATAATAGAATTCTGGACAATCAAAAAAAGCGATAGAAAAATGATTACGGCCACAGATATATGATTCTGGTGTCAGATGCTGCAAATTTCCTGGACAAACAGACGCACTAACATACCAATGAGCTCAAGATCTTAGACAGATTATACTATTTGCGGGAACGACGAATCATACATTATTTTCGCATATAATTAGAAAACATAAGAATAATCTAAAAACACTAATACTACAAAAAAGCAGAATCAGAAGACGTAAGAAAAGATCCCTGCAAGATGACTCGACCAAAGAAAAGAAATAACAAGCACTCCACAAACAGAATAAGACAAACCTTATATGCTGTTATCACGAATTATTTTGTCTTAAAATCGCTTAATTATGTAAAACCTATGACGAAACTGAGGAAATTATGTAAGGTCGATATTAATTCGTGAAATGTTAAAATAATCTTGGTTGAGTATAAGTGAATTTTGAAAATATTTTATTATTTGATTTGTTGAACCAGAAAATTTCCTCAATTATTAAAATATTCATTGTTGTAGAGGCATTCAGTCGAGTTGTAATTCTCATCTGGGACAAAGAACGTGACATTTTCTTCTCACATTTTGTAATTCGTTTTATGTAAGATTTAATATTTCGTATAATAAACTGAAATGGGTGTTGTTTTTGCTTAAATTAAACTGTTTGATGGGATCAAATATCGGTGTTTAGTAATATTAAAATGCCAAGAGTACGTGCATGCCGAATGTACTGCCATCTAAGTGAATTTGAAAGAGGTCGAATTATTGATTTACGGGAGGCGGATTTTTCATATTGAGAAATCGCGAAGCGCACGAACAGAAATTCAACTAATGTTTTAAGACGTGATTTGATAATGCCCAAAATCGTAGAGTAAGCACCGGGCGTCGAAAGGGCACAAATGAAGTTGAAGATCGACGTCTAAGGGCTCGGCCACGCTTGCGAACGATTTATCGTGAGACAGAAATCGTTCACAACAATGTAGACGGCGACCAACGACTACCTGTCCACCCATAAGCGCTTAGAATATGTGGTTTTCTTCATGCCTCTCACACGAACGCGTCGAATTGCTCTTCTTTTGGAAGGCGATCCATTTCTAGACTCTTTATGCAAAAGAAAATATGGTAAACATCCCAACAGATACAGAAAAGCCTACAGGGAATTGCATCACTTGTACAAACTTTCCAAAAACAAGTTTTTCCAGTACTTAAGAATGAACTTAAACACCTTTGACTTACTACTAAATAAAATTAGAACAAGTATTGTAAGAAAAAACTACCAATTTTGGAAAACCAATATCTAATGAGGAAAGATTAGTTATTACAATAACGTAAATAAAACAACTAGTTACATAAAGTTTGAATCTGTACATAACTCTTTCTCTTGGGTATCTCTGGGGCAGAAGATATTTTCATTTTGTGGTAGAGAGGGTTTCATGGAAAAAGTTCCTGGTATATTAGGGTTTAGTTTGTGATTCCTTTTGCAACTGGACTGACCTAGAAGAAAGTTTATCAGGCTGCCGTGGAGACCCGGACTGGCGTCTTTGCTTAAATTTATCGAGTACTAATTGTTGAATACTACTCCTAAGCTCTAATTTATCAGTAAGCGACAAACATTCCATTTATGGCAGTAAACTTCTAAAAAAAAAATGTAAATCGGCACTTTCTGGCTCATTATCTCGTTTCACTAACTTTTCTGTAACTCCAAGTATGGTGGTTGAGATTTGGAGCATTTCGTTTCTGAGGGATGCGACGTTGTATAACTTCTAATCTACCAGAAGCATTGCTGGAACGAAACGAAGTTGATGCTTCGGACTGCTGCTGAAGTGGTACTGACTAACTTTAGACCAACGCGCGAGATGATCGATCGTTCGCGCCGGTTGAGCGAGATTCGTTGACAATACGATTGCCTAATGGCCTTTTAGAGACTAAGAAGTTATTTTGATGGAGTCTTATAATAGGGAAAAATATAGATGGTGGTGCGTTCCCGCAATTTGTTTAGTGGATAGTTCAAATTTGATTGAATTACTTCATTGATTTTTAAACTTCTGCACCTTTTCCAAAACCTTTTTGCATGTAAAATATAGACAGTATTCGTGATTCGTGTATTGTACTCCGAACTATACGGACACTTTTGATTACGTCTGAAGAGACGGCCGCTTTTTGTTGTTATAGTGTTACGATTCCGCGAGTTATTAGTTCCGGTCGTAACAACCGCTAAACCGCTTTCATTTTGTTTCTTTTGTGTTTACAAAAGCGCATCATTTGTTGTTAAGCCCGCATTTTTTTTGTTTGCTCAATCAATGAACATTATGTCGCTATTTTTTGTGTAACGTGTTGTCCTGACGAAGCTCTAAAAAACAGTTCCTGCCACTGCGGGGCTAGACTCTGAAGAAAGAAGAACCAAGAAAACACCAACTGCAGGGCTTCGACTTAAAAGGTCAGTGATAAACTTTATTTGGTGAATTAATTTACGCGACGGCACGTGTTTATTGATTGTTCCGCTAAAGGTCCTTCGTCAATTATATACTTGCATTGAACCAGCATTGAACTAAAACCGCAACATCTAATTCATACATTTTTTTGGATATTATATGTAATGTGTCATCGAAGACATTCCAGATGGGGAGGGGGGATTATTTAATTGTAGCATCGAAGTAGAGCATGAATATGGGAAAACATTAGTGGCGAGATAATAAAGGACGAGAAAAAAAAAGGTGGCTTATGTCTGTAATTTTAGAAACTAGGTTTAGAAAATAACAGTACAATTATCTCCACACCGCTCGATTAAAGAAGAAATGTGAATATAGAGAACCGACGATGGTGCTGTTGACTAATTGCCTTTTGATACAGAGGCGATTGATGTTCAGTGCGTCTAGCAGATGATCATTGTTCCCGCACCAAACGCCTCTAGCGCCAATGATAAGCGGCAAAACTGATATATCAGTAGAGTTGCGTGTTAATTGAACTGTTTTGAGAAAATCCGGGTCTTGATAGTATTACCTTTTGGTACTATAGCCTGTCGCAAGGGCTCTTTGACCTTCCCAAAGCACTCCAACATCGCTAATAATTGTTTTGAGTCCTTTGGTGAAGACACGATCTGGAATATACTAGTTCTTATTCTAGGTTCAACCTCGACCACCCATCATTGCTTGATGGCTTCGTTTTTAGTGATGTTAACCAGGTTATTATATCTGGCAATCCGCGGCGTATGAGTTATATAGCAGTTTTGAATGATGTGACAATTGGAATCTCTCTTGTCATATGCTCCTCTGCAACGTCTTGTTGAACATCATTAAAGGACAAGTCTCGGGAGGGAAGTAGGTTTTCACGAAGTTGGACAGCCCTGATAAAGGTATTCGAAGTCCATGAAGTTGGAGGGTTATGCAGCCAATTATTTGAGGCGGAGGCAGCACATTGTCGTAGTCCGTTTCCGGACCATGAAGTGTCAAGTCGCGATATTAGAAAGTTGTCGACCTCATTAGATGTTCTGTAGTTGTTAAAAGTGGCAATTTTAGCGATGGTACTTTCGATATATTGTTGGTAGCATGAATTGGGTGCAGGATAGTTTTGGTACAGCGACGGATTAGGCGGTCCGCTTTTTTAAGAAGTGCTTTGGTTATTAAAACGTTCTGTAGAGTACTAATCCATCGAGGGACTAGGGAATTGGAAAGGATATTGAATTTCTGATAGGGTTTAAGAGGTGCACGAAGGCTCATGGATCCCATATTTCAACAAGATAATGCTCGGCCTCATGTTGTTTGAGTTTGTTAAAACTTTCGCAAACATTTGGGATACGATGGAAATTTAACCCAACCCCCACGGACTTTGAAGGCTCTACGACATGAAATACTTGCAACTTGAGATAGTATTTCTCAAGAAGAAATAGACCACCTTATTGAATCAATAAGACGTGTTGGGGAGTGAGGGAATGGGACAAACACATTATTAACAACTAATAAAACAATAATTCCTTGGTATTTTCTATTCAAATTTTAATCACTTACCCCTTACTGTAGCATCTATGTTTTACCAAAACAATATTAAATTTAAACATCTCCTACTGCGTATTACGATTTCTTTATCAGTGAGTATACATGTCGATAAAATTAGAGGTGTTTTTATTAAGGGAAGTATATTGAAATTGCAGGACCACCCAAAAAAGATAAAAAGGTATTTATTACTCTTGAGTTTTTAGCTTTGAATTTTCCTTTAAATTTCCTTTAACCACTTAGTATTCCCATGAAATGTCGGATACAAACGTTTGAGTGACAGTGAATAAGTAATTGTATTTTTAAATATTTCAAATTATTTCTGCTCGATTTAATATATATTGAAAAACGCAACAAATTCTAAAGTTCATTAGTATAATAAGCTAGTATTCAAATGAAGCATATATCCTGAACTGTTACATATTTATTGGCAAATGTAAAGCGTTTTTCCTCAACCGGATTCGTACATAATTAAGTAGTTTGTTCTTATAAGCAATCCCATAAGACAACAGCATTTTTTCAGACAATCACAATAAATACCTAAATAATATTACAGTAAATCAGCTTCGCACACTTAGCAATTAAGATATTGACACGACACACCTATGGCGATGAAAAAGCAATAGGACATTATAGTAACCATAATACCGTCTTGGTTATTATGAAGTTTTTGTTGCTGAATCATTGTTGTGATTGATTGAAAGAAATATTTTTGCCACATTCGGAAACTAATCCTCATGTCGTGAATGTAGTAATTAAACTGGAGCACTTGAACGTGAACGTGAAATGTAAACAAAAGTTTTTAATATACAGGATTGTAATAGTTTTGTGCTAGCAGTTACATATGATGTCAGTGTCACCGAAATAATGCATCTCAACTATTCATACAGATAAAGAAATAGAAAACCTGAAATACCAGTTAACATACACAAATTTAAACTACCCACATACAAGTAACGGCATAATTCATCTGAAAAATATGATAAAAACAATACATTTCTGACGAACATCATTTACACGAAATGGACTCTTCTATAACAAAAAATAAATAAAATAAATGAAGAAAATGGACATGAATCAGTCGAGACCTAAAGACAAAAAATGGAAGCGATTATATTTTGCTAAACAAAAAGAGATAGTACAAGATGTAAATACTGGTCACAAAAAAAAAGGAAAGCAGCCCATAGAGAAAATAAATAACAAAGGTTTATGTAAAGAGACTCAAACTAGAACAAGAAAAAATTGAAGAAGGAGGAATTAATTCTAAACGGTATAGTTAATATAAATGAGAAATTAGGGTATTAAAAAGCTATTTGAGACAGGCAAATATAAGAAATGTCTCCGTCAATTTTCAAGCTATCTGTATAATAAAAAAACCATTTTGCAGGGAATTTCAAGTGCTACAAGAACGTATTTAATTTGTGGGGTTTAAAAAATAGACTTCAGAAAAGTGATATTTACTCTGGGTTATAAACTTTGAACGGTAACATCTTAGGAAATCCTAGGAAAATAAAAAGACAAAATAAAAATTTCTTGCTATATTGTTTTTTAAGTACCTAACAACTTTAATATGCGAAAACTCTTCAAAAAACAGGCTATTTTAGTGAAAGTTGACACTTTTCAACTGAAAATTACTCAAAAAACATTTTGAATAAAAAAAATTCTATTCCCTAGGACCTGTATGTTTTCCTCACAAAAATGAGGTAGCGCTGGATTTTCGGTAGAAGTAAGTTTTGTGGAGGAAAACGTACAACATGTCAAGTTAGCGCTGGCGATTGGTTGTAAAAAACAAGTGTCCACAGTTTCGAATCAATTCCGGAATTAGAAATTATACACTTCAGCGTACGAGAAGCAGACGTTGTTGATGTAAATATTTGGAAAAGTCGAACATATTGTGATTTATATTGGTTCGAATAATGACGTTTATATTGAGGGTGAAAATTTGTATTAATCCCATGGAATATCTATGATAATATGAAAATCCTAATTAGTCAACATAAAAACAAAGTACCATCTTGAATCTGATTAACTTCACATTTCGATCAAGTGCGGATCCAGAAATTGGAAGGAATTGCTTTTCTAGGGATTTGAACACAGATTTCTTGATTAAATCCATAGAAGTTACATTTTTCTAGGCTCTTGGAGCTCGTTTCGGTATTAAATTTACTAATTTTGAGGTTCTCGGAGGGGGCAATCGCCCCCATCGCCACCTTCTTCTGGATCCGCCCCTGATTTAGATACCTATGGATCTGGTATCGTTCAGGTCAATGATGGGGAAATTAGGTGATATGTTGTATTTAAAGGCGATTTAATAGTGACGGGAGATCCTACAACGTATCCCCCATTACAATATAACAACGTTATCGAGTCAATATTTTAAGTAAGAAAGAGCCCACTCCTTTATCGACATGGTGCGTCTATGAAACGGCCGGCTGTAATGCGACATAACTTTATCCAGTCAATCTTTTAATTAAGAAACAGCCCACTCCTTTATCGACATAGAGCGTCTATGAAACGGTCGGCTGTAATGCGACATAACTTTATCCAGTCAATCTTTTAATTAAGAAACAGCCCACTCCTTTATCGACATAGAGCGTCTATGAAACGGTCGGCTGTAATGCGACATAACTTTATCCAGTCAATCTTTTAATTAAGAAACAGCCCACTCCTTTATCGACATAGAGCGTCTATGAAACGGTCGGCTGTAATGCGACATAACTTTATCCAGTCAATCTTTTAATTAAGAAACAGCCCACTCCTTTATCGACATAGAGCGTCTATGTAACGGTCGGCTGTAATGCGACATAACTTTATCCAGTCAATCTTTTAATTAAGAAACAGCCCACTCCTTTATCGACATGGTGCGTCTATGTAACGCGACATGCTAAAAACCGACCAAAAAATGGAGGCGATAGAGTAAAAGTGTTGCTTTAAAAATTGTTCTAAAGAGGGGCAAATTAGAAAAATATTTTATCCTAGAGACAAGGGCAAATCAGAAAACATTTTGGCCTGGGAGGCAAGTCTGCAAATTTATGGGACGCTTTGAAGGCTCACGACAGGTTTTTCAGGTCCAGGGGGACAGCTCCCCCCTGCTCCCCTCTCGATACGCCCATGAATATTAGTAACAGCTTCAATAATTTCACCTAACAATATTCAAAATATTGCGAATCAAACGTATGCTAAACCTATTAAAATCACCGCATAAAATTAATTCCTTGAGTAATTACAGCACAAGCTGATCGAATCACATTGACCTTAGAATTCTCGTGTTACTGAAGTTGTTTTAATTAAGCGAAATCGATTTAAGAAATCCAACTAATTCGTGTTTATGTTGGATTTAATGTTGGGATTGAAACACGCACGTTTTAGAATGATTTATTACAGAAAATTAAATCTGCTATTATGCTGGGTCTGGGGGAAAACTGTTATCACAATGCGGCATTTGCGAAATTCGAATTTAATTGAAATTATTTTGGCTTTGCAGGATTTTTGTCAACCGTTCTCCATTGTTTTTCAGATGTTTTAATTGCATCTAGGAAATTCATAGCAAATAATAAGTACCTAATGATTTTCGATTTCTCAAAATTCATATAAGAGCTTCTGTATTAGGTATACCTGGTGTCAACAAAATCGTTTGTTTTTTGTAACTTAAAAAACAGCTCAAAATCGATTTTGGTTTTTCCAGAAGTTTATCTAGGCCAAGTATTTTAAATAGGATCCTGGATTTTACATTTGGTAGCCTAAAGTTAAGTTTTCAATGACATCTGTTTTTTTTATTTCTTCTACAAAACCTAATTTTTGTGTTAATTCATAGCTAGTAGTACAGCAATCCAAACTTAACTGAATAACGTCTTTTTTCGCTTGTATTAGCTACTTAATTTCATTTGATAACGAATCAATGTGTTAGTATAAAAAGGCAAAATAGAAATATTCTCAACTTCGTAATAAGATAAAACGAAAAATTATATACCTAAAGTTCGACATTTTTCTGTAAGTATTATATCACTCTTTGAGTCCGGTTTTAAAAAAATATGAATAACTTTCCTACATTTTCAACAATTACTAAAACAATTTGACATATTAAACAAAAATGTTTCCCCATATTGATGTAAATTCAAAGTTATAGAAATTTAATTAAAACTAGTGAAAGAAATAAGTCTATCTGTCTATAGTGATTTAACAAAAGCTCTGTTGGTGGCATCACAAAATAGCTGAATTTCTGAATTGGACAAAAATGCCACTTGGCAAAGCCAATACCATGTAACCGTGAGTTATGAATAACTGCGCCGAATTTTTGACAAAAATTGACATATTTCGCCATTTTGTAAATTCAAAGTTTTAGAAATTTAATAAAAACTAGTGAGACTCTAGAAGTTTATCTGTCAATTTCTTCAATGATATAACAAAAGTTTTATTGGTGATGTCACCAAACCGCCATATTGAATTTGACAAAAATTCTTAAGGGGCGTCCACACTATGTCGCTGTTTGCAAAACCCATACGATGTAGTGTACCAATGAAAATCACCCTAGTGTCGAAAAGGAATGGAGTGTGACAACATGCCACCAACTAGCCTCACAGAGCTTCAGATGTTATTTGATTGTCATGCTAGTTAAGCACAAACAAACAAAAAAAGTTATTAATTCTTATATCGGGTTCGTCCTGTTTTGTGGAACTTTCGTTTGCAAAGACTGTAGCAAAAAAATAGACGCCCTATTGGAATTTGCGGTCAGTTTTGGAGTAATAGATCTAAACTTAAGATTCCATTTATCCATATTGTGCTCTACTTTCAAGACGTGAACCTACCAAATCCGTCGCTTGTTTTCACTAACTAGTTTGATAACCACCGCTGAAGCAATTAGTAAATCCTCATTCGTAAATAATCTACCACTAACAAAAAACGACTAAACCAAATGAATGTCAACACATTTATAGACGTTTTACAGTCGCTGGCGTTATCAATTTGGAAGCACAGTGTGGACTCGCCTTTACGCAGCATTAAAAATGTTAGCTGCTTGTATGTCATTTAGAATACTTGTAACTGTTAACTAGCAAAAAAAGGCAAAGCCATTTTTTGCTAAACATTAGAACCCCACTGCTCTTATTTTCAACTAAAATTTGAAATGTTTGACTATAAAAACAAAAAATGTATGATACACTGTTAAACGTTGAATATAATAATTTGGTTAAATCAAAGTCAATTCAAAAAAGTTATTCTCATCTTCCACGTAGGGGACTTGATACTTATTTGAAACGCAGACTAGATGAATATTTATTTGATCTTTTGCTGGTTCTGTCTCCTCTCGGAAGTTGGGAAAGAACTTTGCCTCCTATCTTTGTTGATCGTAGCTCTAAATAACAAAGTATATTTGGCAAATTCTACAATATTCTTTAGCCAAATTCATTTTCTTCTTCATATAGTTCTTTTTACATTTACTTTTCTCCTCTATAATGCTTATTAATACATGGTAAACTATTAAAGCCTTTTAGCTTTTGGTGTTACTAAAACATCTATAAGAATTCACTCAATTTATGAGGGCAGTTTGTTAAGTTCGTGGCTTTTTGAAATAAAACATATTTTTTTCCGCAAATAAGAGTTTTATTTCCTAGTAACGTTTTATTAATTTTTTTTATTTTTAGCTCAAGGCTCTCAAAACAGGTGTTTTAGTGTTGACCTGTTCATTCATCCCAAAAATCACCACCTAGGGGAGGATCCAAATGGGCGGCAATGGGGACTAATCGCCCGTCTGAAAGCTTCTATTGAGTTCGATACTAAATTGAGAAAATCTTACATACAAAAGGTTAAAAAAAAGGTCGACTATTTTTAACTAGTAGTGCAGGCAAGACACTATAGCCAAATCCGTAGAAAAGTCCCTTAAACTATTTTTTTTCTGGATAACTAATATCATTTGAAATTTTTTGCTTGAAAATAGAGACCAATTTCCAGTTACCGGCTATATGTGGCAGCCTTTTCATCTTCGATTTACGTCCTTCTCATGTGAGCACCTATTCAATAGCTCCACAATACTTGCGCGGCATGATAGAGCACGTTTAACTACCTCTATAGATATTACTCACGGTTTAAGCTCTATTGTTTTTCGGTGCTTTAATTGCTATAGAGGTAACTTGGAACGCTATTCCTTGTGCTTGAAGCTTTACTCGCCCGTGATAAATCGTCGGAAAATGTTATTTGAAATTATAAAATTATATAACCCCATAAAGTTTTATGAATCACTACAAAGATTCAAAATAGTATTTTACATATCTAGTAATTTCCTATTTCAAGTTTTATAGAGTATTAAAATTCGTGAAAAATACATGACGACTTACCTAAAAATATCACAAACACTTCAAAACTAGTAATTACTACAGTCATGCCAGTATTATTTATTAACCTCATTGCAACGTCGATTATATTATCAGCAATCGTGAGTAATGATAAGAGTTTGATATAAGTACCAATATCGATGATTTTTCAATTCAATGGTACTCCTGTTATCTGGCGCAGAGTCACGCAGATTTATCAATTTGCATTTGTCATTACATGAGTCAAAAATAGTAATCATTCGATTTACAGGGTGTAACAAAGGCCTATGAGGGGCTGCAATTACTATTGGACCGTACATTACTCAGTGTACGCAGGTGGTAATACAGATCTGTCTCAAGCGTGAGTCATTTAGAAAATACCGTAGAACATGTAGGATATTAACGAACAGAAAAACCAAAGAAACATAAATAAATTATGAGCCCTTTAGTTATCTACACTAATGTATCAAAATTGTACCTCTGAAGATGCCCGGCAATCATTAAGCATAACGTCTGGAAGGATTTCCATCCATCAGTTCTTTCTCCTTATCTCAGTCTCCATAATAACATTTTAGATGATCCTACTTTCGGTCCCCTACAATCATACTAGTTCCATCCATCGATGTCTATTGAACTAGAAATGCTTCAGGCAACTTGTACATATGATGCGTATTTCCTCAGAACAGACATTATTGACTTCATCCATTCGTTTCTGTTTTCCTCCTCAGAACAGACATTATTGACTTCATCCATTTGTTTCTATTTTCCTTCGTATCTAACAGGTTAAGTCTTGTGGACAATTACTAAAATCCGAAATCTTGAAGTACATTTTGATTTTTAAAATATTAAATTTAATTCTTACAAAATCCCTTAAGAATTAAACAACTTCTTAGTCGTACTAGGTTCTTCAGAGTATTACATCTACGTCCAATCAGTTTTTTATTCTGGTAATTCAACTAATCTGAACACCTTCTCTTTTGTTTTCATTCAGATAGCAATCATCTTGCTCAAGAGATACATTCTTTGTCTCTGTTTCTGATTCTAGCTTATGTGAATTCTACAATTTTTCTGTTCAGACGGGCACTATGCAAATTTCTAAAAATAAAGTACTGTTCATGTTTAGGTTTAATTTTTTTTTCAGTTTTTTTGTGTGGCGTTTGGAATCTAGTTAAATTAAAAAATTGAAAGAACAGTTTAGTTATTACTGATACATGATATGGTTTACATTCTTCTCCCATATACCACTAAAGTCATGAGTAAACCAAAGCGTTCACAACATTTACAGTATAATGCCCTAAAATCTGGGTCCCCTCTAGGGCCAGGCAATGTGGACATTTGTCCAGGACACTCAAATCTTTAGGCCGTATTTTGTGTATAGAGGACAAGATACAACACGGATAGGATGAAATTGGACCACCAATCACAAATTCGTTAGTAGTATAAGCGAATAATACAGGCACTGTTTATACAAAATGTGACATCTAAGTAGATAATACATCTCCAGATTTAGAAAAGAATTCGGCACACATGAAGACTGTTAATGTCAAAGAGGTAAGAAAATCAAACGTATTCCTTTTAGCATGTTTCATAGACTATCGAAATGCATTTGACTGCGTAAAATAGCATAAAGTGATAGAAATTCTGAAAGAACTCGGACTAGACCAATAAGAAATAAACATCATCTTCAACCCTTACTCGCATGAAATTGCTGAAGTAAGATTTGGCACGCAACATCCGATGTTGTATTAATTAAGCAATGAGGTTGCATGCTTTCTGCATTCCTTTTTAACATATATTTAGCAGCCATTTTCAGAGAAGCCGTAGAACGTAGGCGTCACAGTGAATATCATCAAGATTAACAACATTCAGTATGCGGATGCCCCAGTAATTATGGCAGATAGAATTGTTGACTTGCAGAACATAGTGAGCAATTTGAATTACACAAAAACATTGATCAACACCAAGTGTTTGTTTTCTAAAAACCTGTTGTCCATATGGATCAGGTAATGAAAGCAAGTAAAAGCTAATGTCTTTTTTCAAATATTTGGGCAGATCAGAGAAAAGAGATAAGACCAAGAATTGAACAAGCAAGACAGGTGTTCACGCAAATAAAAATTAAGCCAAACCCAAACCTAGAAAATAATCTGAAAGCCTTCGAAATATATTTATATAGAATAGTTCGCATTTCATTGGTACGAAGTGTAAGAAATTACGCGTATGATTAAACAAAAGGAATTACTATTAAGAATACCATAAAGTAAATCGCGTTATATAGGCCAAGTAATAAAAGGTGATAACTACGAATTTCTGACAAAGATAAGCTAGAGCAAGATACAGGGCAAACGATCAATAATAGTCATTTGGATCGGCGGCTCAAGAAGAAGAATAAAAAAGTTTGCAGAACAGTATATATTCGAAGGCGTGGCAACCCTTCTGTTTGCCCGGGGAGTAGTAACCTTTAAAGCGGGCGCTGATCTTAGTCTTCTAATCTCCTAGGTTCCTAGGTGTATTTAGGAATGTATTTATTTCGAAAGACAACCGGTCTCTCACCGTTGTTATGCCTATTCTTCCGTTTAAACATTTGGCAATAACAAGTCCTTGAAGTGTTTCTGTAATGGTACATAAATTATTTTAACTCTATTATAGGGCTATCTTACACTGATACGTATGCTCTTAATATGACCAAGTCTCTTCCATATAACAATTTATAAAATTTTTGTAATAATAGGCTCCTCGTTTCTATTGTGTCATTCCTTTCATTTGATTAATATTACTGCTATTACTGCTGCCGACTTTCCTCTTTCTACATTTTGAACACCAATCCAGTAGTGAAGCAAATTCCAGCTATTATCATTATGACTGTGTTGATAAATAATATGAAAACTAATTATTTCCGAACTGCATTTTCCATTAAGATCAATATTTCATTTTCTATCCAATATAGCATAAGAAATCTTATCCCTAGACAAAGCTCCACGCCAAACGCAAACAAAACAAAATCCCCGATAATCCAAAGTCGAAAGGCAAATAAGAAAATAAGGAATAAGAGCGGCTAAACTCGATTATACTCCGATGACTGTTTTTCTTCCGCTACAATAAAGCAGGGGAAATACGACTACATTTCATTTTTATTACGTTAGTTTGGAATCGAATTCAGGCATTCTGTTGAAAATGCGCAGCGTAGTTGAAAGACGCAGTAAATTTTAAAAGGTTCTGTAATAGAGCTTTTAGAGCTGTAAGTAAAAGACAAAAAGAAAAGGAGTGTTCACCGTTTATAATGAGTTTTTTAATTTGCGATAGGTACTGACAATGAAAAGCAGAAATTCATTTCGTTAGCAGGAATTGAAGAATTTTTTTCGTGTAACAATATAATTTTTAGATATTGGAGACCCAACATTTGAAAGTAACTAATTGATTATTATTTTATTACTTTACTAAATTATACTTCTGTCAACAAATTAAGATTTTTTGCACATTACGTTAGGCTAAGAGATTGTTACACCTTCTGACAATAACATACAATGTGAAATATATTAGGACATATAGTATTTGAACTGCAATGTGACACCTTTCTGCAAAATGGGACGCATATAAATACGATGTGTTAGTCTGAAGCTGGTACACAATGTAACTCTTTTCTCGAAGTTTCCTTGGACTTCCATCGTCTTGAAATGATTGATCTCACAACGTTTCAATACCTTTGGATCTGCTATCATCATGAGGTGAATGATAGGAAATTCAGATTATCCGTCGTATTTATACCCTTAACCGGTCATGCCCATTGTGTCGCTTAATTCCCTTTCTCGTCCAATCAGCGTCGTCGTCGATGCGCAATGGCAATTGCTGAAAAAGAGGTCTCCAAAGTTTTTAATTTGGATGCTGGCTCGCTGATTATATTTATATTCTCATTAGTTTGGTCGATGCGTGATTAGCTATGTGGTGCTCCTTAAACCAGGTGGTCGCTTAGTATCCCCAATGTAGAGATTGACACATTCACACGGTATGCTATATATACAGTTTTTTGGTACTGCAGGCTTATACGACATTGTTTTTGTGACCATGCTCACCAAGGTGTTGTTTTTCTTGAAAACCATGTTGATCACATATCCGTGTCAAAGTTTTTCCGACAAGCCTTTAGTGTATGGTAGTAATACGGTTGCTATCGTTGGTCCTCCTCTTGCCTAGGTTGTTTTTTTTTGAGTCTAGAACATGATCACAAAAACAAAGCCGGATAATCCTGCAGTACCAAAAAACTGTATATTCAGCATACCCTGTGAATGTGGCAATATCTACATGGGGAGACTAAATGGAGGTTGTACTAAATGTTTTTCTTTATTAAATAAATTTTTAACGGATTGGTTAGAGAAATCGTGGTCTATATCCATAGGATGATTATCCAGGACTTATTATTGTACTTTCAAATATTTCCTTCTTCAGTTACAGGGCGCCCATATTTTGCTCTTCTTAATACAGACTAATTCAAGATTAGGTTACAGTTCGATTTGGATAAATTTCATTGTGTGGTTCTACGGTCACCGTAAGCAATCATTAAATGCAACTTTTCTCTTTCACTTAATCTAGCATATATGCTGCAAATTTAATTATGTGAAAAATTATAAGGAACAGACATTACCATTAGAGTACAAAATTAAATGATAATTCGTTAATTTTGTAGTCGTTAAAAATATCTCTATAGACAAATGCAGATAATTATACACCACTAAAATTTGTTAGATGAGTATAAAGATATTTATTTTCTGTCTGACCCACCCTGTATAGTTGCAGACAAAGTCGAATATCACTATTGACAGAGTGGAATAAATCAAAATCAAATATTGTGGCAAACATTTTATTTTATTCTTACCAAAGCACTTGAATAAAAATTTGATAATTTCTTTTTTGGATTGGTTTGCAAAGTTGTCATTTTTGTATAGTTTATATAATATAAATTATTCGTCAAGAATGTGGAGAAAATCATTATGGTTTCAATTCAAATATGCATGCGATTTAAAATTTCACATACACACGCAAAAATCATATATAATCACACAATTTTTAAATGTGTTTGCTTGAGACAATCAATCAAATAGCTTTCGAACAGATTCAACACGATTAACATATACTCTGAAATGCCAATTATGATTTTTATAGTTTAAAAAATTGAATTTACTATGAAACAAAAAGTCATAGTTTTTGATAAAATTGTATGTTACAAAGTGTTTAAAGTACATAAGATCATATATCTACAAATCTGCAAAAACTTATGTGACATGACAACACCAAATCTTGGCTCTAATGAAGTACCTAATAAGAGAGTTTATTGTTACGAGGTGTGACATTTGTCACTGTATTGATGTGCCAATATTAAAAAAAATGGATAGCAGTTTTCGAAATATTAGCAACATTCTAAACTGTTTGCCACGCGGTACACAGAGTTTTCATTAATTGTGATAATGATTTACAAATAATTGATTTTTTCCAAATTCTTTAAAGAGAATAAAATAATGTAAACAATGGAAAACCCAACCCATTTATTTGAAAATTACATAGTGAGTAGTAATTATTTTTAAATATTTTTGGGAACTATCACATTGTTTCACAACCAAGAAAAACCCAACTGAAAACTATTTTCTAAATTCTAAAAATAAAACAAACATTTCTTGAGAGTAATCATTGTAATTGGTTCACTTCATGGATATTAGCTAAAATGAGCATAACACAATTTAAAAATTTCCTATTGTAAACAAAATAATAAACTTTTGACTTGGACGTATGCAAATCCCAATGAAAAAATAATTGAATAATCATGGTGATAAGTCACAGTTTTCCCCATACTAATTTTTTATTTACTTCCACGGTTTTACTTGGAAATTCACATCAACAAAATGTTCGATCTCCTTGGCCTTACTCGATTCTATGAATGGAAGACGAAAACAAGTGAGTGATTAATTTCTGTGTCAAATATATTATAACGGAACAATACCAGAACGTCAAACACGGTCTAGTTGGTGTTGTTACTGATAATAAATGACCGCCATGACATGAAATAAATGTAATCAGTCCAACTTCGGGATATACAAGGGTCAAACAAAAAATTAATTGATTGATGGCATACCCTGTTGCACTGTGGTGCCAACTTTAATCTACGTACGAGGCGTGTTCTTTAAATAAGAACATTTTGATATGTAAAAAACAAATTGTTAATTCCTTTAAATCGTTTTATTTTTACGTGAAAGCACACACTTATCTAGTTTTCTACAAAATTTCTACCAATTCCAATACTGCCGTGGCTCTGATCCGCAAAATCCTCTTCAGTTGGAAAAACACGTGGTAGTCACTAGACGCAGAATGGAGGATGACCAAATGACGCGATGAAATTTTGAGACTGATTGGCAGCGCCGGACGCGCACTGGAATGCAGCAAAACTAGCCCTTTACTAAATATGCCGGGAATTTTTATTTTGAATTGCACGGAGCAACTTTTTTAAGTTCTCACATTATGTTTCAGAATTGGTTGTCATTATGTTTCAGAATTGGTTGTATCACGACAAGGCAACAAATCACCAAGAAACACTTTCTCATTGTCCAAAATGTGGTACATATAGATTTCCGGACTGAGATTGTTCAAGAAGGTAAAATGTATGATGTTGACTGCCGCCATTCCATGGATTGGATTGATGTTTGGTACCAGTGTAAGGTAGAGTACCCATGTTTCATCGCCTGAGACAAGCTCGAACCCATTTCTGTACCATCCATTACTCATAAAATTTTGAGCGTACATTACACAAATCTGACGGTGAATTTCAACTATTTCCACGCTAATCGGCGAGGCTCTCAATTCGCGAGTTTCTTAATCGGCGAGACTCTCAATCGGCGAGACTCTCAATCGGCTGGACTCTCAATCGGCAATATTCTCAATCGGCGGTATTCTCAATCGGTGTTATTCTCAATCGGCGGTATTCTCAATTGACGAGACTTTCAATCGGTGAGACTCTCAATCGGCGAGACTCTCAATCAGCGAGAGTATCAATCGGCAGGACTCTCAATCGGCAGGACACCCAATTGGCGGTATTCTTAATTGGCGGGCCTCTCAATCGGTGGGATTCTCAATCGGAAATATTCTCAATTGGCAGTACTCTCAATCGGTGAGACTATCAATCGGCAGGAATGTCAGTCGGCAGGACTCTCAACCGGCGGTACACCCAATTGGCGGTATTCTCAATTGGCGGGTCTCTCAATCGGTGGGACTCTCACTCGGCGAGATTCTCAATCGGCATGACTCTCATTCGGCGGGTTTTAAATAAGCACAAATTGAAGTAACCACACTCGATTGTAGCCGTAATTCCGTTTGTGGCTTGCCAAAAGATGTACGTACACAGTGCGTATGCGCGGACCACAAACCGCAGCATTGAAGCGGTGAAATTTGAGAACAGAACTTACCTGAAAAACACGCCTTGTTTTATAGATTTAGAGATGTAATATTACGGTAAAAAATATAAAATAGAGAGTTTGTAACATCCAACTGACAAATATTTATATCATAAAAGACTTGAGCAATATCTTGTGAATGTAGAAAACCAAACATCGGATGAATTTACGACATAATGACAAAAAATATAAAAAATGGGACCAAGAATTAAGTAAATCAAAACAAACACCAGAACTGAGACTACGAAAGAAAATTTAAATCGCGTGAAATGTCAAGTAAATGTCAAGAGATAGAAATGTACATTGAAGGGAAAAGTGTAGCAAAATATGGAATTTACCAATAAATGATTAAAACAAAGAAAATAAAGAGTTGCAGTCATTTGAGACTAAAGGATGGAAGCGAAAGTTTGTTACAAAATATACTAGTTATATCCCTTTCTTTGTTTCTCTTTCTTTGTGTCATTTTTACCAATCGATATAAATTTCAGGAGAATTCACATAATTGTCACGACTTTGTTACGATTTAGGTATCCTAATGTGTAACTTAGTTCTTAATTTAAATATAACTACAGAGGAAACTATAAACTGTAAGCTATTTTTTAATTAAAATATACTTCACCTATTAAATATTCTGGCGATATATAATGAGGTCACTTTAATTAAATTGTGGGAACTTATTTAGTAGATACTTTTTAAATGTCCCTGCATCTCTAGGCAATCCTTCAAAATAGCTGTTGTAATATAATTTTAGTTTAGTTTAATCCATTACATATTAAAACAAAGTGACCGTCAAAATTAAACTAGGGTGGCGCTGATGCAGCAAGAGATTGAATTTTAAATAGCACACCACAGAATTTGGGAATATCACCTAGATATTTAGGAAGCATATATATTTTTACCTGCCTTAGTTGAAAAAAAGACAAAACTGGTGGCTTAAGACTAATATTTTCTCTATATTAAACAATTCAAATCATACCCTCTTTCTCCACCAGCGCCATTTTGGTCACTTTTTGAACTTATTATTTAATGCCTTCAGCTGTACACTTTTTTAGTTTAATCCACATGTAAGTTTGTCATCCTTGTTACTACGTTGACCTTTTCTGGGGAGTTCTAATTTGTCATACTTTTCTCTACCATCCATTAACCAGCTCTTTTTGTACCATTCTAATTTCTAACGTATTCCAAGTCTTTAGTTTAAAAAATCGCAAATAGAAAATTGGAATGTTTATTAGAACAATGTGCTATATTGAAGAAACTTAATATATAAACTGAAGCGGTTTCTTACACCTACAACTAAGTTATCTGGGCATTCCAAGATCAAATAAGTGTGATGCCGGTCGGAACGAAGTGTCAATACAAATACAATATTTGTATTTCACTACCATAATCATCTATTAACTAAAAAAATTGAAGATCTGCCGGTACAAAGGAGATTAAATAATGCTGGAAAACTGAAAACGGAAACGTTACCATTAGGTTTACCTTTGGTAATAAATCCCAACTATTTTTCAAAACAGATTACAAACACCGTAACATCACCTGAATATGAAGGTAGGTCACCAAAGCAGTTGGATAGTTACAATCCCCAGCGAAGACTCAACAATTTTCAACATATGCTTATTGCATATGTAAATACAGTCGAATGTTGTAAAAAGTTAGTTAAGCAAATAAGTTGAATGTTTTACTACTTGAATGAAAGTACAAATTTCGGAAAAAGTGCTTTAATGAAGTACATGACGATATTCTATGAACAGTTTTCGCGATATTACTTGATGTACCCTCGTACTTCAGCAGACGTCATATCGTCGCTGGCATAAATATAATCTATTTAATTAGAGCTGTTTAGTGTATTGGGGTATAATTGGAGATAACGCAAACACATGTAGTGAATTTAAATAAACAGCCTTCATTACCAGCTCTTAACATTCGTACGTACGTACTTAAAAAAAAATTCGTTGCGTCTTCCCATTAAAATATTATAAATAGTTTTAATTGCATCTAGGCTATCAAACGACTAATAAAATTGTTTGTGCGTTGTCTAATGAATTATAATAATACAACTGATGTAAATAGCTAAGAGACATACACACGCTTCTCTATATGTATGCATATGAATATTAAAAATAAACTGCACAGTCGTGTGTCTGAATAATGTGTGACGAAAATAATTTTGCGATTCCATAGGCGGTATTACGTAGTTGGGTCGCATGGAAATGTCGTAAACAATATTCTAATTCATTCAGGCTGTCACATAATGAAATTTATAATTTGCCAGCAAAGACAATAAACGAAATGTTAACAGATCGACCATTCCACGTTACTATGGGGCACACTACAAGCAATTGGCTTCGTTGATATGCCTCAAACAACTGTTGATTATTGGGCACTGACCACACAGCATAAACAGATGCAAGAAATTGAAAGTGTACTAACATAAGATTTTACAATGATGAGTAATTACTTCTAAGATTGGAAGCTACTGCTCAGCCCAACAAAGACAGAAGCAACCTGCATTGCAAGTTGTAAATAAAGAATTATTTGTTTATGTAAACAAACATCTTCTTCTCCCATAATTTGCCCCCGAAGTATCTTGGAGTCACCTTGGATAGGACCCCCAGATACAACTAGTACTTGGCAAAATTAACTAAACTCCAAACCAGAAACAATATTGTAGTGTTTAAATTTTTTTAAGTACTGTCCTCGTGATTTATTTCATGAAAAAATTCCTTCTGTCGTCTCCTGGTGTTAATGATGAGAGAAAATAAACGTTCGATCTGGGGTCGAACGTTAACATCGTTCTTCCTTCCGATTTCGTCTGCCGTACAGTCCGTGTACAAGTACTTTCTTTAACAATTTTTGGAAGCCGTTCGGAGAAATATGGGTCGTGAAGTATAGCTGTGTTGGCATTTTTATTTCCTGGAATAGTTAAAAAATTCGATTGCGAACCGATGGGCACAGAATTTTTTTTGAGTTTGGAATTATAACCTTTGTAAAAAGTTGAGTGTGTAGAAATTCTGATATGATATCCTCATGAAGCAAGGTAGCGTTTTAGGGTCTTAGTACAAAGTTAGGCCTTGTAAGGAGCTGTGTATTCTACTATAGGCATTATAATTTTTTTGAAAGGCTATTTTGACTACGTGACCTTTATTTTTGACTGAGCTCATATATTTTTCACTTGGGCAGTATTTTACCTTACACGGTGATTTTTTGACCATTTTTGAAGAGTTTGGCTAATACTCCAACGAGTTATTTAACAGTTTAACCATTTGAGATATTTTACTCCGCTATTTGTGGATGGAATAATTTCAATGATTGTTTACATAATGGAATACTATGGGTGCATTAATGATGGGTTATGGTATACAACCTTTTTCTGCTGGCTTTCAATTCTGATGGTATTAAAGTGTTGGTTTCCGAGTTACTTATAAAGAAATTTTTGTAAAGTGAGTACCAATAATTTTTTCTGGTTATGATGTGGTATAAAGAAATTGTCATCTTCAACTGTACAAGGTATGGTAATATTATTAACTGAATATACCTATATTTTTAATTCATGCCACAAATTCTATAGAAATATCACATAGTAGTAATAGAGTCAATTTTGCACTTATTTCATCTTTTTGTATCATACCTATTTTTGTTTTTTATTAAATTCGCATTTGTATTTATTTATTTTTGGTTATATGATCCTATTGATTGATAAGAATAGACATTTGTTTAATTAAGGCGCAAACAAAAATAATGAATACACTTTCATGAAAGCTATGACAAGTTTATTTTAAGGAACAAATAGATAACTATAGCCGATGAGAGTTTAAGATCCTATACACATACCGGGTTTGCCAGTTTTAATATGTTTTACATATTTCTAACTGATTGGAACCCGAAATAAATGTAACTTTTTTGCTTTAATATCTAATCCAAGCCGACGAAAAGCTGTCGTTTCTCATATGTGAGCTGATGAAGATAGGTATTTATCCGAAACTCTTCAAGTGTTTAACTTTATAATATCCTTTCGCCACAATATACTTCAAAAACTATTAGACACATATTGGGGCTCTGGGACATCCGCATAATGATACCTGGGACACCCCTTCAACTGTGTATGATACAAACATTAATAAATAAAGAAACCTGGTACAGAAATTTTCCTACTGTTACTCCTGAAGATCTGATCTGGATGACTTTGCCAGAATAGAATATTGGAAAGTGGGATTGAAACATCTAAGAGAGATCCATTGCATATTCAAGAAACAACCATGGTATATTCAAGAAACAACCAGAATTTGATCTTCCCAGGAGATTGTGATCGGGGATAAAAAGCCTCCTGAGTGACTATTGTGCTAAAAAACAAACAATTCGACACATAGTCAAGGAGTATACTATTAGAAAGTATTTCAGACAGCCTGTTGATTTTCTGAATGGAACTAACGTATTATTTTTTTTTTCATACACCGACTTAAGAGTTTGTGTGTTATTTTGTTTTGTTATTTTATTAATATGTATATTTGTAAATATATTTATGTTTATTTATGTCTTTTATAAATTGTGATTATAATAAATAAAATATTGGGTAGAAAAACTAGCCAGCCCAAACGAGAAGTCTCAAATCATTTTTTTAATTTGGGATATAGATCAATTATGTGAAGTTACTAGGAGGCATAGAAATCTATTTTGAAAATGGAAATAGGATCATCCGTAATTCATTAAGACACATTAAAGGATACGTCAAAATTTTATATTGGCGTTGTGTAAAAACAGCAAAATGTCAGAGCTATAACTTAAAAAATGATAATGATATGAAGAAGAAACTCAGAAATTCGCGTATTTTCCTATTTTCATAATTCTGGTGGCAGTTTTCCTCTGTATGCAGTTCGTTTGTTTGTAACACCGAGAATGTTTGATTACCTTTAATTTTATAGGCATAAAGCAAACACAATGTTGCTTTACAGATTTAATTGATTACAACACAACTACGGATTGGATTCACAGTGATGGCACCGTTGTTATCTTGTCACTGAATCATTGGCCGCCTACCTGGATGATGGTTGTATTGTATTTTTTCATTATTGTCATCGGTATATTCAAGGACCGAAAATAGCAAAAATGTATAGAACTCACAGGCGACTGAATGAACAACCTTAGGTGCAAAATATAAAAAAAAGCTTTTTAAATCTATACTTTTAAGATTAACAACTCCTATTAACTAATCTATAAAAATAATGGAACCAAACAAATAGAATCAAAATAACTTAAACGCATACGAAGCGGCTCTAATTGATCTTGCAAAAAAAACACTTTTGTTCGCAGAAATAATTTGCATGTAAGATCAATGATCTGTTCCTAAAGTAGAGAAACTCATCTCACTCAAATTACATTGCTCACTAAAGCCTGTCTACGAAATAATTAACAATTCTAGAGAATAAGAATGGTAACATTATCCTATTCGAAACATTCCAGTTCTGAGCCTTGTCTTACTCCAAAACAACCTATGGAGGTACCGTGAACCTACAATAGCAATCATACGAAATGTACTCAAACGAATACCCACAGATTACACCATTTTGAAGCTGTTATTCTAACATTTTGAGTGTTACCATACCCTCCCAAGTACAACCTAGAATTCTCACAAATATCTATTGTGTTTGCCTAACAATCTCAATTCACTGGGCCGCGACACCTTTAGGATTTTCAATATCATTACTCAGGAGCTAGTAGAAGCATCAAATACAAGGTATAACTGTAGAGATCGCAAGACCTAGTACACCTTTCTTTATATTGATTATGATATCTATAACCACAGTCTATACAGACTAATTTCTTTATTAGATAATTGGTTCCCTTGTAAATGACGTTAAAGGAATCAAAGTGAGGAGATCCAAATTTTAAAAAGTAATTAATGTTTTTCAAACATATGTTTGACTATTTAAAGGAGGATTTAAAACATTGAAACGCAGATGTTTTTTTATATCTACATCTTCTGCGACTTTGTTACCATTCCATACGTGGCAGAATAATCCTTTTAAGTTTTCCAAAAAATATTCACAGATTGGTTCCACATATTCATTAACTTTATCCAGTATTTGCTTAACAGATCTAAGGAAATATACTGATATAATTAATTTGAAAGAATACCTTAAATCAATTCAAAGAATAGCTGTACTTTCCATAGAAATATGAACTGCTATGAACTAAACTTCAAAATTCTTAATTCTCATTTAGAATTAGTTACATATTGGTAAATTAATCAGCAGAATATATATTTAAAGAAATGTTTTAAATTTTAAAGAAATTGGAATACTTATATTGAAATAACTTTGTTTTATGTACGAATGAATAGTTGACGACAAATTCCTATTACCGAAAGTAATAACCTGTTCGAATTGGGTAATAAAATAAACCATAACCAATTATTTACATACCACAAATAATTGCACATATTGGTGAAATATTTTCCATGGCCATAGCAACTACAAAAATAAACTTTAGAAACTAAGAGATGTTTTGGTAATCATTAACTTTTTTTTTGTCTGTAGTATGTTTATAATATGTGCCATTTTTCCATTCCGTTCCTTTATAAAGCTTCTGTTTTTTGGAGAGAACTGAAAGATCAAACTATTATATAAACCAGTAGATAGAGTTATAGCAATTTTTGGAGTTGAAGCTTTCGCATATGACAGTAAGTCAGTAATAATTCATAGGGGTAACTGACACGATTAAAACAAAATTTTCTTGTTTTAACTGGGAAAAACCTGCAAAACCAGTAAAAATCGTTTAAATTTACTACTTAGTTGAAGTGCATTAAGTTTCCTAGCAATAATAATTCTTGCCCTTAAGTATAATAGGTCTAAAGATGGGTACTGTCCGATAGATAGTTGCTGGAAAATTGTACTTTTAATAATTTAGAGTGATATTTTAAGAAACGCCCTGTATTAATCATCATTGGTTGATGACTTTTTCTGTGATTTTCTTCGATCCACAGTAGATATAGCTGTCGGTTCTGTCGGTTTAGGTGTGGTTAATATTGTTCAATCAATAAAACTATTATTTTTTGATTCCATTACTTCAAAACGTATGGGTGTTGCAACAAAAATATGAACATGAATTAAAATTTGATACAAACAGCTTCTTTTACTTCTTTGCAGGTTCCTCATTTAGGTGAGGGCATGAACTGTTGCCCTTATCTACCAGTCACCAATGTATTGCAAGGTTAGTAGGGTTAGTAGAGCTTCTTATACATAAATTTCACTCAACAAAATCAACACATACATAACAATATATAAATTAAAAATTAACAAACTTAACAACTCAAACATTTGAAGAAAAACTTTGTTGGATATTAACAAATACAGGGTGCGACAAAACGAACAGTACAGTTGCGATGGGCGACTACATCTGCTGTAGTGGGGATGAGAACCTGGGAGGGGATTCATTGTGTCCGGTCACTCACCCCGTTTCGTAGCAATGGTTTGGAGCCGAGAGCATGCCGGCTTCGCCGTTTGCACGTTTTTTATAAGCGGTCGTTCTTTCATCACTCACTCAGCGGACCTTCCGACTGCGCTTTAACATTCCACGTCGTAATCCCTTTCCGCACAGCAATGTTATCGCGAGTTGGGTTCGTCCGTTGGAAGAGCCTGGTTCGACAGAAAGGCCTAGAGGTATGGGAAGACCCAAAACAGTAAGAACTCCCGAAAATGTTGCTCTAGTGAGAGCAGCTGTCGAACAATCACCAACACTCTCTGCCCGGAAACATGCAACATGGCCGACCGCTCTGTAAGGAGGATTTTGCATAAATATTAAGTCTTCTTTATTCGTCCATCCCTATAAGATTATGGTCAACACCAAGGTCAACCTTCTTCAGTAGTGATGAAGCCCACTTCCATCTGTATGGAGCCTTAAACAAACAAAATTTCTGTTATTGGAGGGACAATAACCCGCGACAAGTTCACGACAGACCTCTCCACTCCGCGAAAGTCACTGTATGGTGTGCCATTTCCAAATTTGGGGTTATTGGACCGTATTTTTTTTGTCAGAATTGGCACGGTTGGCTGAAGAACACGACCTTCGTGGTATTTGGTTCCAACAAGACGGGGCTACGGCCCACACAGCACAGATTTCAATGACAAAACTACGGCAGATGTTCCCTGCGCGCCTCGTCTCTTTAAGGGGAGACCTAGGGTGGCCGGCGAGATCACTGGATTTGAGCATTTGCGATTTTTTCCTGTGCGGCTTCGTCCTCACAATTTAGAAGAACTGAAGATCGGTATGACAGAGGAAATCGCCGCCATTTGTATCGATATGTGCAAGAATGCAGTTAAAAACTTGCTGATGTGATGTTTAAACCTTATGTGAAAAAATGGGGTGTAGTACCTGCTCAAACAGAATAAACCGCTTTTTCATAAGTTGTGGGATTTTTTTTAATAGCCCATCAAAACCCCACTGTTTGCCTTGCCGCACCCTGTGTATATCTTAGTAAACAAAATACACTGTAATGCTTGAAAATTGTAAATGATGCTTTCAACATAGCACTGATTGAAAGAGTACAAAATCTCATCGAAAACATGAAAGGAATTAAAATTAATGTTTTTATATTTCAATCTTTTTCGGAGAAATCTAGTAATTACTTCTTTACAATCCTGACGTGAATGTAATTTATAGCCGCGATTGTGTTAATAATCGTTTTAATATTATTAGAACAACAATTTTACAATTTTAATATCGGACACGGTGTAAATTCACCGTAAGTGGTATTTTCATGAAATATTTATTGTATCTAATTTTAGTAACTACCGATCGGAAATAATTTAACCGCTTTATACTAGTAAAAAATTTAATGGTAATCTGTAGAATATTACAATACAAAGATCGAATATTATCTTCTGTTAGTCAACGATGTAAGAGTTATACAACCTAAACGTAGTAGTGCTAAAGATCAATAACCTGCGTTAGTAGATGCGACAACAAAAAGAGCAAAAGAAAAATGTAATTGAAATGGTTGGGGAACAAATTCAAACAAGGTCGAGATCACAAACTAAACAGTCATTTTAACTTTACGCTAAGAAAGATCAATAATTCTTCGAAGGTTACCCAGATTTTAAACGAAATTTTTGTTACCTACATTTTAACATTTCTCAGTTTACAAGGGGCTTAAATATTGCGTATGTAAAAAATGATAATAACGTAATAATTTTTGAAATAACGAAATAGAAGATTCAATGTGCAACTAGGGCCAAACAATGTGCAGTAAAGAAACAAATTTGGAAAAAAAGTTTTAACTAAGAGTAAACATGTAATTATAAGCAGCACTGACTCCCTCAATCATTGGAGAAATTTGTCAAGGCACTGCTCATAAGGAAGAAATTTTTTGATCAAAATCGATTAGTTTTGGATATTTTAAGAATTTATACAAAAAATACAGTGAAAGGTTGCAGGCATGCAAAAATACATAATGTATTAAAATCGATTTATAAGATCGTCTGATTAAAATCACAGTTGAAACGTCCGCCGGATTTTCCAGATTTGTCCCATAGCAACGACTAAAATGAAAACAAAACATCCATCTTATCTGAGTAATGATAGGTCTGCACATTGTGACAGTTAAGCGTGCCTATGTACCCACAACTAAAGTTTTATGGAATCACCTCGGAATTAGATAAAAAACAGTCCTTCACTAATAATAAATGATTTTAAAATAAAAAAGAGGTTATCCAAACCAAATTGAATTGAAAATAGATACAAATAATGTAATATTAATAAATAACCAAAATCGGAATATAACCAATAACAAAAATTCACTAAAAAACAAAATTTATCAGTAATAATACAACGCATCAATGCATGAACGAATTCGACGTTGCATGCTTTCTATGACCTTAATAATTTCATATTGGAAAACATTTTTTATTCCTCTAAAGTTCCTTCCCCGAGCTGCTCTAGGGTGTCAGGGTTATTCTCCGAGCTCTTATCCTTCTTTTAAGCATATCCCACAAGTTTTCAATCGGATTAAGATCCGGGTAACAAGCAGGCCATTCCAAAACAGGCACACTTTACTTGTCTTATCAATTTCTCGTATCTCTGCTTGTATGTGGAGGATTTTATCACTTATGATACCACCCCAAAACACTACAATCTAACTTTTCTGTTTGAGAACCGATTGAGCAGCACGGAGTCTAGCTTGTCTCCCACGACCTCACACAAATTCGCCGATCATCTGATACTAGGTCAATTCTGATCTCTTCCAAAAATAACATATTTCGCCAATGTTAAGTAATATCAATTTTAAAATTTGCAATGAAACACCCTGTATAGTATTTTAGTTTCTGATGAAACATTTTATTGCAAATACAAAAATATCGGTTTGATATTGTTTACTTCAATACCTACCGAGATATTAACAGAAAAGTAATTAAGGAAAGGAAAAATCTAATATCCATTAAAGAAATACATAATCATAATTATTAACTAAATCTAAGTGATTTTCAAAACATTGAAACTTAACTTAACTAAACTTAATGTATTAGATGTTCAAACTGAGCACCGTTTACTTCTTGACAATAAGCAAGTCGGTTTGTAAATTCTCTAGTAACATTAGCTATTACTTCTGGTGTAATTCTCTGGATGTCTTGAGTTATTCTTGCAGCTAATTCTTGCAAATTATTTGGTCTATCAACATAAACCTTAGACTTTAAGTAACCCCACAGAAAACAGTCTAGTGGATTAAGGTCGGGACTTCCGTGCAGGTCATTCATAAGTACCCCTTCTTCCAATCCATCTGTGATGAAATGTCCTATCGAAATGATCTCGAACAATGCGAGCGTAATGGGGTAGTGCTCCATCCTGCTGAAACCAGATATTATTTGGTAATTGTCCATTTACCTCCAATGCCGGAATAACTTGTGTCTCCAAGAGCTGTAAATACCTATGTCCGTTTAAAGTTTCTTGTAGGAAGAACGGTCCCACGATTCTGTTGTTATAAATGCCGGCCCAAACGTTCAATTTTTGGGGATGTTGTGTATGAGCCTCTTGTACCCAATTAGGACTACTTTGCGACCAGTAGCGACAGTAATGTCGATTAACCGTACGATTTAAACAAAATGTAGCCTCGTCTGAAAACACCACATTTCTTATAAAATTATTAACACGGTTACAAATACCCATCTTCGTTTCACAAAATTTTGTATGGATGATATTTTTCTCGCCTTAATATTCTTCCTACTGAACGACGGCTAATTCCATGCATATTGGCGAGGTCGGTAGTGGATAAGTGAGGATTTTCTTCCAAAGATATAGCAACATTTTGAGCTACACCTTCATTACTTGCACTTTTTAACCGTCCACTTTTGGGTAAATTGCTAAGTGTTCCACTTGTGTCGTAACTTCGCAAAGTTTTCGTCACTACTGAACGGGATATTTGTGTATTCGGATGAACAATGTTAAAAAGGTCACAAACTTCTTCATGCGTCCTTTTACTCTCCCCATGCCCAATCATCATTTATATTTCTATTCTTTCTCTTTCACTTAATTCGACCATTTCGCGATCAAATTAAAACAATACAATCTTTTTACGTTCAAATAAAAAAAACTAATAACTTCATGGACTATTAAACTTGATTCAGATTTAATTTGCACCTGATTTAAACAAACGCACGTGTATTCGACTATGGAACAAGCAGTGCTGTTGGCTGTGAGGGTATAACGCTACCTATTGGACAATAGAAATATAAATCCTTACCGGGCGGTTTGTCTATATCGGGCGTAAATGAAATCTGAACCGAGTTCGCTACCATCGAATTTTTCCTGTTCTTAGTTACTTTTCTGTTAATATCTCGGTAGGTATTGAAGTAAACAATATCAAACCCGATATTTTTGTATTCGCAATAAAATGTTTCATCAGAAACTAAAATACTATACAGGGTATTCCATTGCAAATTTTAAAATCGACATTACTTCCGGTAAAACAGGAAGTTCAAATTTGTAAAAAAAATTAGAAACAAATAGGCAATCTACTGCAGTATCCACCTTCCAAATTTCATTTTGATATCTCTAATAATTCCAGAGATATTTGCTTGGTTTCACACATTTGCCCATCACTGTATAATAATTTTCTAGTGATTAGAAATGTTAAGGGTAAATATGTCAAATTTTTAATGTAATGTAATATTTGGCAGTCTTGCGTTCCTAAACATATTCCATAAATGATTTGATATAAAAAATATGATATCCAAATACTAAATTATAGGAATTACTGAAACCATATAATTACTATAAATTAAATAAAAGAGAATGGGGGAGTCCTAAATATACAACTGGATCAAAGTAGGTTTTAAATTTTTGAAGTGCGTATATAAGTATTTTTTTGAAATCCATGGTTATGCCATCTAGTTGTCATTAAAAGTTTATTAAACTTTGATAAAATCTGTTATTCAAGTTTACAGGAGTAGACAAAATCATTAGGCATTGAAATACAAGATTATCCTATTTTTTATTCTAATTCTTGTGAAAAGAAACATGTATAACTAACATTTCTTTAAATTTTTACGTTTTACGATTTCGTATCCAGTTTATTATGTTTTCAAGGCAATGAAAAACTACGTTTTTATTGTTAAACCCAAGATACAATCAATCATCTTTATTTTTTAATAACAGATCTATATCTAAATTACAATTCCAAAAACAATAACACAGGCCAACAATGAAAAAACTTTTTCAATAATTGCAACTAATTCCTGCGTATTTCTATGTAGTGCTTCCGAAAATATAAAAATTGTCGTGTCACATTTTCCATGTTTCATATAAGAGAGGGACAGCAGAGCAAGGGATCAACTAAAAAAAAACAATGGTCGAAAAGAAAAACTTTGACACCTGGAGAGAAAATCATTTAGTATAAAACTCGACTCGAAGAATATTCCTCTACCACCATTACACATAAAATTAGTCTAAATGAGACAATTAGTAAAAGCTTTGCCTAAAGATGGTGATTGTTTTGAATATTTGTGTGGAAAATTTCGTGATTTACCACAAACTAAATAGAAAAAAGGGGTTTTCGTAAATTGAAGTTCGATGCAACTTGAAAGTAACGATGAATAAAAAGGAAAAATAGGCTTGGATACCATTTGGACAAGTAGTGGAAAAGTTTTTGGGTAATGGAAAAGCTCCGAACTAAAAGATTATCGTAGCTATAATAATATAAGGAGACTTAAGGTCCATTTCTTGCACAACCATCTTTACTTTTGTTTGGAGTGAGTGAAGAGCAAGGAGAACGGTTTCATCAGGAGATAAAATAGATAGAGAAACGAACCAGAGACCGTGGAATATCAAAATGATGGTGATAAGTGTTGGTCGCGCATCTCAGTCGGCAAACAAAGGTATTCAATAAACTTTACGAAATAAAAGAGGAAATACAGAAAAAATAAGCAGATAATATTCTCATTTTAATAATTAAATGCTATTATAGCCAAAAATTGTAACTAAATAAAAGAAAAATGTTTTTTTATTTCTGTAGATCAATTTTCCCTATCTTTTAAATATACAATCGATGTCATACGATAAGAGAATGGTGTTAAAATAAACTGCTATCAAAAAACAATTTCAGCGTCTAAATATACACAAAATTTAAGTAAATTTGTTCAAAATTTTTTTACGAACATTTGTTTTTATTGGCCCCTGTAATATAATATTTGAGAAAAATCACAATTATTTGAGAGTTGCTTTTAAATTAATATAAAAACAGAGTTGGTTCTCGAACGCATTTTTCCAAAATTACTACATTTTTCTAATTACTAAAATTTACTCTATAGTATAATAACATAATAAAAGCCTACCTCATAATTAAAGCTTAGTTTTTCAAATTTCTGTTGCACGTTGAAGGTGGGTTGAAATTGCAAAGCCATGGTTGATGAACTGTATCACAAACAAATCAAAACAATAATCAAATCCCGGTGTGCGTAAAACAAGCGACAAACGTAGTTGTGTGTATGTGTGTTTACAAATCTCGAACCCGATGAATATATCGCATCGACGAAAAGCGAACTACGGTCTGCCAGAACGCACCACGGAGTATTGTGTTGTCCCAGTGTATCCTCGCTCCTTTTATACCTTCCTTACGTTATAATAGACAAGTACGAGTAAACCCGTTGGGACACCACGCAGGCTTGGGTGGTTTTTGAATTTTTTACTTTCCGATTATCACGAGATGTGCTTTTTCTTTAATCTATTACTTCAAAACAGGTTTGGGTCCAATTATAAATACTGAGTTGTGATGCGCAGTTAATTTGATATAATGTGCCTTATCTAAATCCCATATTTAAGCATGATTTATGAAGATTCTTTTTAAATCCATGCATTGTTAACGATTAACCATGTGGTAGACGAAGTAGTATTTGTTCTGGTTTTCAAAACATGAATATACTCGGAAATTATTTCTGCAATTTCAAAATTTGCTTTGGCTGTTTGTTTTTCACGTCAGGGATTTTACAATTTCCTTGAATACTCTATTCATCATGATCTTGATCTTGATTTTTGATCTTGATTATTGTTTGTTATAATGTATTCCCTGAAATCTAACATACTGTAGTGGGTTAATATCAAAGTTTTTATTGTGTTATTGGGTGAGTTCAGCAGATACAAACTGTTGTGAACGTTTGCTAACGTTTCATGTTTTGTGCTGCACGTTTCATGTTTTGTGCTGCACAAAACATGAAACGTAAGCAAACGTTGACAACAGTTTGTATCTGCTGAACGCACCCATTGATGTGTGTTCTGCAATTATGCAAAAACGGCTCAACTAATTTGGATGGTCTGAACAGTATTGTATTAAAAAGAGTCCTACAATGGTCCCATAGTTTTTCAAAGTCCTGACATATACCGTTTTCCAGAATATCGAAATAATAAACTTATTCTAAAACGCAATGCAAGTCGAAAGTATTATATAACATTAGATATCGTTGTTCAAAATCTGAGATGAAATCAATTGAATATAGGTTAGAATTAAATCAAAATAAATGTTAATGAACCGAATAAAGTATGCAGTGCCAGTGAAAAGTCTCCTTCCCTTCCTGAATCTTTTGAACGGTTATACTTACACTAATGAAATTTGGACTGAGAAAATTAGCGGTCGTACACATCTCTACTAGTGGTAACAGCTGACGTAACAGTAATAAATGACGTCACAGTGTCTAGTTAGTTGTCAAAAAGTTGAAGATTTTTAATTCACTAGTAATTATTACTTTGCAAACAAAAACTTTATAACTTATTTAGATTTATTATCGTTTAAAGAGCTGTTTATATAATTGGTAAATGTATAAAGAATCTCCATGAAGGGGGACGTTTTTTTAATGAACGGTACCCAGATCGTATTACATCGAGGACATACTTAGGAAGCTTCTTCAAAAGACTGAACCAACTGGTAGTGTCAAAGTTGCTAAACGGTCTGGTCAACCAACAGTTAGTGATGATAAAAAAGTTGACATAACCACCCAAATAGTAGTCGTTTACAGCTAAAATAGCTTCTACCTGTAAAGTTAGTCCAAGTACAGAAAGGATGTTGGTAAATAATAAATTTCATCCATACAAATTAAAAATGGTGCACTAACTTTCAGATTACGACCCCAACAGAAGACTGGGATTCTGGGAAATTATGACAAATGAAATTAATCAAATCCAACACTACACAAAAACCATTTGTTTGAGTGCTGAAAGTAATTTTTCACTCACTGGAAATGTGAACATACAAAATGCACAGTATTGCACTGACACAAATCCACATATCTTTCGTAAACATCATACACAATTTCCAGAAAAAGTGAATGTTTATGCAGGTATTTTGTAAAACCAAATACTTAGACCTGCTTTCCTCAACACAACTTAACCCGTGCTGTGTATGTGGAAATGTAATTGAGCCGCTAATTCTGGAAATTCTGGAAGATAATCCAGATTCATGTGGCAAGTTAGAAATAATATTTCAATAAAATGGGGCTTCTGCGCATTATTATGGTGCAGCAAGTCGTTACCTGGATGACGGTGGATTGGACAGCAAGATCCCATAGAATTACCAGCTGGGTCACCGGACCTGACATTATTATTGTTTTTCTCTGGGGGGGGATCTGAAATCCTTGATTTACGCAAATTTCATTAGTGTAAATATAACCCTTCTAAAGATACAAAAGGGTAGGGGTTTTTTGACTGTCACTTTATATTTTTCAGTCTTATGATTAAGTCCTTCGTTAGCCATTCCAACAGTTCACGATCTCGCGATCATGCCCAGTGGTGTTAATTTCTGCTTGGTTCCATCTTTAGGGTTTGTCAGCATTCGATGTTTGTGAGATTTAACAACACCTCACAGAAATAGGGTGGGAATATTTAAATAGGGTAGCCTTGGGGGCCAAAAGATTTTACCGTAATATTTAATGAACTTGCCTGGAAACTGGAAACATGCAACGAACTACCCTCTTCGTGCAAGACAATACAAGAAATACGCTTGCAATTAAACATTTTTATATATTTTACGGTATCATGAAAATATGTTGATTGTGAGCGTAACTTAGATATGTTGCTTTCATTCATCAAATAAACATATACATACCGATGATCGTGAATTACGCGTAGATTCTCAATGGATCATTGAGTTTTTTTTTGTTTACTACGTCATTCAAATGAAGGTGAGCCTTACAACTTATTATGATAATATAGAATTTTTTCTTCTTTTTCAAGCAACACCTACATTTGTTCAACAAGCTCTTTTTATTACTCATAATCTCCAAACTTCTGAGTATCTATGAAATTGTTACTCTTTAAGAGTAGATTTATTAATCTTCTTTACTGAAATTTGTCTACCTGTAGATAACCATATTGATATTATTGATGTTACCAGATTGCCTTATAAACTGTGCCATATTATGTGGCGTATGACGTAACTAAGCAAATTCAGGGTAGCACAGAAAATTCTAAAGATCATATAATAATAAAGTTTTTATTTAACAACATTAAAACAGAATCTTTTAGTTTTCGTTTCGTATTGTTTTCTTCTTTGTGTAGTATTTATGAATATTGAAATTGTATTTTATGGCCAAGGTCCCAGGCATGTTCACAAATTTTGGACCTCTGAACCTGTCATTTTTTTAATGTAATATTTGTGTTCATCTATTCGCACATTTAGTGGTCTAAATGTGCGAATAGTTAGTGGTTTTCTCCTATATAGAATTTATTTCATTCACAAAGAATTATATGAATACAATTTTTGTGTTTTTTGGTTTTGTTTTTGATTCAATTGATTTTAGTCTAATTCCTGTTTTAACTGAGGTTTTACTATTAAATTTGTTGCCTAGTCTTTTTAGACCGTCGTGAGGCCGGTTAGTTTTATCGTACTGATGACTCGTCATTCGTTACAATAGTAATATTGCTCAGTACGAGAGGCACCGCAGGTTCGGGCATTTGGTTCACCCACTCGCTCGATCGGGAGAAGATGCGAAGCTACCATCCGTGGGATTATGCCTGAACGCCTCTAAGGCCATATCCTTTCTAGTCAAAGGTGGCAACGATATCTCCTGTAGTTCCGTGAGTCGAAAAGCTCAAAACAATTTGACTTACTAGGCGATCGTAGCTGGCTGCGGTCGTCTCACTAGCCCTAATTATCGTTGGAATCATCGGTCGGGATCGATCCTTGCCATATCCGATCAAATTTCTTAACGGCCTATCATGAGTACAAAACTTGTTTCGATGTCGGAACTCGGAATTGTCTGATCATAGCAGTCAGTGTTGGTTGGTGGATTTTGGTGTTGATTTTTAGCGTTTGCTTGGTATTCGATTTTATATAACTCTTTATTAGTAAATTTTTCTGGGGATTTATTGACAGAAAGCACATTTTCTCAAAAAGTTTTTTCTACATTAATATTTTTGATGTCGAAACAGTTGGTTTTTGCTGTGTCATATAGAAATTTTATGATATCTCTTTTAACTGAATTTGGATGATTAGAGTTAAAGTTGAGATACCTGTTAGTATGAGTCGGTTTTCTGTTTCAAATGTCGCTTGGGATTTTGTTACTAAAATGTCTAAAAAAGATAATTGGTTATTGTGTTCAAATTCTAATGTAAACTGTATAGTTTGCTCTTTGTTGTATATATCGCTTAGTAATTCATGTGAGCATTCAAGATTATGTTCCCAAATAACGAATATGTCTTTAGGTTTATCCTTTTTGAGACAATTATTTTTCCTCATTTTTTTTTCATAAAACTGTTGTTTAAAGCAGGAGACAGGCAGGAACCCTTGGCCATGCCATTCTTGTTAGTTCTGATGATACAGGGTCGAGACTTTATTAAAATTGACGATTTTCATTGGACCAATAAATATTTTACAATATTTATAGTTCAAAACAAGATTCCATCAAATAATTTTATTTTTACAAAAATATAGTCGTAAAAATTTTATTCAGTTTTATTTATTACTATCTGTTAGCGATTACAGTAAATAATCATTTATGCTTATTTTGTTAGTTTTGATAACGAAATTCCAACATATATCAGTTGAATCATGTCATTGTCAGCTCATAGTCACTAATTGTACTATACAACTTTACACCCAGAATGTTTTTAATGAGTCAAAAATGTTAATTAACATACGAAGAATCCGTTTTAATGATAAAAAACAAATTAGAGCAAGATTATAAAACAGGTTGAATATCTTTAAAGCAGAACTAAGGATTCCCAATGTGATTTGAATAATTTCACCTGTTTGTCGTCACTACAGCAAGTTTCTGTTTCACATCAGGTAAATTGGGAATTCATAATGAACTTACTATCTCGATGATGCGTCACCGAATACTACTGAGCAAATAAACAAAAATTGATTTCGCAGAAGTTCGCTATAACTTCTGGAATATTTTGCAATCTTCCAAATAGTGTTTTGCATTTCACTTGAGGATTTCCGTTTGCGTACGTTCTAGAATTATGGAAAAATTATAGAAGAAAAGAAATTTGATTTGCAAGAAATAATTTTAAACATGTGTTCAATTTTAAATACATACAGTTTGAAACAGCCAAATGGAATAAATTCCATAGCGAATAAAGGAGGGCTTGTAGGGGAAAAAGGTTGGACATGTCGATTTGTATTTTTAAATGCGCATTTTTTCAACAAAAAATATATAGGGTGTGTCATGTGACAATGGTCAATACCAAGTTTGTTTATTTTAAATGCAAGCCCCTGTATATTACTTATTTTTTTGGATTCTCTAGAAAATTCTAGACATAATTCATGTACAATGTCCTGCACGTGTCTTCAACTGTTTCAGAAATATCAAGTGTTTTCAGATTTATTACAAAAAATTCGCTACATTACACTAAAAAAATAATATAAAATGCAACGTCTTGGTAACATGCTAATCTGGTTTAGAAATGTCTTCTAACGTTACTCAAAATCTCAGGCGTTTAGTTTTGTATACAGTACTTTTGACATATCCCCACAAAAAGTAGTCCAATGGTGTCAAATCAGGAGATCGTGCTGGCCATTCTACCGATCCGCGCCTCTCAATCCACCGATTTGGAAAAATTTGGTTCATGTACTGCCGGACATAGATTTAGTAATGGGGCGGTGCTCCATCTCGCTGAAACCATATTGTATTGGCAGGAACTTGTGGGTTTACTGGATCAAGATATAAGTTTGTTAAAGTTGGCACCACCATTTAAGTTGCCATCAACGAAAAAGGGACCTACGATATGATTTCCAACAATTCCTTCACAAACATTAACTTTTTCAGGATATTGCGTATGTTTCTCTGTCATCCAGTGCGGATTCTCAGTAGACCAATAGCGGCAATTTTGACGATTAACTTGACTGTGAAATACACGAAAAATTGATGTGTGGCTAACGTTGAACAGTGGGGCTGCTTTTCTATCAGAATTATGTGGGTTCTCTTGAAACTCAAGCATAATATCCAATTTCGTATTATCACTTAGAGAATTGGCAGCTACTTTTTTTATCTATCCTACATGAAAGCTTGCGAAACTGATTTTCTATTTCGCTAATTGTTCCTTGGGATGCAGGCGGCAAATGTGGAAAATTATCGTGAAATAAGCGAGAAACTTCCATTTGTGTCCATGTGTTATCTCTATAACGAATCATTTATAGAATGGTTATTTTGTGCAATTCTGTTAAATGTCACATTTTTCTGATATTATTACATACAATTAACAAAATTCAAACTACAATAGAATTGACACTGACCACCACTGTCATGCAGTTTTGACCAAAAATTAACAAAACTTTTTTTTCAAATCAGTAAAAAGGCACGCAGGAATGGTTTTTACTAATTATCTCAATATCAAGAGCTAAATGGGAATTAAGTATGGAGTATAATGTAGCGAATTTGTGAAATAAAATAATTTTCTTTTTTTTAATTTTAATTTTTGTAATAAATCTGAAAACACTTAATACTTTCCAAACAGTAGAAAATAGTTGTAGCACATTGTACATGAAATATGTCTAGATTTTCTGGAGAATCCAAAAAATAAATAATATACAGGGGCTTGCATTTAAAATAAGAAAGTTGGTACTGGTCACTGTCACATGGCACACCCTATATATATTTTTTGATGAAAAAATGTGCATTTAAAAATAGAAATCGTCGTGTTCAAATCGAATTTATTCCGTTTGGCTGTTCCACACTGTATAATATTTCCCTGTCATGTTAATAACGGAAGTTAAATAGATCTGGAAAATTTTAAAGAAAATCTTTTTTAACCGACTTCAAAAAAGAAGGAGGTTCACAATTCGCCTGCTTATATGTTTTTTTCTATGTGTATTCAGCGATTACTCAAAATGGACTCAATGAATTCGGATCGTTTAAACTGGACTCTGTTAAGAGGGATACTGAAGTGGTCCCATATTTTTTTTAATGATATATCTTATACCTACTGTTTTTTAGGAAATCGCCAAAACGTTGTCATTATCAACTTTGGCGAAGGCGATAATATTAAACAGTTGTTCTCTGTTCGAAAGCTGGAGTGTAATAAATTTAAAGTAGTTTAGAATTATATCAAATAAAATGAAACCTATACTGTAATTATTACATTATTTTTTCAACTCTTTTTATATTCGAAAATATCTAAAATTGGTATCCAACAGAAATATTAAGAATTAAAAATTGCACCAAATTATGTCACATCACTATGAATTGTATAATAAGTATTCATGCCACTTTTTTAGCTTTATGACAACAAATAAAGATGGAGATCCTCCAATTGTCTACAATATACTGGGTCCGCCTAAGTTGGAATCATATGAATAACTTTTCTCTGCAACAATTAGTTGGTTCCAAGTTAAATTGAAAATAATTTTTGAATTGTTTTTTAAATTTATTAATTGATATTGTTTTCACTTAGAAGGAAACTATTCAAATGTGTCGGGTTCAATAAAAAATTAAATAAAAAATTATAAATACCAGAAACGAACATTCGTCGGTTTAAAAAGAACTGGCGGTATAAAGATCTAAACACCAAAATATTATCATTACCGAACATATATTTGTCGAGATGTCTTCAACAATTTTTTAATTTGTAACAAGATTATGGTGTGACCCCACATAAATTCCATTGTCTTTTCAGCGCAACTTAGTATAAGAACCAAAAATATAGTGGCGATATGTTGAGGACATCTTGATTTGAGCTTATAGTGAAGAAAAATTTGAAAAATCCCTTATTTGGTCTTTTTTCTTATGTAGTTTTAAATTTTGGTCATATTAAAATATTGGAAGGTTGGTTAACAAAAATCTTCCACGCTGGCCAAGATTATGGGTAGGATGAGATCAGGACCTGATTCTCTTCATGTTGGAGGTGGGAAATAAATGATCATCCACCGGGATCGTAAACTTCATTATGGATAGAAAATTAAGAAATACGCCAGAGAGGTGAATGTAGACACGCTGAAATAGGTACATCTTCAATAGAGATGGCAGAGATTGGAAACAAATGACACTAGATGCAACATTCAGTATAAAGCTTAGAGTGAAAATAATGTCGATGAAATTGTATTCTATTTATTTCTTCTTTTTGGGAGAAGCTGCTTTCTTTGCCGCAGATCGTACTGTTTTCGGTTTTTTTTTTGTAGGGGCGCCTTTACTGTTGCAAGCGAGACTGATGATGAGGACGATGAAGTTGTCTGAGTTGAAGTCTTCTTTTCAGTTACGACATCTTAGCTTTGCTTGCAGCCGTAGTCTTTTTGACCGGTTTTGTTGCTGATCCCGCAGCCGCCGGTTTCTTTGTCATCTTAGGTTTATCTCTGGAAGCTGCTCGTTTTGCAGATAACTTCTTTGCTCTACTTCCAGTTCCAGATTTGTTTTTCGCCACTGGCCGGTTTCGGTGCTGAATCTTATGAACAGGAGGAAACTGCCAAATTGAAAGAACCGGAAGCACCTTTAGTTTGAACTAAAACTCCCTAATCGACGGCTTACTTCAAGTATTCCTTGATGAAAGACGCTACTTTCTCGGCATTGATCTTGTAGTTGGCAGCAATTCTTGACGGCTTGCAAAGATGATCTATCACGTTCTTTTAAACCTTTGATGGAGTTGTTGACCATCTCAGATATCGGTGAATTGGAGGGTTTAGTCACTTTTTTCCTCCTACGCCACCGTCTGGGTTTGAGGAGATGAAATCGACATGGATGTCGCAGAAGCAGTCGAACTGTGAGTTTTCGTATCAGTCATAATTCAATGTCAAATTTATATGTAAAATTAGAAATTATGCTAAAGTCAAAACATAGTACACACAGTTATTTAAATCGACTGCAGACTTGAAAGTTGAAGCGCCTCTGACGTCTGATAAAAAGCAATTAGGAGTAAAAAAGTTAACAACCAGACATCAATTGTCTAAAAATCTTCAAAACTCTCTAAAATCATCAAATTCGTCTTCATCTAGGATGGTTGGAAGCAAAAAAATTAGGGACAGAAAATATAGAGGATCATATTCGTCATAGCCTCCATAAGTAAAAATAAATACAATCAAAACTAAACTAAACGAAAAAGGTGCTATATCGGACAACCGATAATGAACAATCATAGTAGCACTGCATGTAAATCAACACTAGAAAATGGATCATAATAACTAGCCAATGTAACCTGTACTTAATAAATACGGTGGACCACTATTTGAAAGAGGATATGAGGATTACAGAAAAGTAATCACTCTAGAGGTTCCACAAAAGAACTTGCTGGAAATATGGAATATTATGATAATCCTCTATGCGCTAAGCTACTAAAAGAGTGCCAATAATTTCTCAATAATTACACAAACAAAGAACAAGCGTAAGATGACTATTAAAATTGTTGATGCAGAAAATCGACGCTGCAATAACGAAAAAATGGCATATGATGAGGTTTCTACAGAATTGGAAGTAGACTTTGAGTTTGATTTTATCTTTATACAAGTATACTCTCGTAAAATATTACCTACTGCTTTGGAATGTGTACTAATAGTTTATGACAAACCTATAACAACTCTATTTTAAGAATCATTATCTATTAAAATATAATAATGTAGTTACAGATATGTGTACACTTATGTTTTCGATATTGCTGAATACCAATATAATAGTCAAAATTAATAAATTCTGGATGTAGATACGAAATAGCGGTTGTTTATACAAATTGTGTAAAATTTCTTGAATTCAAGATAAAATCTCAAATATATGTAGTACATACTCTAATAGAGTACCTTCTGATTAGTCCATCCATATTTTAACTAATAAATCAAAAATTACATTGATTATCTCTGATGACATTAGAGATTCTAATTTCAATTGATAAATTTAGTATTCAATCGTATATTGTTGTTTTTTACTCTATTATTGCGATTGGGTAGGAATAGCGAACTTTTATATTTAATGAATTTGTTATACACAGTAGTTTTTTGTCATTGTGCATAAAACTTAAGCTTCAGGCATACAGAATCACTTCGTTCAGCTTTGGTGTTATCAGAAAAGTTTGCAATTGGTTCACTTAGTATAGTTAAGGATATAACTCAAGAATAAAGGTTCTTTGAATATAAATACAGTTTTTTAAACAAAAACTGACTTAACTTAAGTAACTTAACTAAGAATTGGGTGCAAAGTTGAACAACAAAGCTGCAAAGTAAAACTTAGTTAAATGTACTTATTTCACAATTTTTAGTAATTTAATGGCTTAATTGGATGCACTTTTCAAATCTCATTAACTTTTTCGATATTGCCAGAAATAAAGTAATTTAGTTTTAAGCAACATTCATTATTTTGACCAACCTCGTTTGCTGTTGAATAAAATAGAATAATTTGTTTTCTAAATATTTATATGTTGAAAAGTTTTGTATGTGATTCTAATCTAGGCGGACCAATTGTATTAGAGACGATTTGGGAATATTAAAGTTTTTTTGGTCTGTTATTGTTCTGACATTTTGATTGAATTCCAATTACATTCATTTAATAGTCTCTCCTCACCGAAATATAATAATAACCAATTTCTTCATTAATTTTTTTTTTGAGTTTTTACTGATATAGCATAATTGCAGGCAGTTTTTAATTGTAATAAACTTTGATAACTATTTGGGATATTCAAGAAATAAAGACTTTTAAGTCAAATTGATTTTTTTGTCAAATCTAGTATACAATTGTAAAAGTGACATGAATATTTAGATAAAGTTTTTAATTCTAATTACCTCTTTTTATTTTTTCTGAGTTCTTTGGGAATAACACCACATAAACTTGAAAGTGTGTATATTTCAAAAAGTCCAAACGTTTCAGAGTCTAAATCAAATCCCGTTTTCAATGATATTAACACAAAAGAACAAGAAATTAAAAAATTAAAAGGTTTCGAAATGACAAATTTCGTAATCACAATTCGACATTTTAATTTTTTGTTCATTTGTGTTAATACCATTAAAAATGGGGTCTAATTTAGACTTTGAAACGTTTGAAAACAGAAAACATTTAATTACCTACGTTTCATAACAATTTTAGATATCATAAAAATTAAAGGAACTACATTTTTAAACAATATTCATGTTTGCTAAAAAACCTGAAAAAGCGAGATGTAATGATTAGGTACAGCATAGGTTTCCGACTATGCAAATCTTTTTATGAAGAATAATTTTCTCTAAATATTATTTATATGAAAGTTTTGCATTTGATTCCAATTTATAAAGATACACTGTATATAGAGATCAATTGAGAACCTCCATCTTCAAGTTGATGAAATGACATTAAAATTGATTTAGATCCAATCTATTTTAATTTTATTATGCCCCAGATTCTGAATAGAGACATAAGAAAGTCGGTTAAAAAGTATTTGCCATGTTTCTATAAAACAATATAAGGTGTCCTTGAAAAAAATCTGGAATCACTTAGGGTTCCCCCTTAACAGACTACAGTTTAAACGATCCAGATTTGGAGTAATCTCGGTACAGATATAATTAAAAAACTTATACACAGACGAATTGGGAACCTCCTTCTTTTTGAAGTCGATTAAAAATAATAAATTGGAACATCTAAATAATTTTAAAATAATAAATGTGACCATAAGTGTATTCCAGAAAATTCATTTTTGATGTTGAACAATTTACAGTTATTTCTCATTGTGAATTATTTTCCATATTATGCATATCGTATTATCATTGTTCAGATTACATATCAACAAGGTCCTCGCCGAGATTATAGAACAAGGCCGAATTTTTTAACATATGCGAAAATGGACGTGTTTTGACTTTTTCTATTGTTATTGCTATTATCACAATTATTTGTTGGACTGTCGCGAATGGAAGATAGAAATATATGTGCGTTTTCAGGTAAAATGTTTACCTAAACTAACTATGTTGAAGTATATTATTATTTTTATCACAATTTTCAGCGTAATTTTTACAAATCTAGTGGTTTATTGAGTGTCAAATTAATTAGAAATCATTAATTATATAGATATAAAATAAGTAGGCGCTAAAAATAAAACAGACATAATTTTTATAGGACAATTGTTATTATCAGTTTTAGAAAAATTATACATTTTTCTCATGAAACTAATTATTTTAGAAATAAAAAACTCTATTACATTACAAATATAAGATTCAATTTGAATAAAGGTAAATTTTTAGCAATATCCTTCTTAAAATCAACTAGAATTTGCCGTACGGTGAACCATAAAATAATTATAAAACTGTGTAACCATAAAATCACAGTAAATAGTAAAAAATCTTTATAATATGGGTTAAAGTAAATATCACTACCCCAAGGTACCTTACTTGGGCTACAATTATTTGTTTCATATATAAATAATCATACTTCATTAATTTCAACTTACAAAAATTGAACTCAACACGAATGTTTTACTTCAATGAATTATTGAACAATTAGCTTTAACCAGTTATTTCAAAATTGGGTCTTTGGGCTGTTGTTGTCAGTACCACATAAATATAACTGAAAACTATTTGAGTATTGAAAATAATTTAGCATAATTACTGATTATAATATCAATCACAATACGTAATACTTGTGGCTTTATCCCTTTTGATTATGGGAACAGGCATAAATTACGTAAGACGAATTTTGACGGTTTTCTGACCCCCACCCACCCCCATGTAAGAAACTCTAAGATACAAGTTCATAACCCACCCACCCCCTATTCCTTACGTAAGATATTTATTCATTCAAAATTCTTAATTTTAAAGATTAAATGATGTACCTACATAGATTGTTCAATGTAATATACGAGAGCTGCCTTTTATATTTCGGGATTAGAGGACAAAAACAAATATTAATCATCGAAAATCGCTTTATTGTTTTTCAAAATATTCCCCATGAAGATCTATACACTTTTGCATGCGTTTGAACCAATTGTCGAAGCACTGTTTCCACTCTGATTGAGGTATCTCCAAAACATGCATTCTAAACGCAGCAACCGCTTCTTTAGGTGTCGAAAAACGTTGACCACTCCGTTTGTTTTTTACGTACGGGAATAAAAAGAAGTCATTTGGTGACAAGTCAGGACTATACGGCGGATGACTCATCAAATCGATGTTTTGAGTGGTCAAAAATGCAGTTGTTTGAGCCGATGTGTGAGAGCTCGCATTGTCGTGGTGAAGAGTGATCCGTCTTCGGCTGTTGGTTTTCCTCATTTCTTGGTAGACAACTGGCAAACAAATGGTTGTGTACCACTCAGAATTGACGGTTCTGCGTTGTTCTAGTGGTACGGTTGTACATGTCCATTTTTTCCGAAAAAACAGGCGAGCATTTGCTTGGAAGTGCTTCGTGCGCGAACAACTTTTGTTGGATTTGGCCCATCTTGAAACACCCATACAGTCGACTGCTGTTTACTTTCAGGCTCATACGCGTAAATCCACGATTCATCACCTGTCACTATGTCATAAACTTGTTTTGAAGCACCGCGATCGTATTTTTTGAGCTTTTCTTTCGACCAATCGACACGAGCCTTTTTTAGAACGATTGACAAATTGTGTGAGATCCAACGCGAACAAATTTTTTTGATATTCAAATGTTTATGCAATATTGAATGTATGCTGGTCCCACTAATGTGTAAGGTTGACTCAATCTCACGATAGGTCACATGACGATATTGCAAGATCAGTTCGCGCACAGCATCAATGGTTTTCGGAAGAACAACTGTTTTTGGACGAACATCACGAAATTCGTCTTGGAGTGAACTACGACCTCCATTGAATTTACCATACCATTGATAAACAGTGGTCCTCGATGGAGTTCATCCATGCACTCTTGCTGACTTAATCCACGTCGAAAGTTGTAAAAAATAATCGCACGAAAATGGCCGAGATGTATCCTTTAAGTTACTGTAAACAACATATAGCCCTCGTATGTCAAAACGTTCTGAGTACGTATAACCTCAAAAATGTCAAACTTTACGATAGAGCTGTCAGTTGTCAGATTGCAACTCTAGGGTTGTCCAATCCCGAAATATAAAAGGCAGCCCTCGTATCTATTATAATAATAAAGTCTTTATCTTATAATAATAATAATGAAATGACACACTTTCATTATCAACATTACTCCATTTTTTAATTTAACATATTTTAATTATTAAAGCTTGTTAAAATTATAAAAACATAAATATTGACTGACTCCCAGACTTTTTGTAAAATTAGACCATTAGATGTTTACAGATAAACTATTTTTATAAGTTTACATTACAAATTTTCAAGATATTAATTCTTATGTTATTGTAAGTAAATGTATATAATAAATAAGCATTTGGGTATTATATACTTAATTAATATTTAATGTTATAACTATATGTATTTATATTTAAAAATGCTTAATCAAGTAGAATTAAAATACTTAATTCAGGCAAATAAAAGTCATAAGCAATGAAAAAATATTATTTAAAAAATCTTACGTAAAACTCATTTCAAACACCCCCCTACCCCCATATAAGGTTTCATAATATAGTAGCAGACACCCACCCACCCTAAAAAATCTTACGTAATTTATGGATGGTCCCTATGTTGATTATGTTATCATCTGAGTTCTATCATCACTGATTTCCATCCCCATTTTCCCGGAGATTGTAATCTAGAACTATTCAATATCTAAAAATAAAAAGTCATGCAAGTCTTAATATAAGGTACAATTTATGCAAAAAATCTGCATAAAATGTTTTGTTTGATTTAAATAGCAGATATTTACGGGGAGCCAAATAAATCATTCATTTTCTTCCTACCTTTTTCAAATGTCTATTTATATTCCTTTCTACCTGGGCAGCATCCCCAAAGTTAGTCCAGGCTACGCAACCCCTTTAAAAATTTATTTCAATACTTCTCAGACTTTGTGAGAAGCGATATTTTCATGCGCTGGACAACTTTTTCATTTGCTAAAATTCAGTATGTTCCAGACTTTAAATTTTTAAACAATTTGGTCAATCATATATAGAAATACTGGTACAGAAAGAAGATAAACAGAATATCTAAAACCCAAAGCCTAAGCCAGTGGGAGGGGGATTATGGGTTCAGCCCCCGAAATTTTCGATTTTGGATATAAAGATACAGTTTTAACGAATTAACAACTTTATTCATAAAAGCAGTTATATTTTATATGGTTTTTTATATGCAGAAAAAGAATAAAAAATATAAATTTTGCAAACACAATTAATTCATCTCCCGTCAACAAAATCTGCCCCAAATCTTATATTTTCCTAAATATAATTGCCCAACCAGTTTATCACACGAGGTTTTGAAATATTTTACGTCGCATTTGTCTAGACTCATAGAAATGTAAAAACAGGTTATTCTCCTTATTAAATTGCAGGATATATTAATGTTTTTAAAAATTTCATTCGCTAAAATATCAAAGTTCGATAAAATCACATTGGAATAGTATATGACATAGAAAAAGATACCAAAATGTAAAAAAAAATAATCAAAATTGGGATTTTTAATTAGGAACGAAAACTACTTGAACGACTTTGTTAATTAATCATCGATATATGCAGTTTAGTTCTTCAGTTTAGGGAAACCCAGATGAACTCATTACTGGTGGCATTTAAAGGAAGCGGTGTTGGCCTTCTAAACATTCCTATATTTTGGAATATTGTCAATGAATAACACGAAACCGCAGTTCTAGGAACCCATTAAAACATGTTAGTAAAAATAAATTCTCTTATTCACTCTGTACTGAAAACATAAAGTAAATTTTTTTCAAAAGCAATATATCTCCTTATTTATACATCATGTTATAAACAAACAATCTAGGATTTTAAACTCCTCAACCACTTATTTATAAACATGTTTCGTTTGTATTATCTGAAAATCATTATTTTAGGTTTTCGTTAGTATGTTTTACCTACATTTGTGTGCAACCATTCCAACCAACTCTTCTTTTTTGTGGTATTTTACTTCAGACCTTATTTTTTCTTAGTTTAATGCGATTTGGTGCTGCTCTTCTACAAACTATGTATAAAATAAAATTCGAAAATTTAGTATTTTGTTTCTTGTTCTAAGGAACTATTCTAGCAGGTTTGATTGTGTCCAATCACAAAAAGTACGGGATTGTACAGCTACTGGGTAAACGGTAAAGGTAAAAATTCGATTTTACCACAGATAATTATCGAATACTGTCAAACCTAACTAGAATAATAGATTTAAAACAGGAAAGAGCTACAAATGAACTGAGATATCATTGGCATAAGTGACCTCGGGACGAGCTTAGACCTATAAAACTCCTCTGAATCTCTTGAAATACCAGATCACGATAGAACAAATACCAAAAGTACTAGTAAAACAGGTAGCGATCAAAAACATGAAAAAAGGAAAATAGCAGGCTACTTAAAATCAGCTGAACTTTTAAAATACGCTGGTAAAGGAACATGAGAACCACGTACATACCGGAAAGACCTTCCTTAATCCACAACAAGTCTCTCGTCAGTACTGTACAAATATTTCACTAATATCATTCGAGATGATTAATACACTAAATCCCGCTAGATTACGATAGCAAGTCGGATTCTGTAGTGGCTTCAACATAAATGATCACATACTCTAAGAGAAGGTATCAGTAGCACCAAAGAATATCAAATACCACTCGCCTTGGCCTTCATAGACTAAAAAAGATGTTCGAAGATAGGAATCACCTCTCCGAGTGGACACAATATAGACAGAACATATTGAAAAGTTTGCTATTACAAACAGAGACTCTGAAGCCAAAATCAAAATTTATAAAGACAGTACAGAATTTTCTACTAACAGCGGAGTCAGACAAGAGGACACAATATAAACAACTACTTTTCACAACGGCATTAGCAATTATATTTTAAGTAATTAGAGAATACCTCAACGTTGAATTTGCTGTGGACATTGTCTTAATTGAATTGCGAAAACAAATAATAAACGAAACCAGCAATGAACCCTCAAAAAATTAATATCAAGGTAATGAGAAAAAACTATACCGAACTATTTGCACTCAATGTAACAATAAATACTGCAACCCAAGATCTAGTAGAAGAACATATGTAACTGAGTCATTTAATACATATAACAGCATAACGACCTTAGGATTCAGATGCTTCTCCATTGTTCTGAAGACATAGTATTAGCTGATATAAAGGAACAGATAACCGTGATAAAGTTTGCTACTACCAGAAATAAACAGAAGGATCAAACGAGCAAGGATAACAATATTCTGTATAAATTAAATAGCTTTCATGTCAATGTGCCCTAGCAGGACTAGTTTTTTAAAACCGAAGTTACATGAAAACTTTAAGTTATACAAATAATTAAGGAGAGATGTATGATCGGAATAGCAAGTAAAGACCGAAATAGTTTTCAGAAAAAAGACTAAGAGAATATAGTATGGAAAACGTTTGACTGGGGTCGGAGAATGCTAACGTTAAACAAGGACGGAACTGCTACTATATGCATGAGACGAGGATTGTCGTTTTAAGTACGTCTGTTTCACGAGCATCGATCGTGCATCGATCGTCACAGTCACAGTGCGACCGTCTGCTACTACGCCAGAACGAAAACTTAACATTTTTTCTGTTTTAAAAATGAAATAAAATAGATACTCTTAAAAATAAAATAAATTAGTAACTGTTAAAAAAATTGTCAATAAGAAATTAATCATTAACCTTATAATTATTTACAACATATCGTATGTTTTATTTTTAAGCGATTGGAATCGTCGGAATGTGGTGATAAGAAAAAAAGTATTTACCGCCCGAATACGTTCGAACTCGCACACCGACTTCATTCTCCTGGTGCGTATTGCGTTGATTGATTCAAAATCGCATGGGATTCTACCCGACCCCAGAGAACGAATTTCCACACCTGTATGTTATCCACAAATGAAATTCATCAAATGGTAATGGCAGGACATTTGACAAGACAAAAGGACAATAAGTAGTTTGAAAAGCTCAAGGAAACCCTCTAATGTATGACGGGGCTACGGCATTAGCCCCAAAAATATACGTAGCACTTTGAAATACTTTATGGGCCAACATCACAAATACTTTATAAAGTATTTCAAAAAGTCCTTCTTATTCTTCTGTGGATCAAGAAGCAGTGCTGGAACAAGTACCTGGAAGAAGTAGCAATTGCTACAGGCCCCACGCGAAATGGGACATTGCGTATACAAATTCACTCTGAGGCCTAATTTTCGAGTGGTTATTGAGACGGGACATTTTGAATGTCTCAAAAACGCCAAAAATATTTTAATAATCATATACTAATAATTTATTTTCTCATTTAAAATTACAAAAAAATAAATTATTTTAATTATTTTAGCGACATATCCTTGTCTTTAGATAATTTTTTTCTACTCCGCACTATCTTTCAACTATCATATGTATTCAACCCGATATAATTATTTTTTATAGCTTGTTTCTGACCACCCTGTATTACTGTAATTTATCTCCAGTCCACTATATATTTGAACACCCCTGTATATGCAACTGCTTATGAGCCACCCAAAAAACATTTAGTTTCTAAGATATATTGAACCATCCTGTATCTATATATAAATAGGCAAAGACAAAACGATTAGGTACCATTTTCTCCTCTGTTTCTCAACCGATTTTCTTCATTTTTGTTTTGTTTAGTAGCTACTGACGACCTTCAGTGCAGAATGCTAATCTTAATTTATAATATTGGTTCATTCATTAAATAAAATATAATAAAAATTCATTATTTACGTTCATAATGTCAACGCCAAACAACTGAATGTGCCGCCGTCGCCAGACTCAAAACATTGAGTAATTATATATAGAGGGACCAATGCTATTATATACTTAGAGCATGTACCTCTGGAAGTGGCATGCAAGCGTTGTTATTGTTTAGTGGTAAAGTAATCGTTGTATATTATAATTATACGGGGCGATTCCAGATATGTTAGAAATCATTTTTTTCTAGCTGGCACATAAGCAGTTGCATATATAGGGTGTTTAAAATATAGAGTAGAGTGCACATATAACTAATAAAATAATTATATAGGGAAACCCATTAGCGGTTGAATTTACAGGGTTCTTGGAATAGAACGTGCAGAATTACAGTTATACAGGGTGGTGCAAAAAAATATTATACAGAGATGCATATACAGGGTGGCGGAAATGGAAATGCAACATTTCGTAACCCATAAGCAGTTGTATATATAGGGAAGATGAAATATAGGGTGAGAGGAATTATAGATATACAGGATGATGATAAAAAATGTTAGAAAAGGAAATGATTTATAGAGTAGCCCACGAAGAGTTCCATATATATGATGATTGAAATATAGGTCGGAGTAGAATTATAGTTACAGAAGATAGCTAAAAATTTCATAAACAAAAAGAGTAAATACGGTGGCTCATAGGCAGTGGCATATACAGAATGGTTTACCGGGTGGTTCAAAAATATTGAAAAATATTATGCGTGGTCCATGAGCAGTTGCATATACAGGGTGGTGGAAATATATAATGAGGTGGAATTATTATAATGAGGATTTTAATAAATGTTAGAGAATTGAGTGCAATTATAGCTATACAGGGAGGTTAGAAAAAATAAATATGTATCGCCCATTAGCGATTTAATTGTTGTCATATTAAATTAAGAATTACGAATTTGAACACATATAAAATATTATGAATTATATGTGAAAAAAACTTGAATTTCGTTACTTGTAGAAGCGAGATGTAAGACCGACATCTAGGATTTTCAAGGAAACTAACTAGGTTCCGAATCTGGATCCGTTCCGTGTAATTGATGTTCTCCCTAAAATTATAAGATAAAATGTCACGATAAAATTTTCAGGTTACTTAACCTGCCAGAGATATTGACACAACTGGTGGAATTTCGACCACTGGGCGACAGCTAGTAATTATAATTATGCGACTGCTTAGTGGCTACAGGCATTTTTTAACCATTAACGATACAGAGTGTTAGTCTCAAACTGGTAGACAATGTAACTCGTTCCTCGAAGTTTCCTTAGACTTCCATAGTCTTGAAACGGTTGATCTCACAACGTTTCAATAGCCTTATATCTGCTATTGTTATCCGGCTATGACACCTTTAATTTGTGCATCAAATTAACATGCGAACTCATAAGGTCCATCTAAAAATCGACAACTTGCCGTTCTTTCCTTTAAAAACTTTAATTCATAACCAGTTTCGATATTGCTAAAAATAATGGTAAGTCCTTCACTTTTATTTAAAATTCATCTTTTCTGTATATATACACACCTCGTATACAAATTAACAAATATCTTCCGGTTTTCTTCAAAACGGACCATTCTATGTCAATGAAATACATATAAGACCAATCTGGAAAACAACTATTCCATCAAAAGAAAAAAAAAGACATCGAAATCGTTCCAGAGCCAAAGAAGTTTAAATTCCAAGGGGTGAGAATTCCACACTTGTTTCATTTGAACTAATTATAGGTGCTATTAACTACCAACTAATAAAAAAAATGATTGATATTATGATTTGTATGTTTCTAATCTTCTTATGTGTACACAGGATTTAGTGATCTACTGTTCAACAAAATGGCAAGTATGGCAAATAAATGTATTGAATATTGACTTTGTTTTTTACCACTTTATACTTAACACATTGCTTGACACGTTGCTCAAACTCGTATATGAGAGACACCAACATTTCGCAGAGGGCCACGTCTCTCATTTCTGAGGGACACACTTTCCGCTCGGTCAGGCCATGTGGCTCAAATATGAAACCCGCTGCCGTGTATTTCTAATAGGGAATCATGAGCGTGGCCTCTGGGGAAAGTAATATGTGCTTTGGTTCGAGCAAAATCAGAAAGTTTACAGCATTACTACATAAAATATGGACACAAAAATCACTCTGAAAACACTTATTGGTAGAACGTAGTTAAAATTAAAGTTACATCTATTTTAACTACATAAGAAAAAAATAAAAAAAGTAAAATTAATGGTTTTCAAAAAATTGATTGCGGAAGCCGTTACTTTGTGATACTCGATTATATTCATAATGAAAGAAAACAGAATTTAACTTAGTTTTTATATCACTTTTTATTTTCACTTTACTGTGACTAGTTTCGGCAAGAGGCTATGCCATCAGTTCGCTCTTGTTTGATAATGGCATAGCCTCTTGCCGAAACTAGTCACAGTAAATTGAAAATAAAAAGTGATATAAAAACTAAGTTGAATTCTGTTTTCTTTCATTATTAATGGTTTTCATTAAAGCATAACGCACACATTTGCGACTGGCCCGTGCACTGGTCGCAGTAATTGTAGGTCAATTTAGCTTTTGATTTTGCAACTATCTTCTGAATTTTTGCATAGCACAACGCGACAGATAATTTTTTCATATTCTCCGACTCTCAAAAGCAAATGATGATATTCCCTGGACTTTTCTAGGAACTCTTCTCTTTCCCTGTTTGCGATGTGTACTAGCTCTGCTGCTATAATGTGACTAAAAGCACGGATTTGGATTTGGTGACTCATTTATATAAGACCCATGCATTTACCATCGATACTCCCAGAAGCAATTCTATTCCTCACTTCTTATACGATTTTACACCCTTTCGAAGCATAGTGGAATAAGATGCCATCTGGTCTGACAAATCTATTCCAGCTTTGCCTTTATTGTACGCCAGGATCGTAACTGGCTTCTCTCCTGGTTTTCGAAACTTTACCTTTTTTTTGGTGCTGCCTTCGGTATCTCTTTGGAAGGGTCTGGGGGATCGAGTAGAAGGTAAATCGGTACTAATTGTCCATGCATTAACATTAGTAGTACTGGAGGTACTAGCTGTGGCACCTGGTAGATCTTTAGCATGGATCGATACCCAGGCGCTGAGGGATCATGGCCAAACTCCGGATTTCTTATGGAGTCAACGGAATCAAAAACGGAATAACTTTCGTTATCAAGATCGATCTGATATGCTGCTTTGTCCAGTTCGGCCTATGTTAAGTATCGATGACGTTTCGACACTGTTTCTTATTCAGTCCGTTCAATTTTCAAACCTGCATCAAAAGACGGAACCCTAAATACATGAGTCGATGATATTTGAAAGACGTGGCCAGCAGCTTAAATATCATGTATTTTTTTTTCTACAGAGCCACGTCGCTAATACATGAGAGACACAAAAATACTACAAAAAAGTAAATAATAACTACAAAAAAAACAACAAAATTGTGCTATGGCCCCTGAGGCAGTTTTTCTGATTACAGCGTGGCACGCAATGTGTTAAGAACCCGGATCAGATCAAGGATCACTTGATAAAATGTGCTACGGGCACCGAATTTGCTACCCCTGCACTCTCAAGAAGTGCATAAGAAATTCGAACTGACACAATGTGCCTGAATACTTGGCAAGGATTCCACACAACTAATAAATTCCTTTCATAGTGTGACCAGAAATCAATGCCGTAGCCAATGGTGGGGGAGGGTCCGCTGCAGCCTTGGGAATGAATATCCAGTGTCTTCAGTTTTTTAGGAGAATGCTAGATGTCACTTGTAAAAAGTAAGTTACAGCTTTTCTAATATAAAATTTCTAAACAGACACAATTTTGTATTGGTGTCTAATTAATTATTTTGAAATTGGCATGAGATTTGCACTGTTTTGTGTAAAAAAATTCTTGATTCGGTCATCACGATTGATTAACACAACTTGATCCTCCTCCATAGAATTTTTAAAATTAAGATTTACAATTCGAGTCCCAGGTTTAACAAAAAAGAGCGGCAGTAATTTGAGACTGAACCTTGGAAGCGAAAGCTTCTTACTCAATATACCTCTTGTCGCTAGTTATCTGAGAGATCTGTTTCTCTTTCTTTGTGTCATTCTTAGTAATGTATATAAATTTCAAGTAAATTAAAATAATTTTTACGACTCTAGTATTAATCTTAAATGTGTAATTTAATTCTTAATTTAAATACATCATCAATGGAACATATGACGGGTACGTTAATTTAAATTTTTAAATAAATAAATGTTCACACCGACTTGACACAATTTGTTTTAAAACAATTACTATTTTATATCACTCAGTATATAACCAAACAAATGTTTACTGAAGAAAAACTCAAATGATTCTTTCATTTAAGATATAACTTTGGATTCTTTTTTCTTTATGTCAACTAGCGATCGCCCAGTGTCAATTCCTAACAAAATTCAACTTGTTTTTCATATGTAATTAATAGGACTTTATTTGTGAGCACATTTTTAATGCATAGCTTAATGATATAAGATATGGCAAAGACGCAATAAGTGGAAATTAAAGACAAAAATCTAGTTAACATGAAATTTCTTAAAAAATTAAATAATTCAGTTGTTAACCGGTAGGATAATATAACAAATAAATGTAAATGACAATTCTATTCGAATCGAAATTTCAAAATAAGCTGTTTCATTTTAACACTAATACTTATTCAATTTCCATTTGTATGGTTAATTAATCCTAAATGCAAAGGTTCATCAAAAATGTTGGTAGGTACATAAATATATACATATAATCGGATATTTGGTCTAATTGTTCTCAAGATGAAGTGATTCAGTTTAATTTCAACTCTATAACACTTATTAAAATACTCATTAAAATTATTCCACTTTATAATATATTTTCACCACCCTGTATATGTAACTGTCTATGGACTACCCAATATATGTGTGTATGCAACTGTTTATGGGCCACCCAATAAAACATGTGGTTTCTAACATTTCTGGAATCACCCTGTATAATTATAACCCACAGGGCCTTATATCTCAGTCAGTTTATATATGCATATATTACTGCTCATGGCAACTTCATTGAGGGCCACAATTTAACATAAGAACACAACTTTTTACCCATCAAAAAATCGCCTAACCAGCACTTTTTACTTTAAAATCTTGAAAGGTTCAACTGTAAAAATGTAATGTTAGAAAAATATCAAGTAGTGAAAAAAATTCTTATTAGATCCTACATATCAATTTTGTATTGAATGAATTTTTCCAGAGCAGTTTTAATGGTCACAATCTCGTTCTTTCTCGGTAATACGATTGATCTCGAGTTGTATATGTCAAACCCCGAAATGGAATTTCGACAAAATCGTAGTGCCGTTTGCGAAAATTACATATAAATAACATGCATGTAAATAAACAAACATTATAGGTATTCTATTATTAGATAAATATAAAAAATTTATTTGCAGCACATCTTGTTAAAAGAACATTAAACAATTTCTGACTAACTGCTAATTTTTAGATGAGATATTAAAATTAATTTATAAGATTACCTTATATCAAATGAAACTGCAAATTGATTCGTCTTATTTTATTGCTAATTCTGTAATATTTATTCAAGTTTTATTTGCACATGGCAATTATATAAATAATTAAAATATATTTGCATCCTGTGTGTTTTCGTTGCTTTTGATAATGCATGCATATGCAAATTGTTATTAGATTTGTGAGACATTCATGACTAAAAGAATGTACATACTCTACTCTTCAGGTTCGGAAATCAAATGTATCAATTAGCTTTAGAATCTCTAAATTGTTTACTTACATAAAACTTTTCATTTGGATTCTTTTGTAAATGAGCAAACTTCGTATACGTAAACACACACATTCGCTTTGGTCCCTTTAGTAATAGCTGTCATCGTTTTTGTAAAAAATTAACGTCATAAATGAATAGAAAAGACTTTCGCAGCATAGATCTTTGTAAGTAAAAGTCGATTAATTTATTTTATACCTATGATTGTCCACGATTGGGTTTTTACTGTTGACGACTGTCAAAATTCGAATATTAGATTAAGCTACTTGTTCATAGTGGGCGAAACTCACTTGAATTTTATTAATAATTTATCTCTGAATTAGTTAATTTAAAAGATATAAATAAAGATTCTTTATATATTCTGCACTGTCAGTCAATAACTACTAAACAAATCAAAAATAAAGAAAATCGGTCGAGAACAGAGGAGAAAACGGTACCTAACCGTTTTGTCTTTGCCTATTTATATATCGATTAAAATTATATCTCTATGTATTCACGATAATAACCACCAATAGGTAGCATCTGTTTAAATGTTCTTTACAAACACATATGCTACTCCTTGAAAATGATTTGTAAATACTACCTAAAGCCAAACCATATTAAGTTTTAAAATAATATGCTCCAAAAAATATTTACACATTACACTAATGCAACCAACAACGCATTAATCCATATATAATATAGAGGGTAATTCATGTCATTCGAAATGGAATATCATGGCTTAACCAATCAACGATAGATAGAAGTATTTTTCAAAACTGATTCAGTTAGTCGTGATATTCCGTGTCGAGTAAAGTGGATAACCCTGTATGATCAGCAAACTTGTAGGGATGAGACACTTGGTGCCCTCTGCAGTTGCTTTGTAAAAGCAGGCGAACTTTTCATAATAAGTTTAGCATTACGATAGGATTATCGTCTTTCCACCTTTTTACTACACTGTGGTAAATAATTTCTCATATTAATTTCAATTAGCATACAGAAGTCTTAATGCAAAATGTTTACTTTACAATATGAAGCTAGTCAGCACACAAAATTTAATTTTTTATGGTGGTCTTTGTGATTTCTGGCAGATGTCAAGTCTCTAATTTCATATATCTAAAGAGAGAATTGAAATGTTGATTAGAACGAAAAGCAAATTATGTGGAGGTATTGTATATTGATTGGATGTTATATTTGTTATTTTTCATTAAAATAATAGTTGTACGGGCATCGAATTTCAAGATTACGATAATGTATTGTCGGTCGAAACATGTGGAAAGAAATGCAATTTCAAGTTATGCATTTCATTCCCATGCTCATATATTTTCATATGTGTGGGCCTCTGGTAAGAAGCTTTCGTTTCAAGAATTCCACCCACAACAAATTATCATCCGTAAGTGCTCTTCCGTACTGGTGTTTCAACATTAAAACCCCATAGACTATACAAAATTATGTAATCAAATTAGTCGGCCTCTCTAATGAGACGCCGAGCGTCGAAATACATTTCGACGTACGCGTATTTAAGACGTCAAGGTCGTGGCATCGGGCACATAAAGCAAATAAACGGCGTTGTTAAATTAAAACCGTACGTTTATTTGTTCTCGTGTTGGAACTTCAGGGATGTCCGTTTCACATCTAAACTTGAGGCTTTTGAACATGACAGAATTGTTTTTGCAAAGAAATAGTTTGGCGAACATTTCGAAAATCGACGCTAAAAAGTCACCGATGAGTGACAAATTGAACACTTTGCTACTTTTAGATATCGTTTATTTGTTAAAGAGAATTTTGCTTGTTGCTTCTTTGGTGAACATTATTTATTTAATTGAATTGTCTTTGGAAAGTCTTCTTATAATAAACAGTGACAGTTTTTGTTTCAACTCCCGTTCTCGTTTAAAATTCTTGAGCTGGAATTTGAAAATAAATTTGAAGTGTATTAAGGAAACACTATGGGTAATATGGCGTTTAAAAAAACATTTTTGGGAATTGAGTTTGAAGTAATGCAGATTAAGAAAAAAATATTTAGTATGCATCAGTGTTCTTCTGGTTATACCCTATAAAGGATTGAGGTTGGACTTGAGCAAGAGCTTATTCACAAGGTACAAGTTTAATTGTGTTATTAATAAATATTTACATATACGGTATAAATTCCTAAAGTTTCAAAACATTCCATAATTAAATTGTTTTGTTTCCAGAAAAAAAAATTAAAATCTATTAACAAAAATATATATTCTTCTAACAATTCAAATATTTTGTTAAAAGACAAATGTTGATAAACTATACCAATTATTTAGAAAAGTTAAAATTTTGTTTAAAAAATTACTTAGTAGAAAGAAAATAACCAATCATTTTTGTGCAATATAATTTTTTGGTACGTCACTGAAGTTATTTCGTCTGCTCCAAGTACCAATGAATTTCTCTTAATTATGAATGAATGGTTTTCCTAGATAAATTTACTACCCACCCACGCATTGCTACTATATAGGTTACAATCATTAAAAACACATAAAAACTGCCTGCATATTCTCGGATAAAAGTGCAGCTCTTTTGTTAGTTACTATCATAGGCGCAGCAAAATTCTAAGATACGTGGGTAATATTCTCTTCCAGTATTACTATTTTTTCTTGTCTCATTCCAAAATTAAAATTAACATTTTCTGGTACTATTCCGGGTCGGATTTAAGTTGGGGGGTGGGGCGCTTGGGCACAAAACTTGTGAGGGCCCCTAGGCAAAAAAACTAGTGGGGGTCTACTTAAGGAATTCAAAATTGGCAGTCAAATTTGTATTTTACATTTATTATTTTTAATAATCATTTTTTTAATTATTTAAAATGATTTTTACATACTTATTTAAAATACCTCAAAATAAATAAAGTTAAACGAAATATATATATATATATATATATATATATATATATATATATATATATATATATATATATTTGATTGAGAAATCTTGGGTTTTTGGGACCATTGAAATAATTCTAATTTAGTTTTTCATGGTAATTATTATATTTTACGTACGTTTCGACCAATTCTTGGTCTTTTTCAAAAAATTTCTTTTTTGTAAATTAATGACAACATAATTTTACACACACTTAAACACTGTAAATAAAATTAACATATTTGAAAAGTATTGCGCCACTACAACCAAATTTATCTGTTTTGTGACAGATAAATTTGGACACGAAACAATGTGATTTTCTTTGTTGTATCCGGTGTACATCCGTTTCTCGGTTTCTGCTCTGAAAAAGAACATTTTACCTGAGGTTTCGCCAAAATCTCATTTGGAATTTTCAAAAGCTGAAATCTGAAAACAGAATGAAGAAATTTAGAGACTGGCTTCCTATTTATACCTTCGTTCGAGATCATAAACTGTATGATGATTGATGATTGTTCAGGTGCGGTGCCGTTAGTGGTCTTTATTGCTTTACCTGGTAATCCTCTTGGGTTGTGACCACCCGTCGCGCTGTTTATTGTCAATTGTGATTGTTTTTTATTAGGATTAGATTTATTACTAAGATTTTTATGAGGGGATTTTTGTAGAAGTGCCTTCCACGTTTTTTGCCAGTTTAGAGCGTCTTCTCGTTTATTTAATTCTCCGATTATTTGAATTTCAATTGCTTCCCGTATTTGCCTATTTCGGTGATTTTCTATGTTCGCGATTTGCTTGCACGTTTTGAAATCTATTTTGTGTTTTATTTGGAGTTCGTGTTGGGATAAGGCCGATGTCGTCTACTTATTCCTGATGCTTAGTTTGGGCTCCCCTGCTTTTACGGAAATGCGTCGGTTAGTACTTCCCACGTATGACTTTTGACAGTCTCCGCAAGATATACTATAGATTCCGTGGTTCTCGGTTTTATCTTTTGGGTTACCGAGGACTTGGACTATGTTCGTGTGAGGCTTGAAAATTGGCTTTATGTTGTATTTTCTCAGTACCCGTCCTATTCTGTAGTAGTACCTCTAATATAAGGTAGGATAGCTGTATGTTTGTATTCCTCTATGTCTTTGTGGTTTTCTTCTCGTGTCTTGATGTTAATTGCTTGTTTTATTGTATGATTTTTGTATCCGTTTTTCTTTAGTTCTTCTGTTATAAATTCAGTTCTTCATTTTTGGTGTTAGGGTCTGTTAATCTAAATAATCTGGAAATAAGGGTGTTGGCGACTGCTTGAATCTGCGCTGGGTGATGGTGTGACATGGCGTTCAGGTATCTATTGGTGTGTGTTGGTTTTCTGTAAACTGTAACTTGAAACTGTCTGTTTGGTGTTTTGGTAACCAGAACATCTAGAAACGAGAGACGCTTATCTTGTTCCACAACACAAGATAACCGTATTGGTTTGTGTTGGTTTTCTGTAAACTATAACTTGAAACTGTCTGTTTGGTGTTTTGGTAATGAGAACATCTAGAAATGGGAGACGGTTACACTATCAATTAACTTTGACAAATGTGTTTTATAAAATATATTTTATAAAAGATTTGACAATATAATAACGGCCCAAGGCATATTAACCTACATTACAGTTTAGAGATTGGACTTGTATATTTTTTTCTCGTTGACTTTGTATCTATTTTTAAATTCTTTGCTACATTTTATCATCATTTTAATTGATAATAAATGGCAAACTGGATGAAAAAAATTCTGTATACCTCTGAATTAGGGCATGTTTGCTAATTCTTTTGGTTTTCCTTGGAATCATCATCGCGTTGTTCTAATGTATATTCAACCAATTTATTTTCTAAGATTGATTTTCTAATAAATTCTTCAAATTATTTCTGTTTTACGGTCAAGTGTTATTTTCCATTAACACAATTTCCAGTATCACTTTCGTATGTAAAATTATGCCCATTTCAGTGAATATCCTTTCGCGGAATAACCACGAGAGTTAGCAGTTCTATTTCAACTTGATATCCTTAAACTTGGCAACCTTAAACTGCATCGAACAAGGTGAAGAACATAAAATAAATTATTACCATTTACACCCATCGGAAATGTGATTTCGGTGAATCACACTTAGGAAATTTCAGAAACTATTGCTTTCGAGAGGCAATTAACGACACAAACAAACGTTTGTGGACAATCTAGTCGTCGTGCAAAATTTGAATTTTGTTAATCAATTTAATTAAGAAGCATGACGATGCTTGTTACCGAAATAAATGCTGCTAATTGGTTTAAGAGCAGTAAACTCACTAATAGTAACATACTATGTACGAGACCTTGTATCTGAAATTGTGCACCTTTTTAAAGGCTCGCTTCTTTTTTTGTTGTTATTCAATTATTGAGTTAATGCGTCTGGTTTTCAAGGTCATCTGGTGATGAAAGGTAATGAACTTTTGGTTTCTTTGGATGACAAAGCAGAAGCGTAATGTCACAGTAACTGCTGTTGGTCTAATTATACCCATCACCATATCTGGTTGAATTTCCTTTGTTTGTAAAAAAAGTCAATAAGAGTAATATCTTGTTAAAATATCTAGCCTCAGATTACATAATGGTAATTTATGATTTCCATCGAAATCTTATGACAAATTATACCTAAAGGTACTCCGCCTGTTCATTAAAAGTGCTAGTTGATAACCAAAACCGTTGTAACCCCCCCCCCCCTTATGCGGGGGTGAATATCACTTATAAAAGTTTAAATACAAAGGGGTATCATGTGATACCTCTTTTTAAAGGTCTATTTTTGTCAATCTTATGACTCATTAGTTTTTAAACTTTTGTTTATTTTTTCAGAGTATTGGCATTTTGAACTTTCAAATTAAAATAATTATTATTTACATTGTATTTGCATATTAATATTAGATTGGCGTTAGAATTACCTTGTACTTAAATTAAATGTTCAAAATGTCCGCCATTATTGGTAAAGTCGCAGCTCGAATTACTCCCGCCGTTTTTGAACCGTCTCTGGTGTAATCCGCTTACACTTCTCCACTATTCAGGAAGATAGCGAGGTTGAGTTTTATACACCACAGTTTTTAGATGTCCCCATGAAAAAAGTCAAGGGGTGTTAGGTCGGCTGATCTTGCTGGCCATTTTATAGCGCCCTTTCTTCCAATCCATTTATCTGGGGAAATGTCTCAATAAGCCAATTTCGAACATTCAAGCATAATGTGGAGGTGCTGTTGAAAAAATAGGTTTTCTTCGTCTAGCAATACAGGTCCCTTTCGATCTATGTGGATTGGTATTGTCCCAGTATCTACAAGACCTAACGACCGACATCTAGAACTGTCGGGGAAACTAGCACATAGAGGTTCCGAATCTGGAGCCGTTCTATGTTGCTGTTAACCGTAATTCCTAGGTTAGAATGTCAGAATGAAATTTTCAGGTTAACTTCACCTGTCAGGGATATTGAATACTCTCTTCGAAGTGTTATTCTTTTGTAAGCAAGACAATATATATAATGTATATTGTTTCTGGTTAGGGAACCTTCATCAGTTGCGCTTTCTACTGTTGAAAGTCCTCTCGAACACTTCTTTATGTATTTGATACATTTCGTTAAATTTGAAGAAGCGTTCGGAATGGTTTTGGTTAAAAACCCTTGCAGCAGATCGAGCACAATTTTGATTTTGGTACTAAAGACTTACCAGCTCAACACGTTCTTGCAATGTGTATACCATAATTATCTTTTAAATTTTCAACAAATCAGTAAAGTAATAACTTGACAGATAAATGTACAATGCTTCAAATAATCGAATAAAGGTCAGAACAGATAAACAAACTTGCTGTAAATATCAGCAAAAAATTATGTAAATTGAATGAATGTTTGCTTTTACTGTTTTTCTTATATTGTGTGTTATTACAAGTTGCGGCAATGAAACAGGATGGTTTAAGAGCGTACTATAAAAGAACTCCTTTTTAATACTTTTCCATGCAGTAAAAACTTTTAATTTAATAATCCGGTTTTACTACTAGGTCCGTTAGGTTTTCTGGTACATGAAGAGAAATTGCATTACGACGGTATAATCCGTAAAAAGGGCTTTCAAATGATATACGACAAGACCTATTTTCCCTATTTCAAATCTCAAGATCATTGAATTGGCCTGCTTATGTTGAAAGCGCGCAAGCGCTAATTCACCTAAAAAAATTTCCCCCTCGAATCAAAAATCGATCTGTTTTTTCTTATTGCAATATTTTTAAAAATAACCGAGATATTCAAGATGCTCGTCTGTGATGGAATACCCTGTATATAACAAATGCGATTCTGTTGTAATAAGCAGAAAGATTTACATATTTGTTTCTTCGGCTTTAAAATGATGGTTGACCGAGTACGTCATGACCAACTTTTTGAATTCTTGGGGACCATTCGGCTGGATGGAATGGATTTGAGAATCCTCAGAAATCTGTAAAAATACAATTTGATCATACCTTTTCGGTAAAAAGCATTAATACCTAATAATACCTTGTCTTCTCAAAACATAATAAATAGAATAAATATGACATTCAAAAACTATAATATGGCTATAAACATCAGGAAATAGAAGATAATGTTAATTATCCCGTAATTTTAATGTCCTCGTTCTTCTACGGGTTGACGAAGTACTATTGAGAAGTACCTGGGCTGTTGAATTGACTCGACATAGAAATAAAATCTAGGGTTGAATAAGTAAAACAAAATTTCTTTAGCCTCAAGAACATGTGCGATAAACATAAGGTGTTACGTATGGTCAACACTATTATACGGAATGGAGACATGGACATTAAAAACTGTTGGTGGGAAGCATTTGAAATGTGGACATACGAAGATCTCTAAGAATTCATGGACATCCCAGACGATTAATTAGGAAGTTTTGAGAAGAGTACACAAGATCCAGGACTGTTCCACATAGGCATGAAAAATGGCTTACTTTGGACACTTTCTATGAAATAAGAAATAAAGGGTGTTTTTTTAGAGGTATAGAACTTTAAGTTGTCAACACTCTTCTAACCGGCGATTGTGATTTATGTTTAGTTTGGTTTGGCATTTGATCATGAATAGACTGACGCCTGAACAACGCTTCCAAATTTTGCAAATTTATTTTGAAAATCATTGTTCTGGTCGAAATATCTATCGTGCACTACGTCCATTTTACGGTCAACATAATCGTCCATCAGAGCAATTAATTCGATTAACTATGCAACGTTTTTGCACCACGTTTACTCTAAATGATAATACGCATCCACAGAGATGTCGTATAGTGCGTACAGAAGAATCAATTGCTGCTGTAGAGCGTAGCGTAGAGGAAAACCCGAATCAGTCTATCAGCCATCGTGCACAGGAATTGGATATGTGTCCATCCACTTTATGGAAGATTTTGCGGAAAGATCTTGGTTTGCATGTTTACAAAATTCAACTCATGCAAGAATTGAAGCCACACGATCACCTAGCAAGGCGTACAATTCGGTGAATGGGCCCAAAACACGATTGCCGTTGATCCCGATTTTCATAAGGGAATTTTGTTTAGCGAGAAGCTCACTTTTGGTTGAATGGATACGTCAATAAACAAAACTCCCGTATTTGGAGTGATGATAATCCTCAAGTTCATGTTGAGACACCGCTACATCCAGAAAAACTGACTGTTTGGTGTGCTTTATGGGCTGGTGGAATAATTGGTCCGTACTTCTTACAGTTACAGTCAATGGTGATCGCTATAGAGCCATGATTACTAACTTTTTCGTCCATCAATTGAACAATCATGATGAACACGAGCTGTGGTTTCAACAAGACGGGGCAACACGTTACTCGTGCCACATTTGATTTATTGAAAGAAACGTTTGGTAACCGCATAGTTTCACGTTTCGGACCCGTGAATTGGACTCCAAGATCGTGCGATTTAACGCCGCTTGATTATTTTCTGTGTGTATACGTGAAGTCGCTAGATATACGGCCACAAATATTGGAAAGCGTCATCGAAAATTGGATCTCCAGGTTAGACTACGTACGAGCCAGCCGTGGCGATTATATGCAAGAAGTCATATTCACATTAAAATGCGACAAGATTATCTTTCGAATAAAGTATGTCAATTTAAAAAAATATATCCTTGTTTTACTCTATTTCAAAGTTCGATGCCTCTAAAAAACACCTGATATTACCTGCTACAGGTTTCAATCCAAGGAAAATAGATGGTAGACCTGATTAGACCGTCTACAGTTCTGGAGCCCCTTACCTTTGATGTCATCGCCAACCTTCGATGACGGAAAGAGCACTCTTGTACAAAAACTAATAACACTTATATTGTTAATATTACACTCAATTTAAAACAAATTCTACAATACAACTAGTATGCGAAAACAAAACAAAAATGAATGTGATTTTTAGTCTGGCATATTTGTAATTTACTAAAATAAATAGTTCCTACTCACAAGAGCTTATTCGCAAAAAATAATTAAACCACTACAGTTCAATGTATCCCTGTTTTCTGTATTACGTCACATCTATAGGTACTGCAGTTAGCCAGGCATATTTGTAAATTACTAAAGTAAATAATTCCTACTTACAAGAGGTTATTTGCAAGAAATCATTAAACCATTAGAGTTCAATGTCTGCCTGTTTTCTATATTATGCCACATCTATAGGTATTGCAGTATACAAATCATATAAAACGTGAAGCTCACTTCACAGAAATTCAGTTCAGTTGATGAAGATCTAATGCAAGAAAACATCATTCTCGCGTGTGAATATTTTGTGGTATGGAATTGTGAAATTTGTGTTTTTTTGTTTCTAATTTTGATATGTTTGTGATTTGTGCTTCCATCACATTTGGATCATTTATTATTTCCGTGTCGTTATAGTGATATAGGAAAAGTGATGAAGTCAATAATGTTTAACAGAAATGTACATTTTCGGAGAGACTAAAGTTGAGATCACTTGTTCTTTATTTATATTCCAGATGAAAGTAAGGCCATACCTTGATTTTTTGTCTTTTTCAAATGCTAAGTGATCATCAATAATGCGACATTAAATTCAAATCCAATAGTTACAGGTGTAGAAAATCAGAAGTGTTTGTAGTTAATTAATGAATTAAATTAAGTTTCTAATCCGAATTAAAAATTAAAAATACAGTAAATTAATAAAAATACCAAAATACAAACTAACAGAGAAACAAGCGAAGCCATAATAAAGAAGAGTGAGAAAGAGAAACTGAAACAGAGAGGATAAGATGAAATGACAGAATGAAAGACAAAGGAGGCAATTGGTAGTAACAGTGGGAGTGAAAATTAGGAAGAATGAACAAAAATATATAGAAGTAGGAACGAAGCAGAACTAGAGCAATTGTAGTTTTACGAATTCTTGGTTTTTATTAAATTCTAACAGGTCTAATATTGTGGACCTTTTTCTATATCAACGATCAGTATAGATTAATCTTACTAAAAATATTTCTTTAAAATTCTTCTTTTCATTGTTTAAAACATGTTTTTAGTGGCAATCTGAACACCAGTATTACCATAACGAATACCTGTTTCTAATAAGGATTGGTATCATATTTTCATGTGCCATTTATCAAATATTCTTATTAGGTAACGTAGTTTATGTAGCAATAGTAAGAATTAATTGATACAGATGCTTTACTTCGTGGTATACAATGAGTTGAGAATTCTGGTACTACAACTGCAGAGGCCGTTTTTTCCAAATTTTAATAAGGTTCATTTCTATTCTACTTTTTCTTAATTTATTGCCAAGAATTTGCTTGATGTCGTCTACAAAGTGCCTCTACGAAAAAAGTTAATTCTTCCAAGACAAAATTTTCTAAATAATTACATTACTCTATTTTTATATTCTAATTTTATATGTGGTAACTTTTTTTTAAGAAAGTTTTTTAAAATGTCTTAGAACATAACACTATAACACTTGATATAATGAAAAGTCCAAATATTTCTAAACCTGGGCCTAGTATCGTTCGTTCTCAATGGACTGGTAATGTGAATTATAATAAAATATTTGAAAAATGAATGCTAGACAGGTTTACATACACTTGTATATTATTGTATTTCCATTGATTGTCAGAAGCAAAACATGAAACTTGAAAGTTAATGGTCTTGTTAGAGTTCTGAAAATTTGTGTTTATGGTTAGTGAGAATTTCCTTTTTTATTCACAGTTTAATATTAGCTCTTGTGTTTAATTTAGTTAGAGGCTAACATTAGATTGGAAAAATCCATATTTTTGTAGAAAATTACTGTATCAAAAACTTTTCAAATAAAGTTCTGTGAAAATGTACGTATATAAATTGTTCCTGTACCTAATCTATTATTAAAACAGAAAATAAACCCATTTAACATTTCGACAACAACTATAACTCTTTTCGAGCAAACATATCTATTTTAACTATTTACTTATTTATTTGACCAATAAGTAATACCTTGAGTAAACAAACTAAGTTATGTTTAGACAATTTATCAAAATTGCAAGAAAAAAAGAAAAAATATCACTTGTAAATGTCATTTGGAGCAGCTGCTAAAAAACAATTGTATATATAATATAAATGTGCAAAAATATACAAACACTATATATACCAATAACATGATGATGAACATCATGATTTGCCCTATTTTGCCTGTTCATTGGGTTTTCTTTCCTCAAAATTTCTTCTTATCTGTGTTTGGAGATGTTTCAACTCCGACTCTGGAGTCGTTGTCAATCGTTTAACATTGTATTTCTAGGTTTTTTCTAAAAAATTTCGCTTAGATCTTGATCTTGTTGTTTGTCAAAAATTTGACAATTACGATTTGTCGTTTGGCAATCACTTGATACTGAGGCTACTGTTTTTCTGCTCTGTTAGCAATAGATTTCTACACTCCAAATAAAGGTTGCAGCAACAAACCAGGAAACCAGGACAAATAACCAACACAACACTAATACCAACCAAACACAAACAGACAACCAAATTATGAACATAATTCCATATGTCCCAGGTGTATCGGAAAAAATTAAGTGGTTAGGAAATAAATACGGTGTTAAAACTGTTTTTAAAACAAATAATACATTGCGCTCTATCCTCACACATACCTAGCCATTAAACTCAACTGAAAATAATTAACTGATACTACAATTGCAAGTTTCACAATTTTCGTTTTTTAAAAAACTGTCCGACGAGTTTCGACTAATGTCTTTGTCAAGGAACTAGACTAACTGGGTATTTCTTGGAGGAGTTGTATTTATATTATATTGAAGGAGTGATATAATTACCAGGTACTTAGTTTTAAACAGGATTATATAATTTTATTATAGGTAAAAGGATTAACTAAAGAGGTTTATTAAGGGGGAATTATTTATTTCTGTCTGGTCGTTTAGCAAATTACCGGTATTTTTAAGTTTATTAATCTCTAATGATTCTAAAAGGTTTAATTTATTGCCTTTATTTTCTGAATGTAATAATTTAAAATTTTCATTGAAAAGATGATTTTCTGTTACTAAATGTTCAGCATAATTGGAATCTGCTTTTTGATTAATGAAAGAATTACGGTGCTCATATATACGTTTATTACACGCTCTGCCGCTTTGACCAATATAGGCTTTAGGGCATGATCCACATGAAATGGTAATTATATCACTCCTTGAATATAAATACAACTCCCCCAAGAAATACCCAGTTAGTCTAGTTCCTTGACAAAGACATTAGTCGAAACGCGTCGGACAGTTTTTTAAAAAACGTAAATTGTGGAAATTGCAATTGTAGAATCAGTTAATTATTATAATGAATTTCCAACAAGTATCGGCCGAATCAATTCAGTATTCAACTGAAAATTCCAAAATTTGTTTGTAGAGAGTTTTATGGGACTAGGGCCATTCTTATTCTGGTGAAACTTCAAGGCCTTTAAAAGTAAGGAAAAAATAACATCAATATAACATTTCCAGAAAACATGTGGACAAATCTAGTTTGGCCAATCATGTATTAACCAGCACCGACAACCATAGGATAGACTGGGATAAAACAAAGATTTTGTTGAAAGATGAAAATTTTAAAAAGAGAAAACTTAAAGAAGCCAGCTGTATGATGATAAACAAAACGGAAATCGGGGCACCTTCAATCGACTTTCATCTGGACTGGAGAAATCTATAGCTAACAGAGCAGAAAAAACGGTATCCTCAGTATCAAGTGGTCGCCAAACAACAAATTGTCACTGTCAAATTGTTGACAAAGAACATGATCGACATAAAAGCAAATTTTTTAGAAAAAACGTAGAAATACTATACAAAACGATTGACTCCAGAGTCGGAAAGTCTCCAAACAAAGATAAGAAAAAATTTCGAGGAGAGAAAACACAATGAACAGGCAAAATAATTCAACCATCTTTTCGAAATTACTTACGATCTGCCCTGTCAGTTATTGGTTATTCCTTATCCACTTTCCGGTCCTAATTTGGGGTATCTCGATTTCACATTATTAATATTTTTAATATTGTTAGCTAATTGATTAAAGATCTTTATTGATACAAAGTTACTACTTTTAGTCATTATAATCCAATTGACCATGGAAGTAGAATATTGTTATTTCTAATTCAAGAATCTATGACTCAGAAAGATGGTGTAAGATAGCATTATAGCAACACAGTGTACTAAGGTTTAAGGAGCAATTTTTATTTAACGAGTATTATTTATAATAGCTGGCTTGTACACCGCAACAACATTAAAGTGTTATAAGTACTTCTCTACGCAATATTTCCATGTGAAATTTAGCTATGAAAAATACGTAATAGATAAGCTATATATAGTGTTGTATTCATCATGTTTGACAACTTACCAATTACAAACGTATTTGGTTTTTCAAATCTAGTAAGTTGTTTATCTTTAATTTTAATTTTGCAATTCAATGGTACATTGTCACAATAATAGCCGAAGTTCTCTATATTCAGAGTTAATTTACTATTCCCAGGCCTAATTGCAATGCTACTTAAAATTTTATTAAATTGAGAAATGGATTCAGCCCAAGTAAACCCAGTGGAAAACTCTGAGTTATCATCCGCAAATGACACAATTGAACCATCTGTAAGTGTCATTAACGTAAATAATAAAAAAGTGGTTCAAAGATTGTTCCTTGAGGCACACCTAATTATATGGCTCCTAAATTCACTTATTACACCATTTGTTTTTACTTTTTACTGCCTATTTGACAAGTAGCTTCTCATTAACTTTTGTGCATGCCCAAAAATGCCATAACAAATTAATTTACACAAAGTAATTTATTGGTCAACTGTGTCAGACTATTGTGATAAATCCAAGAATGCTATAATAACTGGTTTACTAATATTGAATATTGAAGCACTTATAGATTTTTTCACAAATTTTACATTTCCTTTTCAAAAGAAGTCAAAACATTTAGAGTAAAATGTTAACATCACCCAATCTAATGAATAAACGCATAATTTCAGAATTATTAATTGGGTCGAAAAACAAAAAGTGAGTGTTGCCAAAATAAATGTACCATAACTACCAAAAAATTATTCCACACAAAGTATCTTGCAATATACATTCACACATATTAGCCGGAAAACTAGTTGGGAAATTCATAGAGCAGCTTTTGCTGAGTTAATAGTGTGGCAGATACAAAGGCCACAAATCTTTGTAAGAAGAACAATGAAAATGGAAACATATACTGCACTTTTTTCGCACTCAAAATACACAACCTACAACTTTATGTTCGCTCTTCTGCCGAGCAAAAGCTGAGGTATTAGAACTTTCACAATTTGTCATTCTTCTTCTTCTTTCTCTGCTTATCCATTAATGGATGTTTGCGACCACACAGTAAGTCACGCATGCTTGTCCATTGTTTTACATTCCACAGCCATGCTCTCGATCTTGCCCTCGATAATTAACTGGAAAAACTGGTATTTATATATAGTGTTGAAGAGTTCTCGTTCTTTATTTATACGTCTGCTCACGTCCTCGTTTCTAATTTGAGCCGTCCATGGAATCATAAGTATTCTGCGGTATATCCACATGCTTTTAGTGTCCAACTCTCCACAGCGCATAGGAACACCGACCAGATAGCATTTCACAAATCTCAATCTAAGATCAAAGTCTAAATCGCTACAGGTGAAGACTTTTTTAAATTTCAGGAATGCACCTTGGGCTTGTTCGATTCTGCACTTAATTCCTCGTGAAGCCATACTCCCAGGTACTTAATTTTTTCTACTAGTTTTATTTATAAGTTTAAGTTGGAGTTACTAAACGCATCCACCTCTCTTGTGACAACCATGAATTTTAACAACATTCTCCTACTACATCAACCAACTGTTGTAAATCATCCACGTTATCTGCAACCAGGACTATTCCATCGGCATATCGTATTATTGATCCAGACTCCATTGACTCTGATCTAATTTCCTTGCCCTCTAGGAACTCCTGAAAGATGGTCTCTTAGTATCTACAGGGTGAGTTTTTTTTATGATCAGTATGGGGATCTCGAAAACTAGCGGGGATAGAGCAATGGTTAATTGGGAAAGGTTTTCAGTTTTACTGGCCCAATTTAATGACACTTTCGGATTTTTGTAAAAAGTCATGGCTTACTAGATATTGTGAAAAAACGAAATTCTGTTGATTTACTCAAATCCCTCTAGCTCCTTTGTTTTTGATTTTATAAAAAAAAGTGTAAATATCAAAATTGAAGGGAATTGTATCCCGAATACGATTGTCATGTCCTCGTTTGCGTGACAGCTCTCGTTTTCGAGATATGACACAAACTTATCGTTTTTTGAATGGAAACCATAGTTGGCTATAATTTAAAAAATCGGACATTTTTAGAGCTTTTGAACGATATAATACTCGATATAGTTATTCATAAAAATAACGGAGTTATGGATACTTTTCTCTCTTATTTTCACATTTAACGTAGGTAGCCATGAAAAAGATTGTTTTCATTTTGACGTTTCCTCATTTGAGAGAAATTCCATTAGTAGTGCTGACAAGTGACAAGTTTTCGTGATAAAATGGAATATTCTAACGAAGAACTGGATATGGTGGAATGTTATATTCGTTTCCATTCAAAAAAACATAAGTTTGTGTCATATCTCAAAAACAAGAGCTGTCATGCAAATGAGCACATGACAATCATATTCGGGATACAATTCCCTTCAATTTTGATATTTACACTTTTTTTATAAAATCAAAAACAAAGGAGCTAGAGGGATTTGACTAAATCGACAGAATTTCGTTTTTTTCAAAATATCTAGTAAGCCATGACTTTTTACAAAAAAACGAAAGTGTCATTAAATTATCCTCTACAAATACAGTTTTGTTATTGTTAGATTAAAAAAACAATTATTTGTTGTCACCGCAATCAAATCACGATAAGGTAACAAAACACTACACACTCTGTAAATAAACAAATATTTTTTGTACCAGATAACATAATATATTACTTGGACAATGTCAATGGAAACCGATACAGCTAATATCATAATTCAGTATCACATTTCTTTATTACACAATCACACAAAAAAAATGTGTTCCTGTTTCAAGTTTACTATCGAACTCGTGTTCGAAAGGACGTTTAATATAATTACCATTTGTGCGTAACTTTCAAGTAACAAGGTTAGGGACAAAAATATTTATAAAATTATTTCCAAAATTTTTTTCTCATATTATATAAGAAGAGATCTGGTACGACACGTGAGGAATGTGTCGCAAGGTATTGTTTTGTTTTGTGATAAATTGAAAATCATTGATTTACCTTGGCATTTCAGAGGTTGGTTGCTTTCAGAATAGCGATACTAGCAAAATATCTTTTCGGTCAATGTTAGTACGACTAATAATCGAATAATCTCAGAGAACCTTTATCTGAATAAATTCTCGAATTTTTTTTATGAATTGGTCTAAGGACGAGTTGAAGAGGCGTCTTGAGCTGGAAAAAAGTGTGAAATTCGAAAAAAATCATTTTTTTCGATTCAATGTTTCCATAAAGATATTTCTTATTAATAACCACCCTAATAATTTTTTACTCCTAAACCAACTCTAGTAAGGGAAAGTTTGCAAGGCTGAAAATTATACAGTGTCACATGTTTCTAAAAAATATATTAATAATTAATTAATTACCATCTTAATAATTGGTTACTTCTAAACCACTATTAATAACCCTGAAAACTATGCTGTAAATATCTAAAAAGAACCCTTATAAATGATTCATTATTTAAAAAAATAATTTGGTCAAGTGCGAGTTGGACTCGCATACTTAGGGTTCCGTACCACCTTCAAGATTCGAATATTCCAGTTTCAGACAAGCAAGGAATGAATGAATTTTCTTATATTTACCCTAATATATTTTAAAGAAAGCGTTTTAAATTTACTAGCTGTCGCCCAGTGGTCGAAATTCGACCAATTGTGTCAATATCTCTGGCAGGTTAAGTAACATGAAAATTTTATCGTGACATTCTATCCTAGGACTTTAGGGAGAACAGCAATTACACAGAACGGATCCAGATTCGGGACCTCTGTGTGATAGTTTCCTCGAAAATCCTAGATGTCGGTCTTACATCTCGCTTCTACAAATAAGTAACGAAATTCAAGTTTTTTTCAGATATAATTCATAAAACTTTGTTCAAATTCGTAATTCTTAATTTAATATGACAACAATTCAACTGCTAATGGGCTACCCTACATATTTATTTTTTCTAACACCCCTGTATAGCTATAATTGCACTCAATTCTCTAACATTTATTAAAATCCCCATTATAATAATTCCACCTCATTATATATTTCCACCACCGTGTATATGCAACTGCTTATAGACCACGCATAATATTTTTTAACATTTTTCAACCACCGGGTAAACCATTCTGTATATGCCACTGCCTATGACCCACCATATTTACTCTTTTTGTTTATGAAATTTTCAATTATCTTCTGTAACTATAATTCTACTCCGACCTATATTTCAATCATTATATATATGGAACTCTTCGTGGTCTACTCTATAAATCAATTCCTATTCTAACATTTTTTATCACCATCCTGTATATCTATAATTCCTCTTACCCTATATTTCATCTTATCTATATATACAACTGCTTATGGGTTACGAAATGTTGCATTTCCATTTCCGCCACCCTGTATATGCATATATGTATAACATTTTTTGCACCACCCTGTATAACTGTAATTTTACTGCACCTTCTATTCCAAGAACCCTGTAAATTCAACCGCTAATGGGCTTCCCTATATAATTATTTTATTAGTTATAATTGCACTCTACTCTATAGTTTCAACACCCTAAATATGCAACTGCTTATGTGCCACCCATTAAAAAAATTATTTCTAACATATTTGGAATCGCCCTGTATAATTATGATATTCAGCGATTACTTTACCCACTAAACAATAACAACGCTTGCATGCCACCTCCAGAAGTACATGCTCTAAGTATATAATAGCATTGGTCTGTCTATATATAATTACTCAATGGTTTGAGTCTGGCGGCAGCGGCACGCGGCACATTCATTTGTTTGGCATTGACATTATTGATGTAAATAATGAATTTTTATTATATTTTATTTAATGAATGAACCAATATTATAAATTAAGATTAGCATTCTGCATTGAAGGTCGTCAATAGCTACTAAACAAAACAAAAATGAAGAAAATCGGTTGAGAAACAGAGGAGAAAATGGTACCTAATCGTTTTGTCTTAGCCTATTTATATATAGATAAAAAATATACACTTTGATTTTTCACACATAGACTTTTTATTTTATCTGCTTCAGGATTCGCTTGATTTTCATCAGAATACATATGTATTTAATTTTCTAATTTGGCCCCCAAAAATTAACATTAGAGTTTTATTTTACTAATAAACTTTCAGAGAAGTCTTTTATAATCTACTGGCTGAGTTTTGAGGCTCTGTAGATTGGAAGATAAAGGGCAAAATAGGTCAACTTTTAAATTATAAATTATTAAATCTGTTATTCAAATTATTAAAGAATACAAATAAAATATATTTTTCAAAATTTAAAAAGTGTAGTTTCTAAAGTGGGAATTAAGTCGATGTTCAATATTTTTATTAATATCTTTTAAACAAATGATTTAAAAATATGAAATATTTGTAATTTACATAATGAGCCTTTTATCTGATATATTACATGATGCGTTTGAAAATTGAATCTTTATTTTCCATTTAACTGTATAATTTGTCCCTAAAATTACTATGGGGGTTTTCTATTAATTTATTTTCCGTAATAATTCTATAATTTGGGAGCCAAATAATAGAATTAGGGTTTTTTCATATTTTTCCTATAAACAAAAATATTTAGGTTTTATAGTTTGGGGAATAACGGGGGGAATGGGAAATTTTTTTAATATATTTTAAAATATTCATTTAAAAAAAATAAAAAAATATATTTGTGATTTGATATATTACATGACCCGTTAGAAACAATATTTGTATTCCTCATAATAAGCCATATATTGCATGATGCGTTAAAAAATATTTTTTATTTTCCGTTTAATTCTATAATTTGGCCACCAATATTAATATTAGGGATTTCTTCGTATTTTTCCTGTAAACAAAAAATGTAGGTCTTATTGTTTGGGGAATAAAGGGGGAATGGGTAATTTTTTAATTAATTTTTTAAAATTTATTTTAAAATAATTATTTAAAAAATAATAAAAAAATATATAGTATATAATGAGCCCTTTGATTTGATATATTACTTGATCCGTTAGAAAGAATTATAATTTTTTATTTTCCATTTAATTCTATAATTTGCCCCCCAAAATTAATATTAGGGGTTTCTCCTTATTTTCCAGTACTTCCATTTTTTTTAATTTTTCAGCTTATGGTTTCGGAGATAGGCGGGGATGGGTAAAATTTTTGTATATTTTTGTTAATATCTTTTAATTTATTTATTTTAAAAATATCAAAAAAATATATTTGTTTTCTTCATCATGAGCCCTTTCATTTGATATATAACATGATGGGTTAGAAACAATTTTAATTTTATATTGTCCATTTAATTCTGTAATTTGCCCTCTAAATTAAAAGTAGAGGTTTCTCATTATTTTTCCTGTAAAATTTTGGTATATTTTCGTTAATATCTTTTTAAATATATTTTTTTAAATATGATAAAAATATATTTGTGTTCCTCAAAATGAGACCTTTCATTTGATATATTACATGATGCGTTTGAATTTTTTTTATTTCTAAATTTTTATTTAATTCTATAATTTGCCCCCCAAAATTAATAGGAATGGTGTCTCCTTATTTTTCCTGTAAAATTCGGGCAAGGTTCTATATTTTCTATTTTTTCCAAACTTTTAGGCTCATTAGTTTCGGAGATCAGGGGGGGAACGGTCGATTTTTTAGTTTTCCCCCCAGAACTACCCCTAAAATCAAAATTTTTTCTTTTACGCTATGCATTCCGGATCGGGTCACCAAACTATACATTGATACCAAATTTCAACCTTTTCCGTCCAGTAGTTTAGGAGAAAATTGCTGTGATGTGACAGAGGCAGAAATCCGTAGTGATATTATAAGGGTATCCGTATATCGTATATACGGAACCCTTTCCGTTCCCATCTCTCCTTATTTCACTCTTTCTGTTTCTCTTTCCTTGTGCCATTCTTAGTAATGGATATATATTTCAAGAGAATTAAAATGATTGTCTCTATTTTGTTACGAATATCAAGTACTAAGCCCAATCTGTAATTTAGTTAATTTAAATATAACTACAAAATAACATATGAGTTAATTTGTAATTAAACTTTAAATTCTATTGAAATATAATATTTCAAACCTACTTCACCTATTCAATATTCTGGCAGTTCACTTTAAGTATAGTAAATTTAATGGCAACATTAGTTAAGTAGAATTTTTTTAAATATCACAGCATCTCTAGACAATTCTTCAAATTAGTTGTTGTGTAATCTAATTCATATTAAAAAAATGTCCGTCGAAATGCATTAAATTAGGGTGGCGCTAAGATAGAAAGACTGTGGATTTTAAACAACACGCCAAAAGTTTTTAGATAATCTCAGATATATTTAGGAAATAATATATATTTTACTAATGCTTGGTTTAAAAAAAAATATATTATTCGAACAAAAGGTGTATCCTTTCCTTAAAACTTGTCACATGAGGGGCACAGGTGTTGTCCTCAATAAAAACAAATATGTTACCTATTGCTCCCACAAATGCAGGAATGGTTATAGAACCCTCAGACTACGGTGAGCCTTTTTATTCTAAAATTACACGTTTGAAGTCATACTACAAGAATCCAGCAACTAACTCCTCCAGTTTTTTTATCGCTAAAAACTTCAGTGTGGATAAAATGTTGAAAATAAAATATACTAGATTCTTTGTTTTGTTCCTCCAAAAGCTATCACTATCTTTTTGAGATTTTACAATCCATTGAACGCAAGACAATAACAGGTTTCTAGTCGAAGACGCTTCCCTCAACTGATCGAAATCTTTTCAGAAAAAACTAGATACAGAGGTTTTCATAAGTTCTTATGCTGCTAACAGTTTGGGAATCGCTTTCAATGTAAAACAAATAGTTAAAAATATCCACTTCATTTGTTGCGCAATATCCGTTAGAGATAACCATAATCAGTTTACTTCTGATATTAGCATCATGAATGTTGCATTTATTGTAATAACTGCAATAAAGTAAAATATAAAGTGCTGTTGGACGCTTTTCAGGAAAAAAAAATGTACTTAACCATATAAACAGCGCGGTAAAAACTAACACCCAATATATCATCTTATGCCCACATTTATCTACTGACATGAACAATGTGACCGGTAACAGTTGTTGTTTAATGTAAAGTAAGAACAGGTAAAATACAGAAAATCAGAAGATAAAAACTTGAATAGATCTCCCTCTGAATTTAAATATGTAAAACAAAGTAACTTTACGAGTTTGTTAATTGCGATTGATACTGAATTTAATTATAAACCTTTCAAGATCGAAGGTGACGGACAATCTTGTTAATAATATCTGAATTTATGATGAGTCAGCAATATTTTTTTAGTTAAATATATTTTTTATACCATTAAACTTAACCATGCCTGGCTCCATTGAGTAGATGATTGTTGTTGTCTAGCATTTGCTGAACAACACATTTTGGTATGTTAGAAAATCAGATTTCAAGTTAATCCTTCATTAACCTCCAGCCTTCTGTTCAATAATTTTGTGAGTCTTGGATGACAGTATTTTATAACATGGGGAATAGATTCATAAAATTAGCAGGCTCAACAATTTGCAGTAGTAATACTTTCAACAGATATTACAAATGAGTTTTGAAATATTTCAATACCAGTAGGGTTATCCTAAAACAAGCTTTTACTAACAGCCTATTAAAATGAAATTCCCTATAGTCGTCAGAATTAAATGAACCGCAATACATTTATTGTTTTACCATTGTAAAAAGGAAAATATAATGTGGTGAAATAGCTTTGCACCCCTTAAAAGTAATGAACCTACAGTAATACAAGCAATAATAATAGATAAATCTATCCAACATAATGAAGCACCTTCATAACTGGAAAGCACCAGGACCAGATGGTGTGCAAAACTACTGGATCAAGAAACTCTACGCAACCCTCGAAACTCTAACAGCCCTTATAAATGACGTAATTACCCACACACACAAGATGCCTAGTTTCCTTACGCACGGTGCTACATACCTCTTACCAAAAGACAACCTATATTCACCGGACCCAGCAAAGTACCGACCAATCACTTGCCTTCCAACCTTATACAAACTCATTTTCAAACATTGTGAGCTGTCAACATAATTACTCAACAACAAAAAGGATGCGCGAAAAATTGGATGGGCTGCAAAGAACAACTGATAATTGATTCCGTTGTCTGCAATCAAGCCCACGCCAAACGACGAAATCTCTACATGGCATATGTGGACTACAAAAAGGCCTTTGATTCAGTTCCACATGAATGGCTCGTTAAGGCACTGAAACTCTTTAAAGTGAATAATTGTATTATTAACTTTTTAGAATATGCCATGTCCACCTGGCAAACCAAAATCTCACTGAATGAAGCCAACTATTCGATACAAACTGACCCCATTCCAATCAGAAGGGGTATTTTTCAGGGAGACTCTCTTAGCTTGCTGTGGTTCTGCCTGGCCATGAACCCCTCTCAAACAAACTGAACTCGACAAATTTTGGGTTCAGTCTCAAACACATCAACGTACAAGCATTAAATATAAACCATTTGTTATACATGGAAGACTTAAAGTTGATGGCAGCTACGAAACAACAGCTTCATGATATGCTTAAAATAGTAGAAGGGTTCTCTAGTGACATCCATATGAAATTTGGCCTAGACAAATGCCGAATTATTAATATAGTTAAAGGCAAAATACAGCAGGGGCACTTCAAAATAGGAGATGGCACCTCAATTGAATCTATGGGGGAAGGTCATACTTATAAATACCTTGGAATAAAGCAGGCTCAATGTATTGATCACTTGACTATGAAAAAGGACCTAACAGCAGAGTTTTAAAGAAGGATATGACGACTGTTGAAAACCAAACTAAACAGTACAAAATCTGTTTCAGGCTATTAACACCTATGCATGTTCAGTGCTCAGTTACTTTTTCGGTATAGTTAATTGGTGCAAGACTGACGTTGAAAAATTACAACGAAAAGTTCGAGTTTTACTAACAAAAGCTCAAGATCACCATCCAAAGAGCTCTGTTGAACGTACAACTTTGCCACGATATGAAGGAGGAAGAGGATTGGCAGATCTAAGCAAACTATTAGATCAACAAATTTCTATTTTGCGTAGTCATTTCCAGAAACTCCCATAATTTTCTGATCTACACAGAGTCTTGTCTACACCAGACCACTGATCAGAAACTGCTGAAATGGAAAGAGAAGCCCCTTCATGGAACACATATAAATGACGTCAACCAAGATTATGTCGACAGTGCAGCGTCGAACTACTTGGTTGATCTCTGATCATATGTTTCCTGAAACAACACAAGAACTGTACCAATTGTTATGTCAACGACAGGACTAGTTCCAAAACATCTATTAAACAATTCAAATACTTCGGTCTGGACGAACATCTTTACCAACAAATGCAAAAAGCCTTCCAGTTAGGAACAACCCGGACGGTCAGGAAGTTTATGAGAAACTGCTGCCACGACTCTAACCACGGGCCTGAAAACCTGGCAAGGGCTCCTACAGAGCTAAACCCTTTTGATATATACGTGCCTTAGAGGGAGTGTGCTGCCATACATTGTATGGTCACGTCGGATAAATCTATATAAAACCAGTAGTGATGTCTGATAGCAAAACATGGTTGTTAGCTGCAAACTAAGAATAACTTCAAGTCTAAGGAAGGAAGGAATCCAGCAAAAAGCTAGGAGATTTATTCGACGACACCAATAGCGTAAAAGAAATAAAGCCCAGAAGAGTCCAGGGGGCAGAAGACTCCCGATGGCAGAATATCAAGACTTGTTTGGGAAGGAGCCTCAACTGGGATAAAAGATATAGCAAAGAATCTCAAAGTTTTGGACATGAAGATTGCAAAAGACAGAAATAAATATAAAAATAAGTTATCAAGTGTATTACAACCCACTCAAGGTTGTAACGCGAAGAAGGGTTAGTGAAGGGAGTAGAAGTAATAGCTTTCTATGTAAGTACAGCATAACGGGAGTAAGGAATCAGCAATAGAGCCCTATAGCTAGCAGAAAAATGACTAGTCTTTTGTTGATTTTAATCACCGTCTATAAGTAGCCACTAGTAGTGGTATATACAGGAAGCAGTCAAAGTCAGAATACATCAAATATTAAGAGAACACTTTTGAATGACAACGCTATCTGTGGAAAAGGTACACATAACGCAAGGGCCTGCAAATGAATTGACTTCAGCAGCAAAGGCTAGGAAAACTATCTCAAAAAAAAATGAGACACAAGATAGCGACGAAATATACCAATTAAGATCTGAAAATCTGCGTGGAACTAAATTCATGGCGCATGAAGCTATTTATTAACATCTTACTTGGCGTCTAAGTACTTCTTGGGAAATAACACCACAGTTTAAAGAAAATTGCTGTATATTCCAAACGTTTCGGGGTCTGGGTCAGACCCCATTGTCAATGGTTAAGAAACTATGGATAAAAAAGGCACAATTCTAAGATGTAAATTAAAATAGTTGACAATGTGTATTATTTGATTTCTGAAGTAACGTATATTTCTTTATTATTTTTTAAATAATTATTTTAAAATAAATTTTAAAATAATATTAAAAAAATTACCCATTCCCCCTTTATTTCCCAAACTATAAACCTACATTTTTTTGTTTACAGGAAAAATACGAAGAAATCCCTAATATTAATATTGGAGGCCAAATTATAGAATTAAACGGAAAAAAAAATTTTTAACGCATCATGCAATAATTTGATGTATTGCATGTAATATATATATATATATGTAAGGGTTTATTATGAGGAATACAAAAACATATTTTTCATATTTTTAAAATTAATTATTTACAATATATTAACATAAAGATATAAAAAATTCTCATTTCTCGCTTTATTTCCGAAACCATACTACCCAAAATTTTGAAAATAATTAGGGGTACTGGTGCTCTCTTGAAATTTATAAGAAAAATTATTAGAAAACCCCATAATACCTACAATTATTATGGTGGTTTATTTTATACAATTAAGTGGAAAATAAAAATTCAATTTTAAAACGCATTATATCAGATAAAAGGCTCATTATGTGAATTACAAATATATCATATTTTTAAATCATTTGTTTAAAAGATATTAACAAAAATAATAGATTTAATAATTTAAAATTTAAAACGTGACCTATTTTGCCCTATATCTTCCAACCAGCAGAGCCTCAAAATTCAGACAGTAGATTATAAAAGGCTTCCCTGAAAGTTTATTAGTAAGATAAAACTCTAATGTTAATTTTTGAGAGCCAAATTAGAAAATTAAATACATATGAATTCTTATAAAAATCAAGCGAATTCTGAAGCAGATAAAATAAAGAGTGTATGTGTGGAAAATGAAAGTATATATTTTTTATAAATTTAAAACGCTTTCTTTAAAAGATATTAGGGCAAATATAAAAAAATGCACTCATTCCCTGTTTGGAATATTATAATCTTTAAGGTGGTACGGAACTCTTAGTATGCGAGTCCAACTCGCACTTGACCAAATTATTTTCGGTTTTGAGCTCCATCCGAAGACTATTGGCTCATTAGCGTGTCGTACTCGTAGCCCGAGGTCTCGTCAGCTGTAATTATCCGTTCCATGAAGGTAATATCAGAATTAACACGATCCCGCAAATCCAACGAAACTTCTTCACTTTTTGGACAAAATTCAGCTCAATCGGAACAAGTCGAGCAGCGAAACGGCGCATACCCAAACGATTCACCAAAAACAAACGAGCTGTTTCACGATTGATGTTAAGGTCTGGTGCTATCTCCCATACACCCATTTGACGATTTTGAAGAACGATTTCTTTAACTTCTGCAACATTTTCGTCAGTGCCACAGGTCGAAGATCGTCCTGAACGAGGCAAATCTTCGACCACTTCTCGACCGTCTGTGAAGATTGTTCAGGATCGCCATGTGATATTATAATGTTGTTGCAGGCAGCGCTTCAACCAATAATACTAGTTGTAAAGACTATCTGTTTATTTCTACTGATTACTTGGTTACACTATGCTAACTACATCTAATCGTTACTATGCTACATTTTGAACTGTCAATCATTATCTAAGAGTGTGCCATCAGTCGATTGTTTTGCAATTACAACTATTTGGTGTACGTGATGATTTTTGTAAACATGCTGAATTTAATGGTGTTACCTAGAATGGTTAATGATGATTTGAATGTTATGCTAATAATTGTTTATTAATTAATTTCCTAAAAGTGTCATGAGGAATTTCCGTTACACGTCTTTGAACGCTTTCTACCAATCATGGACCTGAGCTTTTGACAAAACTGATTCACCATAAGTTTTTCCTAACGTTCAGACACGGAATTTCGTTAGGAACGCGAAAATTTATTCAAATTTTTTGCTCAACATTTTTTTTCATCGTAAAATTCACCACTGAGGTTGACTGATTGCAACAGCTGCTGTAAACACACTAGTTGAGAAATTCTGCCTATTTGCGGGCAAAATAAATGAGAAATTTCCGGGCACTTTATTGTCTCTGTTATAGTTTAAATTCCTAGAAGTTACTTGTGTCCAGGCTCTGGATTTTCACATTTCCACCTTGTAGTTTTAAACTCGCCGATTTCGACAAAGAAAAATTCTGGCGAAAAGCTGAGACATCATATGCTACTCATAAAATATTTATTTCTGCTATTAATTGTAAAACCTCGCGTATGCATTAAAGAGTAATGCAAAAAGATTAAACTGTGTCATTAAGTATACATTTTCACGGGCATATGTTACAACAACATTGTTTTTTTAACACTTGACGTCTTACATAACATTTGCATGTTATTAACTAATATTTGTTACTGTGAATCACACCTGAAGACAATGCAAAACATCATTCTTCATATGTTTTGTTCTGCCCACTTGATGTATGAACGAGGTGTAACCTAGCAGGAAAACAATTTTTTTCAAGCGTTATTCAGAAAAATATTATTTCAAGTTGTGGTCAAAATTAATTGGATATACTCGTACTAATGATTTCCCATTACTACTAAGTGATTTGTAAATGTAATTTGCATAAATTAAAATGAGTTTGTTAAGTGAATGGGCGAATTTGTGAATGTAATTTCAAAGATGTATTCAGAGATAAACGCCACGTGTTATCGACAATTTTTTCAAGAATATATTTCGTAATATTTTTTTCTATACAGGGTTGCTCCACAATGTGGGGACGGAAAATTGTAACTATACTGATAAATGTTTTACAAATCGCCTGAGGGATACAACGCGGCAAGGATCCCCAATTTTTATATCACATAGTGTTTTGCATTGAGTAGAAACACTCCCAGAATACATCAAAAAAATATTTATTGGGCATTACTCTTACTTTTCTGTGCCAGTTTGACAGCTGAGCGATATTTATGTTACGGTAAATGTACACTCTTGGGAAATGTACACTTTTACCGTAAAATGTGTACATTTCCCAAAAAGTTAGGTACATGTGGACTGAATATAATATATATGTACATTTCCCGCCAAATGTGTACTCTTACCTTTATGTTTTAAGAAAAATTGGAATACAAATAAATTATGTTGTTACAGTAAATAAATATTTATTTAAATAAACATAATAAAAAAGGCTTTAATAACGAAAATTATTTTAATTAAAAATGTAAATGACAAACAAAACATACTTTTCTTTGCATATTATATAATATGTCGTAGGTTATGATCCCAATATTCATAAATACAATTTTCGTCCTAGTTTTTCAGGACCAATACGATGGGAATCAAACAAATAATAATAATTTCATACTTTTCTTTATTATAATAGTTAAATGTTATAAAACTATAAAGGAACATATTGAAATTGTCCACCAGTAAGGGACTGAATTTCTATAATTTGATATAAACTTTTCTTCACAAATGGCGAATTCATGCCTAGAATAACGGTAGTTCGCGTACCACTACAAGTGCGCATGCGCACCACATTACTAGCACTTGCGATTTCGTATTTTGCTCACATTCACCAAAACGACATGGTCATTGTGAATTCAATGTACATTTCTCTTATTTGAAATTGTAACTGTTAGTAGAATGCCCATTACCCAAACGAGGTAGCAAATGTGCACATTTACCGGAAAATGTGTACATTTGCCGCAATATCCACTTTTACCGTAACATTTACATCTTTTGCGGACGTTAACTCCCCGGGGTTTAATTCAAGCATTCAGATCCCAACAATGTGCAACACTTAGTAACTGACTTCAAGAATAGAGGTTCTCAATTCTCAGTATATACTAGCGTTGGGTTTTATGACTCTTTTTAGTGAGCCGGCTCATTTCGTTCAGCTCACCAAAACGAGTCGTTCACAATGAGTCGTTCATTTGAACGATCTCCTAAAACACAGCCGATTACAATTAGGCGGATTTATATAATGAGTCTACTGGTCAAATTAATATTAAAGTATTGCTGAGTCATAATTTAAAGATCATTAATTTACGTAGATACAAAATTTTTATTTTTGTGTTATTTGGTAACAAAAATAAGAAAAAAAACTCTAAACATTAGAATGTAAACGTTCTAAACTCTCAAAAGAAATAAAATTATTATGCTTACTTTTAACCCAAATAGAAATTTATACAACAAAAACCCTGCAAAACAATAACAATCCTGCGTTAGTGCCTGTCATAATAAAAATTTAAAATACCCATTTATGGATTCGTTGAAAATAAAACCTTCCGACCAAATTTTAAAATACCGTTCATCTTAGGAACCAGACAGCTGACGGCTCTTTTCTCTCCACTACTCCGAGCCGAGGTGACTGTGCCGGTCGAAAGATTGAACGATGAACGAGTCAACGAGTCTCTAGTTTGTGATTGAACGTTGAACGTTTAGCAATTCATACGACTCACTCGAGCTGAATGACTCTAATAATGTCTAACTGAACGAGCTATTTGACTAAACTGTGCCGTCCATTCGTGGCACATGTAGAAGAGTCGTTTCTTTTTGAACGACTCATTCACCAAAGACCCAAGCCTAGTTTTTAAGTGAGTTCAGCAATTACACGAAATCCAGCTCATGGAAATTATCAAAAACTTCTTGTTGTAAAGTCATCTTTAGCGAAAGCGATAGTACCATTTTTGTTAATTTTAGTCATCCACCACCTTCTTCTTTGTCGGATTTTCCTTTCTATTGTGATATTTTGTATGATTTTAAAATAAAAATTTGACAAACCAAAAGCATCAAACAAAGTATTAAAACAAAGTACTTAAACAAAGTACTCTAGGACGTCGAATTTTATCATGACAGTTGTTTAGAATCTTTTCAGTAGATCTAAGGAACCATGTGATTATTATAAAAGGCGGGGCGGAAATTTGTTTAGAAAATTTAGCAACAAATTAAGCCGAGAGATTAAAAAAGCATCAAACAAAGTACTCCAAGACGACGAATTTTATCATGACAGTTGTTTAGAATGTTTTCATTAGATCTAAGGAACCATGTGAATATTATTAAAAGGCGGGCCGGCAATTTGTTTAGATAATTTTCCGAGAGATTTTAAATATTGGATCATGGCAGTATTTTAGAACCCTTCCATTAAATCTAAGGAACCACATAATGATTATTGAAGAGCGGGGTGGGAATTTGTTTAAATAATTTAGCAACAAATAAATCCGAGAGGGCAAGAAACATCGAACATAGTACTTAAACAAAATACTCTAGCCAAAATAAGCTCTATTTCTATCAGGCTTGCCGGTTCAGGAGAAACTAATGCATTCACCAACGTCTAAATGGCTCCCAAATGCGAGCCCACCGTTGTGGACGCTTGCCCAGGCCTGGTGTTTAAACGTACCATTACATGTTAGTCTGAAAGTGATAGACAATGTAACTCGTTCGTTGTAGTTTCCTTGCACTTCCATCGCCTTGAAATGGTTGTTCTCACAACTTTTCGATAACTTTGAATCTGCTATCGCCATAAAGTAAATAATGTGGTCCGTACCTGGCGGTTGGTATCCGACTTTGTTTTTATAATCGAGCATGATTATAAAAACTCAAGGTACTGCTGCTTTTGAAACACATTCTGATTCCATATCTGTGTCCAATACGTCTGACAAACCTTTAGTGTATGGTAATAACAGAGATGCGATCGTAGCTCCCTCTCTCTCCCTAGGTCTTCAACCGCCTGGTTAATCATGGTCTCCGGATATCCATTCGTCAGAAAGCTCTTCGGTAAGTTTTACTTGTACTTCTTTGAGGGCCTTTGATGTGCTGCAGATATTTTTGGCGCTATGGATTAGTGATAATGTACCTGAAAGTAGCAGTTCTTCAGGCAACATTGTAGTAAGTCCATTATTGAATCTGTTGGAAGCTCCGTCCTCTCCATCAATATCGTATTCAGTAACTGTCTTAATCAGTATATGGAGATATTCCTCTAATGTACGTTCGTAAAGAAGTATTCAACGTTCAAACTTACCAAGCGATGTTCTGGCCCAAATTCCATGGATTCGACGATTTTGACAAAATTCTTTGAACGCGCGACGATATTTTGCCCTCCAAAGGTTGGATGATTGGTAGAAGGAATTCTAATAGTTATGCTGTTGGTGAATTACGTAAGCTTGTAATCGATCTGAGAGGTACTCCAGCGTTTTGTATCTTTGGTTGTTTATAATGATGTGGTGGTTCACTGTGATGTGGCGTCAATTTTCTTCTTGTCAGTTGGCAATGGCTTGTGTTTTCTTTGTCAGTGTTGGTAGAAATTCCTCCAGTTGGGGTGTCTCTTTGCTGCTTATTGCTGATTTAACTGGACTGATGATAGCTAGTACTGGCATCATTTTTGGGAGCTACAGCCTACTTTAGTTAATTAGAAAGAAATTTTTTTTCTAACTGCGGTGGAGTTCTGCATGAAAAGTTCAACAAAAGAGTTGGGATTTCTCCCAAGGAAGATGGTTGACTTCTGACCTTACTTAAGCGTGACTAGCCTAATCAAGTATTTCTATGCTTATTTCCCTGAGATGGGCGACTTCAGTTTGAAACAGTTAGGTATGATCCCAATCCATCCTAATTTCTCACGATTAAACTGATGACGATGGCAAAGCCATTGAAACGTTGTGTGATTAACCATTTTAAGACAATGAAGTCCAAGGAAACTCCAATGAAAAATGGATTGGTAGACGAAGACCAATTTAATGACCACCAAAATTCCAGGTTTGAACTGTATAGATTTCTTCTCGTGAGGGCATTTAAAGACCAGGGTGTAGTATATCATCGAGTGGGCTGTTTCAAATGTCAAACGGTGAACAATTTAAACATGTTTAACACTCTTAAATTTTTATAAATTTTAAATAAATTTTAAATTCCTAAACTATTACGTATATTCCAACATTATTCTTTATTGCCTTTGTATTTCCTATAAACATTAGGCAAAATATTATTCTATCTCCAAACTGCAAGTAGGAAATAGTGGCAACACTTATTTTCTGCGTGTTCATTCCAATGGTTTCCATTAATCACATAATGCGACATTTCAGCAAACAAAAGCCCAGAGAGTCTAATCTCGTTAGACGTGTCTGCACCTAATTTGCGGTTGATATCGTGTTTCAAATCAATTTTCATTTAGACTGAAAGCCATTTACGCACATCGTAGTCGTGATTCATTTTATCCATTCCGAGTACATAAATCGATGGATAATATTTTAATTTGTTTTGACATCAATTAGCGTTACGCGTACTCGATAATTACAATTAACGACGAAAAGGTGTTGCGGTTGCACGGACGTGATTAAATCGTCCGATTATATTGATCATTGTTTATTGCATAGTGTGTTTTGTTTTCTAATTGTTTCTATCTTGCATGGATGTCGCATAGGCCAGGGAGAAAAGATTATTATTCACAGGGTGTAGAAAATGGAGCTATTTGATACAACTAACAGATCTTCTATTCTTTCTGTTGAATTTATCGTTTGTTAGTATAATTAATAATCAGAAATAAAGTCGTCATTGATGCAGTAAGTCAGTGATCGCTTTATGAGCACTTGTCACTCGAGAAAAGCATTATGTGTAACATAAATAAACATTGATATAAAGTTCCATGAAGTAATAATTATACTTTTCTTAATAATTAGTTGAATAATGGATTTCAGAACGAGAGGACTAAATAAAACAATATTGTAATATTCCTAATACTTTCCATTTATAGCCTCCTGCCTGAGTCTTTTTAAGATTACTTAACCAGAGATACTCTGTGAAAGAAGCCTAGTGTTCCTCTAGGCAATCGTCTCCTCTCGATTTATATATTACTAGTGGTCGCCCAGTGGTCGAAATTCGACCCTATTTCATGAAATTGTAAAAAGTATATTTTTATAAGAAACAGAGGTGTGGAGAAAACGGAGAAGTAGATGTAATGACCAAAATTGTTCACTCATATTGACAAATCTATTGAAATAAAAAGAAAATAAAAATGTAATCAAATTTCGCTATTCGAAATATTTTTGACAAATGAATGGCTGGAACTGCTTCTGGCAAAATATTCAATATAATATAATTGTTCTTTGCAAGTGTTCGTCATTTGCGGTTTCAATAAAGTTCAGGAATATTAAAGAAAAGAGAGGACCAACAACCCAAGGTGAACTTAAATATTTAATAAATTCTCTATTGTCCGTTGTCTGACTATTTTTTACACAACACCTTCGAGAAGGTTGTGATAATAATATGTTAATCAAATAATTAAATTCACATTAAAAACATAATATTTAAAATGAGTTACTGCAACGCTTCCGAAAAATCAATACTGATCAACTACATTGACTATTTTACCACTAAACAATAACAACGCTTGCATGCCACTTCCACAAGTACATGCTCTAAGTATGTAACAGCATCTTATGGTCGGTCCCTCTATATATAATTACTCAATGTTTTGAGTTTTGACGGTCTGGCGGCGGCTGCACTGCAGTTGTATGGCGTTGACAGTACAGACGTAAATAATGAATTTTTATTATATTTAATTTAATGAATGAACCAATATTATGAATTAATATTAGCATTCTGCACTGAAGGTCGTCAGTAAACAAAACAAAAATGAAGAGAGACAGGGGAGAGAATAGTACCTAATTGTTTTGTCTTTGCCTATTTATATATAGATTATTTTTACTTTCTTGATCGTCGATCAATGTTAGTTATTATTATTATTTTTCACACTATTCACTCCTAGAGGGGCTTACACTTTATGAGCGTCTTTTCTATCCAATTGCGATGTCAGAAATATAAAAAGACTAGCCAAAGAAAAAACTTAAATAAAAGAAAATAAAATAGCACTAAACACATATTGTACATCTCTTGGTACTTATTTACAACTTTATATTGCCTGGCCCGCCATCCCGAGCTTCCGCAGGTTTATATTTATGGTATGATTGTCGAACAAATAATGATATTTTTTGTTTAGTATATTTTTGGCGATATAATTTCATTTCTATATATCGGTATAAAAATTAAATATCGAAAAATCAAAAACGATATTATTTCTAACAATAATAATACTGAACGTCTTTCAATTAAATTCTCCAAGTTTATTATTAATCCAATTCTTTGCACACAGGCAATAAATATCCCGAAATTGTACCAATCAGCAAGAAAGAAAAATTCCAGACTAAATTTATTAATTTTAAATATGACTCAATTATGTGAAAAACTACTGAACATTAAAATTACAAGCTTCGTGAAGAAATAAAGAATACCTTCTAAATTTCGGGTTTAGAATACGAAAGATAGTATAGCTAATAGAGGGTGAGCCAGCCTTAAGGCCTTAAGAGTGAACCACACAAGTTTGGTTTGGCGTTTCTTGTGCCGTTCCTAACATTCAATCCTTGGCAAATGTAACATTTTTTTGGTCAGCATAATCGACCAAATGTACGTACAATCGGGAAAAGTGTCCCTAAATTTCAGCAAACCGGGTTTGTAGGAGATGTACAATCACCTGCTCGTGTTCGGAGAGTTTGTACTGCCGGATAGGTTGCAGCTATTGGCGAAAGTGTAGCAGAAGAGCGGTCAACCTCTACTCGAAGTCGTGCTCAACAATTGCACATCTCACAAACCTCACTGATGCCAATTTTGAGAAGACTTGAATTAATACGCTTATAAAATTCAATTATCGCAAGAACTGAAGCCTAGGGACCATGTGAAGCGTCGTCAATATGCCAAATGGTTGTTCGAACACACTGAAGAGGATTTTGACTTTATGAAGAAACTTAACTTTAACGTTGAGGGGTGCTTTTATCTCAGTGGATTTTTTAAACTGAATTGCCGTATTTGGGCAAGCGTGAATCCAAGAGTGCTTGAGGAAAAGCCAATGCAGTCGCAAAGAGTGTCCGTTTGGTGTGGTTTACGGCGCTGGCAGAATCATCGGGCCCAACTTCTTCGAATATGAGGTCGACAAAGCGGTCAACGTGAATGGTGTTCGCTATCGCCAGATGATAACAACCTTTATATGGCGGGGTTTGATAAATATGGATCTGAAAGACATGTGGTTCCAATAAGACAGAGAAAAATTCAACGGCAGTGTTATCTCACGAAGTTGTGATGTCTGTTGGCCGCCAAACTTTTGCGATTTGACACAGTTGGACTTCTTTCTTTAGGGTTATTTGAAAGAAAAGTACTACACCGATAAGCCTACAACCATTAAAGAGCAAAACGATGGGATAACTAGACACATTCACGATATTGAACCTAAATTATGCCGCAGAGTCATCGAAAATATAGACCATCGAGGAGGTCTACCAAAGCCGTGGTCAGTATTTGGCCGATATTACTGTGAACTATACTATCATAACAAAAGAAATTAAAACAATTTACTAAATATTCTGCGTTTTATTTACAATTCACATCGGCCCTTATTAATGATTCACCCTTACCTAATTATACTCAGAAACTGTATGTACCTACTTGAACCGAGTGATCTAGTTGCATTGTTTTTCTTGACTGCACTAATATGTGTTTTGTTACAATGGAAAAAGTATTATGCAATATGTGTATGAGATCATTTACTTAATATGTTACAAGACTATCGTAATAAGATAAATTAATTGGTTATGTTGAAGGATAGAGGAAGTGCTTGGCTCTTCAAGAACTTAGGAATACCTCAAGGGATTATACTAGACCCTCTATTATTTTTTATGTATAATGTATGTAAAGAATATATATGATTTCAAATAATATTTTCATTTGCTGGTGATGTAGTAGTAATATTGCACAACAAATCTGGCTAGATGTAAATATACTATAAAACCTGTTGAGATATATCACCTTTGCTACTAGCAAAATTTCGTTCGATTCTTTCATATAATTTATTTAGTTATTAGAATTATGTTACGAGTCTCATAAGTGCTTGCGGTTAAAGTATAAATAAAACTTAAAAAAGACGCTTCTTAAAAACCTTGATAGATGATTTATAACTCTAAATCAATTAATATATATATATAAATAAAATTCACGCCAAGTGGCAATAATACCAGTGAAATTTCCAAATATTTATTTAGCTTTAAGTTACATTTGTTAAAATATTTGTAAATTTTGTAATCCAGTCTGCCCATACAGGCCGGGTTTAGGATTGTCATTAGTGGGGAGGAGCTTGATTGAAGATAGGTTTTCGCCCCTTAGCCGCCCCTCCGTATCCGCCCGTGTGCTCATAAATGGGTTTCATCTCTGCCCCGGAATTTAGGTGAAATACAGACAACAACTTTGTATTATCTGGTATAACAAATAAATTAACTCTATTGTTATAAAATATTACCTATATATCGATATATTTTTTCAATATATCAATATCGATATTTATCCGTCATCCCAAATTTATAGTTTTTGTAAAACTATGACTTCAATAGTTTGATCAACTTCAGAGACTCGCCCTGATGAAGTGAGCCGTTGTCCTATCCCCAATCTTCTGTCCTCCTTCCCCTCCTTTCTATCATGACGGTCTTTGAACCAGATGTAGATGTAAAACAATTGAAAATAGCCAAATAGAATAAACTGGGAAGACTGTGCTCTGAAGTCCCGAAAGGCCATCAGTCTCGAGCAAGAATACCTCTACGAAAAAAGTACCTGGTCCTTTACGTTAAAACTTATGAAGATGGCCATGCGCTTCATTACTTTAAAAAAATTATTTTTGCAATAACCTCCAGTCGAAAGTTTCGCGAAAAGGACGGATTGCAGATACAACGACATCAACAACACAAGCTTGTCAATTTTGGTACATGGAATGGTCAAAGATTGTCAAATTATCGACATAGTTGCAGGAATTAGACATACAAACCTGGAGATAATAGTTTTGACAAACTTAAAAAGAAGATTATATTCACATCTCCAGTTGCGTCCCTAAAAATCAGAGGGCAAGCAAAGAAATGGCAATACTAATAAACCGATGACATTCCTAAGGTTCATATAATCCTATAATCACCTTTTTTATAAAATTCGACTTTACTCATCAATATAGTCAGGGTTTTTCTAAACGCCCTCAAAATAGGTAACAATTGTGGTTATAAAGTCGTGATCGGAGACAAATCTCTTTCCCTGGAGTATCTCTTTGAGACCTGCGAACAGGTAAAAGTCAGATGAGCATAGATCTGGTGAATATGGAGGTCTGGAAGCAATTAGAAATAGTTTAGTGTTCATGCCACCTCAATTGGGCTACCTGCCAGGAAAAAATCAGTTCCAAAATACTGTAGACGAACTTATATGCAAAGCTGATAGTCAACGCGAAATGATTCTAATGGGCTCTAAATTGCTGTTGTTTTTTTTTTGTTTTCACACTCAATTACTTACGCTCTATTATAGGTTGAGGGACAAACCTTGTCTACAATTCAGACACCCAAGGAAATGCATTTATCGTCATGTCAAAGTCTAATTTAACTGCACTATTATAAAATGAAATACCATTAATTATTTATAATTTCAAAACTGATTAAAACCACATGAATGTTTTAAATTCAAAGCTTCTGACAGAAACGCGAATGTAATTCATATTAAAATTCCGGTAGCCACCGCAACTACATATGAATGAATTATGAAATACATTTTTCTTAGAACAACGTTTACTATTCAAATGTCTCAAAGAACTATATTTAATAAAATTATTATGGGATTATTGGAAATTATTAACATCCATTACAATGCAACATTACAATTACATCGGGAAGTTTTTATGTCTCATACATTCCTGGTCTGATAATTTTTTAATTTTATTTAATGCTTCAAATTATCGTAATACTCTAAATTTTAGATTATTACGAAAGGTAAGGTACTAAGGGTTCATAATTTTTTCCGAGCTACCGGGTGGTGACCTAAAGTTTGGCCTTACCCTTGACCTTGAAGATAATTTCAAAAATTTTTAAGGGAACTCCATACTTTTGAGCCTTGAAATGCATAGAGCAGAACATTTATTGCATAGATATGATCTTGACTTCATCTAAAAATGTGAAGGTGAAAGTTATTTAAAGTATATAGAATATTGGGTGAGGTAGGAGGAAGACCACAGAATTTTCTTAGTTAATCAATGGTGAAGTGGATTCCACGTTAACATTAACTACGAAAGTCACATTAATTATTTAATCAAGAACCTACATTCTCTTTTCTTGAAATGGAAAAAATTAACTTTTTCATTAGGATCTGACCTTGATCTCATAGCCAAAACTCACTATAAATTCGAAGCCAAACTTGAGAATGAAGAAACTCACCCTACAAATGTGACAACCGCAGGACCTCAACAAACAAAACAAATTTTCATAAATTAGGGCACGTATGAACATTAGATTGTCTTGTATTATGTATTATTTTGCTAATATACTTTTTACTTGATTTTATAGAAACTTTCTACACTTCTCCTTATCTACACTCCATGGATTTGATCGAGGTGATGATGTCGAAATTGCATTTCACTAGTACTGTTTGCTTTACAAACATTTGTATTACTGGAATAATAATAATACTCAAATATTATACGCGTATTTACTTAACTTGTTTGTTTTTTATGAATACCTACAAACATTTCCGGTTTCTCAATTTTCTTTCCTAATTTTATTACTTTCCGTAGTCGTTCGATCTTCTATTCCATTCCAATAACATGTCAAGATAAGCTCCAAGCCGAGAAAAAGCGAACAGAAATTTAATCTGCTTTCCAGACATTTTTTTACTTTCTTTGTAAAATTGTTTCTGAAAATTCGTGACAGTTATTAAATTTCATGTCTGAAAGAATAAAATTGTAATTGAAATATAGTGTAGCAAGGGACTCCTATATACAGTATATGACGAAAGTGTATTTTTTTCCGGATATTTAAAGACAGGATATCCCAAATTTGTTTTCTAATGCAGTAATGGTTTACTTATTTTACTAAATATAAGTAAGTAGACATAGATAACTCTGTAGAACATTGTCAAATCTAAAGGATTTACAGGTTCAGTCTGGTGTGTACTATAACCATGAAAATAATCCGAAAAAAGTTAGGTAAACTTGTTTTTTAATAATTTTGAAATAATAATAACATATTTCATCACGGAGGATTGTTTGTTTTTACGGTACACATGAAATTGATATTCTTTTACACAAAAACAGTGGCAGATAGGAAAAAAACGCACGAAATGAAAAAGATTGCTAATCCATAAAGCCGCAAATATTTGCGCCGAAAGTTGAGATAAATTTTCACATAAATATTTACGTCGTGTGTTGTGTGTTTGTGCTCCAGCTGTGTGCAGAAATTTGACAGCTGATTTCAAATATATTTATTTGAGGTTAAGTTTTAACTATTTTACTTCAAATAGTTCAAATAAGTATCTGTGAAATAAGTCACAGACAATATATCCAATAAACGGATACCACCTTCATATCTTCGCTCTTTGTAAAGATCTTTTATCCAGTAGCGTCTTCTTGATCTTTTTTTTTCTGTTTAATATGGTCATACAAAACAATAAAAGCTGCACATATTCTCCTAATATCGGACATCACAAATTTGTTTATAAACACAACATGTCAAAAGTCAGGTGAAATTGAGGTTAGTTAACAAATTCAGAAATTTCGTACGGCAGAATTTGCAAACGCGTCCACATCAATAACTGAATGCGGCGCAAATCCTTTGATGTTCGTCGAAAAACCGACTCTGTGCGGATCGCGTGCGTTGAATGTCGAATAAATTCTTGCGTGCGTCAAAAAAAGTCCACATTGACACAAATTCTCCCGCACACACAAAAATTTTTGTTGAATTTGCCATTCGGCGCAAATTTTTATAGATCTGGACCCGGCTTGAGAGATTCGTTTACAATTTTTGTTAGTTGCCAGAGGCGCACTGAAAAAGAGTTGTAGGGCAGAAAGGCAGACAACAGAAAAAGTACCACCCTGTAGATTTTCATGACCGTTTCTGTGATCTTATTATGAAGACTTTATAAAGGCATTCATATTCAGATACAATTTCAAGATACAGTTAAAATTTCCTACCTAATTACAGTTTATTTTTTGGGATACAAGTCAAAATGTAAAAGAAGCTCAAACAAGTTTATTTAAAAGCTTGTCTATGAACTTCATCATATACGTATACATAGCTATATAACTTATATGGTTGCCGTTAAAATATATAACTAAAAAAATAGTATTAATGTATACAGATATATACATATATACATACACATCACACATAACATACACACATATACACATACATCCACTCACATGCATACACACATATACGCACACATACACATACATACATATACACACACATACACATATATTTGAGCCAAAACTTTCCACCAACCAATTCGGGTTCAGAAAGGGGAACCATCGATGCCATGACACTCGTTACCAACATCGCCAGAGAGGGTATCTCGAGAAAGAGATGGAGAAGAGGTGGAAAAAAGTACTGTCTAATAGCCACCCTGGATATCAAGAACGCCTTTAACTCGGCCCGCTGGGACCGCATTTTGGAGGCTCTTGCCAGGATGGAAGTTCCTCAGTACTTGCGGAGAATGGTTTCAGCGTATTTCAAGGACCGCATCTTGTTGTACCAAACTGAAAATGGGCAAGTAGACTATAAGATCACAGGAGGTGTACCTCAGTGCTCTGTTCTTGGCCCCCTCTTATGGAACGTAATGTACAACGACCTGCTCCTGCTCGGTCTGCCTGAGGGCGTCAGGCTAGTGGCATTCGCTGATGATGTGGCATTGATCATAGTGCGCAAGCACATAGAGGAGATACAAACAACCTTCTCATTCGCTATAGCCACAATTCAGCATTGGATGCTCGCAGCGGACTTGAGTTTAGCAGAACAAAAGACCGAAACACTTCTTGTTAGCAGTCGAAAGGCAAGGGAAACCATCACCCTCAAAATAGGCGACACCTACATACAGTCGCAGCCCTTCATCAGCTATTTGGGGGTGCTCCTGGACACACGGCTCAACTTCAAAGAGCACATAATCGCGGCCAGCAAGAAAGCGGCTGGGGTACAGGGGGCATTATCTAGAATAATGCCTAATGTCGGAGGCCCTAGACAGATGAGAAGACAGCTACTGGCAACAGTAACTACTTCTGTTTTGTTGTACGGGGCACCGGTATGGGAGAAATCGCTCGAGCTACCATCGTACCGCCGGAAAATGAAATCAGTCCAGCGGCTCTCAGCGATTCGAGTGGCATCATCCTACCGCACTGTGTCTTACGAGGCGGTGAGTGTGATTGCCTCTACCCTGCCAATCGACATCCTGGCTGCAGAAAGGGGACGGCTTTATCGCAGAAAGTTAGAAAAAGACCAACCGACAGGAAACAGCGATGAAAGAGCCATGAGTCTAGGGCAATGGCAGGAGAGGTGGGACAGCTCTACTAAAGGCCGTTGGACATATCGATTGATACCTAACATCAGTCGTTGGGTCAACCGCCAGCATGGGGAGGTTGGGTTCTACATCACTCAACTCCTGACTGGACATGGATGCTTTCGAGCATACCTGCACAGGTTCAGGAGGGCAAACTCCCCAAACTGCCCACATTGTACGGACGTGATAGAGGACGCGGAACACGTGTTCTTCTCCTCCCCCCGGTTTCAGGATCAACGTGCTGAAGTGGAGAGGATTCTGGAGACTAATATCGTCCCAGAACAATTAGTAGAAGCCATGCTGAAGGGCCCCCAAGCCTGGAACTTGGTATCAGATTACGCGGAGACTATCCTCAAAGAACTCCGCGATACGTTCGAGGAGTAGGCTTTAAAAGCTTTCAATGGAAGGGCAGTAAACATCTGCAATGAACCACCCTTGCGAAGTAGTATTGAGTAAGAGTGCCACAGGGGACCATGGTTGTAGGAGAAAGAGGTTAGGGTTTTAGCGGGTATACGGTGTACTGGTTTCAATGCAACGATTTACTCATGCTTTGAAGTCATTACATCGGGAGTCCCGCACGACGGCCAGCACGTGCTAGCTAAGTACGCAATGTATTTCCCCCCTCTTCGGATAAAAAAAAAACACATATATTTAATATGCGGTTTACTACTAGAATGATGCAAAAGTTGCTGTTTATTAGGCATTTTCGTTTATCCTATGGAATTCATTTCTATCCGTTGACAATATCCATTTATTAAGTTTACATCGGAACATTTTATTTGAGTTAATGGTCTTCAGTTTCTGAGGCAAGAAATTCCAATATCGTGGATCCTGATGAGTAAAACTGCGCTGACCTACTGACTTTGAGGCTCTGGGAACCAAATATTTTCGGTTGTTATCGAAAAAGTTCAGTGTATACTTTATTTATTTATTCAAGTAATCAACAGGGCAAACCCCAATAACAGATTACAATTTTCACAAATTAACATATAGCACCAAGTCAAATAAAGAGAATAACCAGTTATAACAATCCCATAACAATAAAAATATTTAACAAATGAACCTAAAAGCTACAACATTCTTTAAAATACAAAAATAAGAACCAAATATTAGCAACTAATATATAATCATAATAAAAAATAATCTAAAATATTTTAATAATTTTTCTGTAAAAACTACCTGACCCTTCCGCCCAAATATCCGTATCCCCTAACTCATTACAAAACATACACATTCTATTTAATGGAGTGAACTTTCCCAAGTTAGTCCGCCCCGTCCCAACAAAAAATAGTTTGTGATTTCTATTAAAATATTGTGGTACCATCCAAGAGATTCTACCAAGAAGTTCAGAGCAGTCCATCTCGTTTTTTAGTAGTTTGTATAAAAACAGAACTGATGCCATTTTCCGTCTACTTTCCAGCTTTTTAAATTTAAATTCATTAGTTAAAGTTGAATATGGTAAACTAAAAAATATTCGCTATATTTTTTGTAATAGATAAACTTTAAAAACTTTTTTTGGACTTTTTCAATTTGATTTTTGTGAATTTCATAAATCGGAGACCAAATAATTGCAGCATATTCGACGATACTTCTTACATAAGCGTTAAAAAGTCTTATTACTGTGCTTAGTCTTCTAAACTTACAGGAATTACGAATTATGAACCCTAGCATTTAAATGCTTTTTTGACGACATAATCTACATTCTTATTGAATGAAAGTCCGTTGTCAAAAATTACCCCTAAATCTTTAGCCTCAGTTTTCTTTTGCAGTACGATACCCCCCATAATATACTGATAATCTAATATACTCTTTTTTTTAGTAAACGAGAGCAAAGCACTTACTCAAATTAAATGATAATTTATTTGTTTAAGACCACTCATATATTCTGTCTAAATCTTCCTGTAATAGTAAAGAATCAGAAATAGTACTAAATGTTGAACGTTGTCGAAGGCTTTTGCAAAGTCATTTGCCCAGCGTTTCCTACAACCTCAAATGCGCTTTGAGCAAATGTAAGCAAATTAGTTACAGTTGATTGTTTTTTCATAAATCCGTGCTGTTCTTCAGGAATAATTGGGAATACATGAGAGTAGACTTTTTCATATAGTATCATTTCAAATATCTAACATGCAGTAGACAACATAGCAACGGGTCTATAGTTTTTTATGTCATTCATTTCACCGCTTTTAAAAATTGGGACAACTTTTGTTATGTTCTATGCAACTGGGAACATACTCGTTTTATTATATATATATATATATATATATATATATTTATTATATAGTTATATATTAATTTCAGTGGCTATATTAATAAATCAACACAACCCTTAAATATGTAAGGCAGTATATTGTCCCGACCACATGATTTTTAAGGCTTAAGTTTTTTTGCAGCACAGCGGATATCATTGTCATTGATTTCTGTGACTGCTAAGATTTTGGTTATTAGGCATGTATTTGAATTATTCAAAACTATGCCGTTGGCATCGCGCTTTTGATAAATACTTTCAAAATAGTTAGCAAATGTCTCGGCGATAGTTTCATTACTACTAATTGTCCTGCCATCAAATACCATAGATTCATTAGCCGTGTCAGAGTTACTGTTAGTTGACTTTACATACCTAAAAAAGCTTCCTGAATCATTATCAATGTAATTTTCCATATTAGTAATGAATATATTATACTTGCAGAATAGGTTTTGAAAGTCCATCCCATTGGATTTTTTGAATGTTGGTCAGTCGAGAACCTAAGTTGCTTCTTCTTGACCATTTTAAAAAACCTTGTTTGCAATAATACAAGACGAGATGAGATCTTCTGATGCCACCCCAACCAATAATACCATATAGAATTTTCGATTCAACAATTGAATGGTATATGATTTTTAGATGTTTTGTTGAAAGGAAATTTTGAAATTCATAGAATTTAAACGGTACACCTCGTAATGTATTTGTGTCAGATTGCAAATGCACAACCCAACACAGAAATTTATCAATAATAATGCCTAAATACTTAGTGGATGATGCAAACTGCACATTTGTGTTATGAATATTTAAACTTCCTCCTTGTTCAGGTAGGTTTTTTTCATATGATGTGAAACATGTGTTTTATTCAGATTTAAGGTTAACTTAAGCGAATTCAAGAAATGTGTAATATCTTTTTCTGCTGTAGTTATAATTTCTTGCCACGAAATTTCAGTGTAAACTATGACAGTGTCGTCGGCGAAAGATATTATTATTCCGGTAGATTTCTGACTCAATAATTTGTTAATATATACCAAAACTAGTATCAGCCCCAATACTGTACCCTGAAGAACACCCCAATTTAGATACAGTTCTGTACTAAACGTATTATTTACAACAACTCTTTGCTTCCTGATTTGTAGGTAGATAGAATGATGGAAATGAGATTGTAAATGTTTTCACGAATGCCCAAATTCTCTAGTTGGTTCAGTAAAAGCCCATAATCGACAGTATTTTTGCCAGGTAAAGGAAAACACCAAGACAAGGTAAATTTTTATCAACCGCTTCATAAACGTTAGACATTAAAATTACAACAGCATCTAAGTCGATTTATTTTGAAGAAAGCCAAACTGATTTTTACGTATTATTTTTTTTTCAAAAAAATTTAGTAGCCTAAGTTTTAAACATTTTTCAAAAATCTTGGCAATTGAGGAGGTTAAGGATAGAAGGTACGGCGTTAAACAATGAGTTTTTTTATTTTATTTAGTGAATTAATCCAAATTATATTTTGTCTTCACCCACTTATATTTAGATATATACTTAGTCTGTTAATTGCATATAAGAGATAAAAGCGTTTTCGAAATAAACTGTATAACTTCGTAATTCTATATAGGGTCTTCGTTTACAAACTCTCCAATAAATTCATCAGTCGAACATATCAATGTTAAAGAGTTTGATTCGAAAGCAGTAAGCCTTGCCCTAGCAACCGACATCTACCAAGCCTTTTTTATACATAAGTGAAATAATCTCCAACGAGGAAAAAATGTCATCTATTTGTTTCATAGGCCAAGTGTATCCCTTTGCGGAACCATATATCAATTGCACGTTGAAAGTAAGATTTTTTTCCTGACAGTTATCTGTTACGTGGTACGCCTTGTAGTTATGACCTTGTGGGGATTACGAATGCTTACCTTTGAGCTAAGTATAACCTTCAACTTCGTGTGGGACTTGCAAATTATTGTAATCTGCATGCCATTTTGCATAAAGATGCATCGTTATATGTTATGTCGTTGAAAGGAATATTAGCTTTATGGCTAGAAGGTTATCATTGAGTTTGTTAAAAAAATTTCAGTAGATCATATAAATATTATCCATTTTTCAATATGATGGCGCAAGCCCGTAGCCAGCGAGGGTGTCTGGGGAATCAAACCTTCCCTGAAATTTTGGAATTTTTGGTTTCAAGATTCAATTATAACGAATTAATCATCCGTTTCATAAAAATAATTTTTATATTTATACTTTTTATATATCCTGGAAATACATGAACAAAAATATAAATTTTACAGTCCTAATCAGCCAATCTCCAATCAACAAAAATTATCCAGGATTGTCATTTGGGGGGCTTGACGTCACTGAAGGTTGATTTTATCACAATAAACGTATCACTAAGATGATTTGGGAATATTTCAATAATATAATTTGTTAAATATTTCAGGCTTTGTTGGTCTCCATTCTTGTTTTCAGTTTTGTCAGGTACGAGTTTGAAAATTCTTCTACAATAATTTTAAGGAAAAAAATTACAAAAGATATTTATTAAAAAAAAAACATTCAATTTGTTTAAATTATGTTATTATACTTATTTATTCAATTTAAAATACCATATACCAAATTGACAGTCTGGTCTGATTGGGACTCTGAATTGATTGTTTTTCTAAATATACAGCTTTTTTCTCCATTGTGTAATTATTTCTCCAAAAAAAATCAACGAAACTGAAGATGCCTCAAAAAATCTTCAAAAAAACAGTAGGCATTAGATTTGTATATATTATATATGTACTTAACTGAATTTCATAGAGGCATCCCTTTTATTCGGCAACCTGAAATGCGTTAAGGCGTCTAGTTTGCAGTATTATTGGTTACATAAAACAAATTACCTGAGGCTGTTAGCCATAATAAATATAAATTTGATATTTTATATATACTACTCAGAAAATATTGTTATTTTTTTATATTAATAGTTTGGTGATTATATTACATTTAAATATGGGTTAAATTTAATTCTGCTAATACTACATAAATAATGATATTTATTGGATCATATTGGTAAATACTCTTCTGGCGCAGAAAACTCACTGCTAAATGTTCAAAATGCAAAAAGAAAAATGAAGCAACTAACTTCGTTCCGACTTCAGTCAACAAAATACGTACCAAAGAAAGCTCGCCCAAAAATTGAAAGAATCTTGCAAAAATGTTATTTTATTGTTCCGGACCATCTAGATGTTATTATGAATAGACTGGATTAAGCAACAAAAAGTACTTGAGAGAGCTGGGTGCTATTCTAAAAAGGAACTAAGAAAGAACATAACAGCGACAAAAGATTTAATGATTTAATAAAATTTGTGCCTTGAAAGCAAACTTTTAAAGTTTGGTTTCTAGGTTGCTAAATGGTAAATATAACGCTTCTTTCAATAAAATGAAAATAAGTTTGCTATGTAATTTTGATTTAATCGACTAAATTTTTTGTATATCAAAAAATTAATTTATTAAATATTCTTATTGCTTGTCATATAGTTCACAACCAAAAATACGCCGCGTTGTCCGTATTACTGGTTGCATAAACCGAAACACGTTTGACTAAAAAACTTAAATATCATTGATTTTATTCATTTCAACTTAACTGTGTGTTAGCAGCAAAGAAGTTATGTACAACTTCTTTAGTCAGAGACTATTCGTCAATTAAATAAAATAGCGGAAGATGGTATAAAGCATTTTGATGATACCTGAGTAAAATCATTTACCTTCTCATATATTCATATTTTTAGACATTATGTTGGATCTATATAACTCAACTTGGCGGATCCAAGGAGGAGTCAAGCCCCCATCATCATCTGAATAGTATGCTTTTTTAGATATTATTTTGAGGAAACCAACCGACAATCTTGGATCCGCACTGACTCAACAATATGTGGTTTATCATGAATTTCAAATTTCTTTAAATACCCGCTGACAGACAAATTCATTTCTTGAAAAAGTTATCTGCAACCTTGATATAATTGATAATTAGCTGATAACTCGAAATAAATATTTAACATTAAATACTTTAAAGATAATATAAATATTTTGCAGTTGCCATCATTAATTAACAAGATTAATATCTGTATATCTACTTCATAAAAAATATTTTCAAAGGTATTTAAGATAATCTAGTAAATTTATTTAAATTTGTTTTATCTAAACTTGTGATATAAATATGATGATTCATCTTTTTAATACAACAAATACAAATCAGTGTTGCAATTTTGCGGTTTACCACTACGGGAAATTTCAGAGTAGTTGTAGTAAAACAGAGTAGGAGGGGCTTAGCTCCATCCGAATGCTGAAAAATACATGGGCGACGTTTTGCAAATTTGATATTAATTTTAGAAAAATTAGTTGTTCGTATGGTTGTTTAAATATATGGTAGAAACGTACTATTTTCAAAACTTATTACTGCATACATCTTGATCTTGATGTGAGGATTCTAGATCTATCATATTTGGAGGTGAAAAAAAACAGTCTTAAGTCACTGTAGTAAAAATCTTCACTACTTTGACGTATCATAAAACAAAAAAAGGAAATTAGTAGAAATATTAAAACAATAATTATAATCTAGGCAATAAATAAATCCCTAAATAGTAGTATTCCTTTATTTTACTAAGAATACAATATTAAATCGTTATTACTAAACCGGTTAATAAATCATCAACAAATTTTTCCCAATCCTTACTCCACTCTTCTAAAGCCTCCTTCCTAAGTTCTCCACTCATGGCGCTGTATAAAATCGAATCCATAGCAAACTGTTTCATCGCCTCAATGCCAGTATCTTTTGAAACCATAGCCATAAATACCATGTACCAGTCATAACTCAAGCCAGTAGCACCCCATATTGCTGGATCATCGTTGCAAATCACCAAAGGAAACCCATTGGCTATCAAAGAAACTGCAGGATGGTTTCGGGGATCTTTGTTGAGCATCAAAACCTGATTGGAAATTGGAGACAGCTCAACAGCTATTTTTCGATTCTTAACCATGTCCATTACGATTGGATGTTTCGGTAATGCGAAACCATGGCCGAGTCTGGACGTGTTCAATAGTACTGCATCAGTTAAATTCAAATCCGTATGACCGTACCAATCAGTTTCTCCAGCGTGAAAGAAAAACTTCAGTTTGCCACTAAAGTGTAGAAGAACTTCGTGATAATCTACCAGTTGATATCCTTCTTCTTCGTATCCAACTACATCAAATCCTATAATGAAATCTGGAAAAAGGGACTGAAGCTGTAGCAGTTCGTCAAGACCAGATTTGAGGACCTCTGGTGTGACTCCTCGGTGGATGGAACAAATGTAGCGGACGCCAACAAATCTAGGACGTTCGGCTTTAAATTTATCCACAATCCCAATGAAGATTTCAAAGAATTGCTTGCTATCATATGTGGTACCATTGAGTTCGTAAAGTGGCATGAAAGTACCTCTGAGTTCGGTGTACATCACGTTGTCGTTGTAGATTTCCTCAAGAAGCTGAGTTATGTACATTTCAAACACAGGTCGATAACAAATCATGTCGTACATTGTAGAAAATATTTTTTTTTTAAAATGAAACCACACAACTTCTGGAGATGGATAATCTTTAATAGGATCCTCAGTTTCTAATGTCAAGTGATGCCTTAACCAAATGTCAAAACTGGAATTTTCTTTTCGATAGTCCATCAGGCTTTTCCAGCTACAGTTTTGATTTCTCTTCGGATCTTCCAAAAATTTTAACATAAATATGTCATTTATAAAACATCCATATAGTTTTTCCATGTAAGTGATGTTAGTAATAATAAAATCCACAGAGACGCCAGCCAACATGTGCGTGTGTAATGAAGCGCCTTTCGGAAGTTTTTGAATTATTTTAAACACTGATTTCGATTGTTCTATTCCAATTCCGCTTGATGTTCGATTTCTGTAGAAATTACCACCGACTGTATGCGACAAGAAGGCAAAAAATCCGCTAACTCGAATTATAATAAAACGAATTTGAAGGATAAACGTATGGTGACGTTTTTATTGTCCCACTCGGTTCTGTTCAGTTCTTGGATTTTTTTAGAAACACAGTCCAACTCACTCTATTTACATTTTATCTTAACTGTACAAACGACCGACGAAAACTGAATCCTCCTATCGCCAGCTGATTCTTATTTATACATTTACCTTGGAATTGTCTTTGCATTGTGACGACCTGTTTTTTTATTTGCTGATCTCACCCTCCATTATATGCTTTAGCTCCTCTATCCGCGTTGCATTTTTGTCTGTCGTCTGTATTAGCTGTTCGACCATTGTCTGCTTTAGCTCTTTTATCCGCGTTTCATTTTTGACTGACTCTTCGACCATTGTTTGTTTTAGCTCTTCCATCCGAGCCTCATTCTCGAATATTTTTTCTTCCAGCATTTCTGAGTTTTTCTCTACCATGCTTTTCAAATTTTCTTCTAGAGATTTTGAATTTTCTAATAATTTATCTTCTAACGCCTCTTTCAAGTTTTTAGAATTTTCAAGCAATTTCTCTTCTAGAGTTTTAGAATTTTCTTGTAACATTTGTAGCTTATCTTCTAAGGATTTAGAATTTTCTAGCAGTTTGTCTTCTAACGTCTCTTTCATGATCTTAGAATTATCTTGTAATGTTTGTTTTAAATTTTCCATTTGCTTTAATAGCATACTCATGTCACCATTGCCAGAAACTTCAAACAAATAAGTATCGGGATCGTTACCTTCAATTATTAGAGCATCTCGTAACCGTTGTATTAATTCACCTTTCCTGCCACTAATTTCTAAATCCCTTTCCTCAAGTTCTTTTTTTAAGTCAGTCACTTTCAACTGGTCCAAATTCACTGTTTTAAACATTGTCCGTCTATTTATTTTTCACTTCTAAAGTTCCACCAATACACCGCACACCTGTCACCACTGTGATGTTTTTATTTTCACACTCGGTTCTGTTCAGTTCTTGGATTTATTTAGAAACACAGTCCAACTCACTCTAATTTATTTCCACTATTTTTACACAAATTTATATTCACAGAAACTACTATTTACATTTTATCTTAACTGTACAAACGACCGACGAAAACTGAATCCTCCTATCGCCAGCTGATTCTTATTTATACATTTTTCTTGGAATTGTCTGGTACGTCCACGAACCATCGGGAAATTCCATCATGTTCTGGAAGCTTTAAGGAAATTCCCAGTAACGGCAGCCGTCCGCCGGTTGAGAGACAAACATTTCGGGTTCCCAGAATTTATCGGAATAATGTCCCTTCCATGAACTGGTTGATGGCCGATTGCACCAGCTGTCGGATGAATTCTCGTAACAGTATAAAAGAGTTTCTTCGGGGATTCCTCTAACTTTTCCTACTGAATTGACGTCTCAATTGCCAACAGATTTGAATAATTTGAATGATGCATTAGAATTTCATCTCGTTGTGCAATTGACAGCAATAACTGACAGTTTATCAATTATATGGAATGAAAGATTGTAATCCCATTAAAAACTATTTGTACCAAGAAAAACGATATTTGTTTTGATACGACTTAAAGTTTCAATTTCAAAAAGGCCCTTTTAAAATTTAAAACATAAATTTTATTCAAGCGAAACATACAAGTTTAATGTAATTGCAATAAAAGCTAACATCAGACTAACTAAATTATATGAATTGACACAAAGAACGTTAAAAGCGCTGATTAAGAAAATGCGTCGAGTCTATTGTCGTGGGTTATACTGCTGTCGGATGAAGTCAAACGTGGTTCGTAACTTCTCCATCCCTTGGGGAAGTCTTGTGAGGGATGAACAGGACTGGGTTCACTCCTGAAGATGTAGGTGTTGTGTGTCTTCCTCTAAGGCACGGTAGTCTGTCGTAGAACTTATAGGTTATCCATAATATAGCCCCTAAAACCAATATGTACGAGTATAAAGGGGTTGTCCAAAAATGAGTGTTATCTGAATTTGGTTCCAAGAGTTCTGTTGGATGTAGACTATGGAATTCTACATGAAGTTTATGCAATTCGTCTAGAGGAACCCTTTCAAGTTGTATAGGGTGTCTCTTCTTTAGTGGACTACGAACAACTGTTCTAATTTTAGGAAGTGTCATGGGCTGTTCCCTGACGGTTTCTTTCTTGTTTACAAATTTGTGCTGAGAGGTACTGAATTCGCATCCAGGTGGAAATTGAATCAGAAGTGTTCCATGAACTTCTAATATACTGGTAGTTTCGCAAGCTGTTGAAACTTTTGTTGGGCTTGGAAATATACCAATATAGTGGGCGTCTGTAATCTGCTCGATAAGTGTGGTGTTGATGAAAATCTTTACATAGTCACAAAGGGCTTCTTCATCGGCGAGCTGAAGGATTTGTGAGATGCAGTCGGGTGTCCTACTTCTATACTGGATGGCCGTACTCGTACATAGATACTGGGTGTCGATTCGTCTACATGGTTGGCTCATATATTGATGAATTTCTGGATTCAATGTCAGATAAGGAAGGAGAGGAATGATGGTGGTTGAGTTAATTGTTGGAATTGAGTAGAGGTGATAGCGGGTAAAACTTTTGGTGTGCAACAATGGAAAGTGCAGAACAAAAATTATATCGGTGGTGCGTTCCCGCATTTGTTTAGTGTATTGTGTTCAATTTGATTGAATTACTTCATTGATTTTTAAACTTCTGCACCTTTTCTAAAACATTCCGTCGCGCTAATGCTGCGTGTAAAATATAGACAGTATTGTGATTCGTGTTTTGGATCCCGAGCTGTTTAGACGCTTGGGAGTTTCGTGCAATGTACTCCGAACTTTTCGGTGGCTTTGATTCCGTCTGAAGAGACGCCGCTTTTTGTTGTTTTTTTTGCGTTCCGATTCGCGAGTTTTGAGCTCCATTCGTGACGACCGCTAAACCGCTTTCATTTTGTTTCTTTTGTATTTACAAAAGCGCATCATTTGTTGTTAAGCCCGCATTTTTTTGTATGTTCAATCAATGAACATTACGTCACTATTTTTTGTGTAACTGCTGTCCAGACGAAGCTCTAAGAAACTGTTCCTGTTCACGGGGCTAGCCTCAGAAGAAAGAAGAACCAAGAAAAGACCAGAGCTTCGACTTAAATGTTAGTGATACCTTTTATTTGGTGATTCGTTTATGTGACGGCACGTGTTTATTGGCAGTTCCGCTAAAAGGTCCTTCGTCAATATATACTTGCATTGAACCAGCATTGAACTAAAACCGCAACATCTATTTCATACATCTTTTGATTAATCTATTCTCTATATGTAATGTGCATCGAAGACATTACATATCAATCGGTATTCGAGTAATATGTATCCACAGAAATTATTTCGTAGTATTTTGTTAAGTCTCTTTGTTCTGTAAATAATAATTGCGTCTTATTATCATGGTCGACTATCCATTCAATTTCATTTTGTTTAATTATATTATTGTGTAGTGCATTTATTTTAGCAAAAGTAATGGCATTTTCCAAATCAGTTATTAATTGAAGAATTATTTGTAAAGATATATTGAGTTGATCTAGAATATTACGAGCTTGCATGTAGTGATTAAAATCAAAAATAAATTTTGTAAAATCATCGTTGATATTTTTTATTTCTTGGGAAATTACTCTTTGATTGTGAGTAATTAGTGAAACTGTTTTATTAAAACTGTCCATTATTCCAATTGTAAGCGACATATGCTGATTTAGATTTTTAATTACATTCTTTTGATTTTTCTGCAAAGCTGATATTGCATCATCATACCTTTTGGCAACTTCTTGGTCTAGGTTTCCGGAGATTGCTTTCACCGCAGTGCCTAGAAAGTTAAAAAGTCCTCTCTTGTTTCCAGAATGAGGGTATATAGTTTAAAATTTTAGCTTAGCACTTTCTAGTTGGTACTTTAAAGCTCGATCAAAATTATGAAACATGTTAAAATATGGCGTGCTTAATTTCTTAGTTATTGCTGCTGCTATTTCTTCATACTGATTTTCAATGGCATTGAGTTCTTGAGATATCGGCGTCAAATTGTAATAATGGATGAAGTCATGGGAACTGATTTGAATTTTTGCTGGTCCCAGCTTGAGGCGAAGGATCCCTGGATTGTCCTTCAGGTCTAGTATGCTTATTTTCTCGGCTGTTATCAGGCTGCATCTGTAAGGGTGATTTTCTCAAATTAAATTTTCTTCTTGCAATGTGTTTAATATTTTTCTTGTGGAGTTTCGTATTATGAAATTTTACAATAACTTTGTTGTCAGATTTTACAATTTTTGGTGAAAATCTCGGGAGAAGTTTGTTTCTTTTTTTGAGTGGTTTTCGTATACACCCTTGCATTTGGTTCATAACTAACAGGTTGTTGTCTGTGGCGATTTCGATTCTCAATAACCCTTTCTTTGGATTCAGTAGCTCGTTGATTTAATTCTTTATAAATAATTTCAGTTTTTTCGCGTTGTTGTTGAGCATAGTTATTGATAAGAGTTTTGTTAATGTCGACGTCAAAAGGATCGTGACTGTTGAAATGTCCGTTTAGAATTTCAATTGGTTTCTGTTTGGTAGTTGAGTGTATCGAGTTGTTGTATCCGAGAATTGCGTAAGGCATTTGATCTTTAATGTTAAGGTTTTTATGATTCTTCTGTAAGATACGAAGATGCTCTATGATAGTCGAATGAAACCGTTCTATCATCCCATTAGATTGCGGATTTTCTGGTGTTGTATAGTGTATAATTATTTTATGGGTATCCACAAATTCTTGCATTAGTCCATTTTTAAATTCCGTACCGTTGTCCGCAAATTGTTCCTTGTAGTACATTATCGATGACTCTTTGGAACGTGGCGGGGGCGTTCTTGAGCCCAAATGGCATCCGCACGTATTCATAATGGCCGTGTTCGACATTAAAGGCAGTTTTTGGAATGTCTTCTTCTGCCATTTCAATTTGATGGAAGCCACTGGCCAAATCTAATGTTGTAAAATATTGGCTTCTTCCAAGTTTGTCCAAAATGTCGGTGATGTTTGCGATTGGATACTTGTCATCAATAGTTTTCTCATTCACTTTTCTGTAATCCACTACAATTCGCCATTTAGTTTTCCCTGAGGCGTCCTGTTTTTTTGGGACAACCCATATCGGTGATGACCACGGTGATTCACTGGGGCGTCTAATACCTTGTTCTAGCATTGACGAAATTTGATTCTGAACCTCCTGTTTGTGAAAATATGGGTAACTGTATGTCTTTGTGTAAACCGGTATTTCGTCCTTTGTCTTGATCCGATGTTTCACCTGATTGGTGAAAGTTAACGGTTCATCAGAACGATGAAAAATGTCCGAGAATTTTCCGCAAAGTTTCAAAATGTGGTGTTTTTCTTCATTATTCAGATGTTCTGTCCTTATAAGTTCTTCTATGTTACATTTTTGAGGTGAATTTTGTTGATAAATTTCGGTTGTGAAAAGATGATATTCTTCCAAATTAATTATCCTGGTATCCACTGGTTCAATAGGGGCGATTGGTATTTCCTCATTTGTATCGTTTATCAATTCTGCCCACGCAAGCTGGTTGCTGGCTATGGTCAATGTATTCTGAAGAAGTGCTCCTTGAATATTTTGTTTTGGGAGGATTATATTGCCTTCAAATTCTTTAACAGGTAGTCTAACAGGTGTTATTGTATGGGGATCAAGTAGTATTGAATAGAATTGAGTTTTTTTAGTTTCGTAATAATTTATCGGTAAAGTCGAATTTTGAGTTAATAGTATCGAATTCGGAAAGTCGAGTCGTGCCTGTAAAAGTTTCAAACTTAAACAAATAAAATTTTAATTTATGATTTGAATTAAATGCCTGAAAAGAAGGTATTTCTGCGCAATAATCTTGTGAATAATTTTGAAAAATAGATGAGACGATAAATGGTTCAGATTTAACAGAATCTTTATAAAATTGATTAGCAATATCGGGATTGAGAAATGATTTCGTTGACCCTGTATCTATTAGCAAATTCAAGGGAGGATTCGAAATCGTTATATAGGGAAGTTCCTTTTTATCTGTAATATTATGTAATTCTACTAAGTTTCTCCCATTGTTTTGGGGTCCAAAAGAAAATTTTGGCAATTTTCTTCTTCAATTTGTGAAGGTTCGTCTACTACATTTTCCTAGCATGGCTCATATTCGGGATAAGCTTCATATGCTGGGTAATGATCATCATCGGGGTAATGGCTTATTGGTCCTTCTGCGTAGGAATGGTCTTGTTCGATGTTAAATAGTTCTTCAAAGGTGAAACTCGGGCGTGAATTTGGATGTGGTCTAAAGAAATTATTATTTTGATTTTGAGCTGTTGGTTTGATAGTATTTCTGGTTGTACAGCTCATTGGTGTAGGAGGTGACATTTGTCGCGAAGTGCCTGGTTTGTTGGCCCAAACATTTTGAGGTTTACCGAATACTTGTGAATTTGTCGGAAGTCGTCGTTGTGGAATTGGTCTAGGTGTTATCTGAACTGGACCTGTTGGAAAGGGGCGTTGCTGTGTTTGGAAAGGCTGTGGTTGTCATGATGGTGTAAACTGGGGTGTTGTCTGATGACGATAAACTGGTTGCTGCCATGTGGGTCTAAAAGGCTGTGTTGGTGCTTGTGGTTTTTTAAACGGTAACTGCTGATTTACAGGAGCTTGATTTCTCTGCAAGTATCTAATATTATTCTCTTCATGAATATATTGCATTGCTACTGCGAGATTGTCTGGTCTCATAGCTCTTATGGTGATTCCTAAAGGTTCTCGCAATCCTGCCAAAAATGTGGTCAGGGTTTCTTTTCGGAAAAATTCCTTTTTACTGTTTTAGATTACTGGATTATTATTGTGTAAATCGATATAGTTGCATAATGTATTTAGCGTTTGCCATACATTTTTCGTAAAACTGTAAAGGAGTCTCTTGGAGTTGTTGTCTTAAATTAACAAGATCCCTTGTTAAAGAATTTTCGTCCCTCTGGTCTCCAAAATTTTGAATGAGCACCGTCTTTACATCTTCCCACGTTTCACATCCATAAATTGATACAACTTTTACTTAAAATGCCACGGAACAAAAGTAGGTTTTGCAAGTTGCCTACACTGGTGTTATCATAATAAAATGTAAAAAGAGTAGTCGCTATATTTATAAAATCGTATAAATCGCTGGAGTTTCCATCAAAGTTTGGTAAAATTACCAAATTTTTAACATCAAATACTGGTGGAGCCATTACGTTATTATTACTTAAGCTATTACTACGATCTACGTTTTCGAAATTGTTTTTTGAAATTCTTAAACTCGAAATTTGTTCTACTAAATCTAACTCTGCACTAGGGTCAGTTAAAGGATTAGAAACAGAGGAGTCTGACATTAATTACTTAAAATACTGATTGCTCGATGCATCTGTTTCGCTTCGTTGGCGTTCTGCAGGTAAGCGTCGATGCTGCTACAGGAACTAACGGCAAACAAAAGTTCGTTCAATCGCGGATAAACGTTCAATAACGAAGTTTTTCTTATACACAGAAAACTTCCACGATCCTACTGTGCTGTGCCACTTAAAGTTTCAATTTCGAAAAAGCCGTTTTAAAATTTAAAACATAAATTTTATTCAAGCGAAACATACAAGTTTAATCTAATTGCAATAAAAGCTAACATCAGACTAACTAAATTATATGAATTGAAACAAAGAACGTTAAAAGCGCTGATTAAGAAAATGCGTCGAGTCTATTGTCGTGGGTTATACTGCTGTCGGATGAAGTCAAACGTGGTTCGTAACTTACGTGGAAAAGCTTTTATTTTTTATTACTAATCAATAAAAACAAGTTTATATTCGTTAAATAGCTGTGACGAACAAATGAGAGTTAGATAGTTAACGTAATAACGAAACTGACGTAGTATTTATTTACTATTTATTATTGCACATCTGTTCTTGCATGTTGCATTTACTTCTACTACTTGATTCAACGTAATCAAAAATAGGGGAGCCAAAAGTCCTGACAGCGTTGCCGACCTGTCAGTTTTGCTGCCAAATTCCTAGAAACGAATATGTGAATTTCCTTAATCGAACCTCACATCAATATAAACAAAAATTAATCGCTAAATCTGTCGTTTGTGTTGAAGTCCGAGGAAGATTTTTATGAAGAAAAAAATAAAAAGTGCAAAAAATCCAATTTTGCCAATTCACACGTTTCATGCAAATATGGATGTCAAACAAATCAATCAAATATAAACTGTAATTTAGAGGATCTCATGTACTATAAGAATTTATTTGAGACACACGAGGTTATTTGAAACTTTAAATAAATATTCGTTAATCTATGTATTAAAAATGCGTTGGTGTTTTGTTGGTAAGTGTCTATACCAGGAGAAAGGCTAGAGAGTTTGACTATATATGCTTTAATTGGAGTATTTGCCCGGATAACCGGGAAATTCGGGAAAACTAAGTGTGCTGTTTATGGGTGGACCGATTTGGCTATATATGTTTTAATGTTTGTAATTCTCAGTATAAGTAAGATGTTTAGTAAAAGAAAATTGAAAAATTTGCCTGGATAATCAGGAAATTCAGGAAAACCTGAGAGTACTTTTTATGAATGGACCGATTTGGCTATAGGTTGAAAAATTTAAAAATTCCTGCAAAATTGGATGTAATTTTTTCTGTGCGATTTTTGTTGGAAACACGATTTTGAAGCTGTGTTAGAATGTTTGTCCTCTATGCGTACCTATGCAATGCATCCGGTTGTGATCAAACCTGCGCATTCAACAAAATGAAATGTGATAGTACATGGGTGTACACAATTATACAATAATATATTAGTAGTCATTAAGTGTACTCATCAGGCAAAAAATAAAAAATATTGCAGATTTGAAAGAAAGAATATTAACTCTATCTCCGAAACAATTGAGCATAAAATTTAAAAAAGAAAGGAATATAGCACCTCACAATTTATAAGAAAAATAAAGAGAAAATTCTAATATTAATTTTGGGGACAAATTTATTATAAATTTATATGAAAAAAAATTCAAACGCATCATGTAATATATCAAATGTTTGTTATGAGGAGTACAAATACATTTTTCCATATTTTTAAAATGAATCGTTTAATAAAATTAATGAAAATATAGAAAAGTCGAACAATTCATCAGTTTATCTCTAAAATGACTAAGCCTTGCTCAGAGATTACAAGAAAACTAAAGCTATAATCTTGAAATTAATTTTGGAGGCACATTATTAAATTTAATAAAATACAAGATTCAGTTATAATGGATTAATCATCCTTTTCATAAAAATAAATTTTATATTTATATTATTATTGGTTGCATAAAACGAATTACCTAAGGCTGTAAGTCATAAAAAATGTAGATTTGATATTTTATATATCCTACTCATAAAATATTGCTATTTTTTATATTAATAGCTTGGTTATAATATTACCTTTAAATATGGGTTAAACTTAATTCTGCTAATACTACATAAATAATGATATTAATTGGATCATATTGGTAAATACTCTACTGTCACAGAAAACTCACTGCTAAATGTTCGAAATACAAAGATAAAAATGAAGCTACTAACTTCGTTCCGACTTCAGTCAACAAAATCCGTACCAAAGAAAGCTCACCCAAAAAGGGAAAAAATCTTGCAAAAATGTTATTTTAATGATCCGGAACATTTAGATGCTATTATGATAAGAATGGATTAAGCAACAAAAAGTACTTGAGAGAGCTGGGTGCTATTGTAAAAAGGAACTAAGAAAGAACATAACAGCGACAAAAGATTTAATGATTTAATAAAATTTGTGCCTTGAAAGCAAACTTTTAAAGTTTTGTTTCCAGGTTGCTAAATGGTAAATATACACGCTTCTTTCAATAAAATAAAAGTAAGTTGCCATGTAATTTTGATTTAATCTACTAAATTTTTTGTATTTCAAAAAATTAATTTATTAAATATTCTTATTGCTTGTCATATAGTTCACAACCAAAAATAAGCCGCGTTGTCCGTATTACTGGTTGCATAAACCGAAACACGTTTGACTAAAAAACTTAAATATCATTGATTTTATTCATTTTAACTTAACTGTGTGTTAGCAGCAAAGAAGTTATGTACAACTTCTTTAGTCAGAGACTATTCGTCAATTAAATAAAATAGCGGAATTTCATTGGAAAAATAGATGTAAAAGATGCAAGAAAAGAGTATTCTTTTGAGAAGTTTATATTTGACCGTTTTAATAATTTTGGTTTGGTATATTTGGTATATTGCTTTAATTTTGCCAAGATGGTATAAAGCATTTTGATGATACCTGAGTAAAATCATTTACCTTCTCATATATTCATATTTTTAGACATTATGTTGGATCTATATAACTCAACTTGGCGGATCCAAAGGAGGAGTCAAGCCCCCATCATCGTATGAATAGTATGCTTTTTTAGCTATTATTTTGAGGAAACCAACCGACAATCTTGGATCCGCACTGACTCAACAATATGTGATTTATCATGAATTTCAAATTTCTTTAAATACCCGCTGACAGACAAATTCATTTCTTGAAAAAGTTATCTGCAACCTTGATATAATTGATAATTAGCTGATAACTCGAAATAAATATTTAACATTAAATACTTTAAAGATAATATAAATATTTCGCAGTTGCCATCATTAATTAACAAGATTAATATCTGTATATCTACTTCATAAAAAATATTTTCAAAGGTATTTAAGATAATCTAGTAAATTTATTTAAATTTGTTTTATCTAAACTTGTGATATAAATATGATGATTCATATTTTTAATACAATAAATACAAATCAGTGTTGCAATTTTGCGGTTTACCACTACGGGAAATTGCAGAGTAGTTGTAGTAGAACAGAGTAGGACGGGCTTAGCTCCATCAGAATGCTGAAGTATACATGGGCGTCGTTTTGCGAATTTGATATTCATTTAAAAAAAATTAGTTATTCGTATGGTTGTTAAAATATATAGTAGAAACGTACTATTTTCAAAACTTATTATTGCATACATCTTGATCTTGATTTGAGGATTTTAGATCAATCATATTTGGAGGTGAAAAAAAACAGTCTTAAGTCACTGAAGTAAAAATCTTCACTACTTTGACGTATCATAAAACAAAAATAGGAAATTAATAGAAATATTAAAACAATAATTATAATCTAGGCAATAAATCCCTAAATAGTAGTATTCCTTTATTTTACTAAGAATACAATATTAAATCGTTATTACTAAACCGGTTAATAAATCATCAACAAATTTTTCCCAATCCTTACTCCACTCTTCTAAAGCCTCCTTCCTAAGTTCCCCACTCATGGCGCTGTACAAAATCGAATCCATAGCAAACTGTTTCATCGCCTCAATGCAAGTATCTTCTGAAACCATAGCCATAAATACCACGTACCAGTCATAACTCAAGCCAGTAGCACCCCATATTGCTGGATCATCGTTGCAAATCACCAAAGGAAACCCATTGGCTATCAAAGAAACTGCAGGATGGTTTCGGGGATCTTTGTTGAGCATCAAAACCTGATTGGAAATTGGAGACAGCTCAACAGGTATTTTTCGACTCTTAACCATGTCCATTACGATTGGATGTTTCGGTAATGCGAAACCATGACCGAGTCTGGACGTGTTCAACAGTACTGCATCAATTAAATTCAAATCCGTATGACCGTACCAATCAGTTTCTCCAGCGTGAAAGAAAAACTTCAGTTTGCCACTAAACTGTAGAAGAACTTCGTGATAATCTACCAATTGATGTCCTTCTTCTTCGTATCCAACGAAATCAAATCCTATAATGAAATCTGGAAAAAGAGACTGAAGCTGTAGCAGTTCGTCAAGACCAGATTTTAGGACCTCTGGTGTGACACCTCGGTAGATGGAATGAATGTAACGGACACCAACAAATCTAGGATGTTCGGCTTTAAATTTATCCACAATCCCAATGAAGATTTCAAAGAATTGCTTGCTATCATATGTGGTACCATTGAGTTCGTAAAGTGGCATGAAAGTACCTCTGAGTTCGGTGTACATAACGTTGTCTTTGTAGATTTCCTCAAGAAGCTGAGTTATGTACATTTCAAACACAGGTCGATAACAAATCATGTCGTACATTGTAGAAAATATTTTTTTAAAATGAGACCACACAACTTCTGGAGATGGATAATCTTTAATAGGATCCTCAGTTTCTAATGTCAAGTGATGCCTTAACCAAATGTCAAAATTGGGATTTTCTTTTCGGTAGTCCACCAGGCTTTTCCAGCTACAGTTTTGATTTCTCTTCGGATCTTCCAAAAATTTTAACTTAAATATGTCGTTTATAAAACATCCGTATAGTTTTTCCATGTAAGTGATGTTAGTAACAATAAAATCCACCGAGACTCCAGCCAGCATGTGCGTGTGTAATGAAGCGCCTTTCGGAAGTTTTTGAATTATTTTAAACACTGTCGATTGTTCTATTTTTGGATTTCGACTGGAAAAAATGTTGCGACGACAAAAAATCCGACTCGTTTTTGTACGCGACGTCCAATTCCGCTTGCTTTATACTTAAAATCAACTTGTTCGCTTCATTTTCTTTGGTAGATAGTTTAATATTACCACCGACTGCCAACACTTTCTCACTTTTTCTTATGCGATGACGTTCAAGAAGATATTCATCACCATTATCACTTCTTACGGCACTCATAACGCTGAAGTTCTGCACTGGCAACACACTGAACAAGAACAAATTTAAGGTTAACAGCATGTCCGCTAACGGTTTTTGTCGGAATTAATAATAAAACGAAAAAGTGGGTGAAGGATAAACGTATGAACGATTTTCTTCGGGGATTCCCCTAACTTTTCCTATTGAATTGACGTCTCAATTGCCAATAGATTTGAATATTTTGAATGATGCATTAGAATTTCATCTCGTTGTGCAATTGATAGCAATAACTACACAGTTTATCAATTATATGGAATGAAAGATTGTAATCCCATTAAAAACTATTTGTACCAAGAAAAACGATATTTGTTTTGATACGTGGAAAAGCTTTTATTTTTTATTACTAATCAATAAAAACAAATTTATATTCGTTAAATAGCTGTGACGAACAAATGAGAATTAGATAGTTAACGTAATAACGAAACTGACGTAGTGTTTATTTACTATTTAATATTGCACATCTGTTCTTGCATGTTGCATTTACTTCTACTACTTGATTTAACCACAGATCAAACACAGGAGATTTAACGTAATCAAAAATAGGGGAGCCAAAAGCTCTGACAGCGTTGCCAACTTGTCAGTTTTGCCGCCAAATTCCTAGAAAAAAATATATGAATTTCCTTAAACGAACCTCACATCAATGTAAACAAAAATTAATTTTATACTCTCTTCGAAGTGTCATTCCTTTGTACGCAAGACAATATATATCATATATAAATATAATATATATAGTTTCTGGTAGGGAACCTTCATCAGTTGCGCTTCCCACAATTGAATGTCCTCTTGAACACTTCTTTATGCATTTGATGCATTTCGTTAAATTTGAAGACGCGAGATGTAAGACCGACATCTAGGATTTTCGAGAGAATCAGTACACAGAGGTTCCGAATCTGGAGCCGTCCTAGGACAGAATGTCCGATACAATTTTTGTAATTACTGTCATTTCTAACTTTTGATTCGGAAACCTGATTCTCTTGAAAATCCTAGATGTCTGTCTTACATCTCGCGTCTTCAAATTTAACGAAATGCATCAAATGCATAAAGAAGTGTTCGAGAGGACATTCAATTGTGGGAAGCGCAACTGATGAAGGTTCCCGACCAGAAACTATATATATTATATTTATATATATAAATTGTCTTGCGTACAAAGGAATGACACCTCGAAGAGAGTATTCAATATCTCTGACAGGTGAAGTAACCTGAAAAATTTTATCGTGACATTCTGTCCTAGGAGTTAAGGGAGAACAGTAATTACACGGAACGGCTCCAGATTCGGAACCTCTGTGTACTGATTCTCTTGAAAATCCTAGATGTCGGTCTTACATCTCGCGTCTTCAAAAATTAATTTTGTTGAAGTCCGAGGAAGATTTTTATGAAGAGAAAAATTGAAAAAGTGTAAAAAATCCAATTCAGACGTTTCAAGCAAATATGGACGTCAAACACATGTACTATTATAATTTATTTAAGCCACACGAGGTTATTTGAAACTTTAAGAAAATATTCATTAACCTATGTAATAAAAATGCTTTGGTATTTTGTTGGTAAGTGTCTATACCAGGAGAAAGGCTAGAGATATTTAGTTGGAGAGTTTGACTATATATGCTTTAATGTTAGTAATCTTCACTGCAATATCTTTAGTAAAAGAAGAATTGGAGTAATTGCCCGGATAATCGGGAAATTCGGAAAAAACTAAGTGTTCTGTTTATGGGTGAACCGATTTGGCTATATATGTTTTAATGTTTGTAATTCTCAGTATAAGTAAGATGTTTAGTAAAAGAAAATTAGATAATTTGCCCGGATAATCAGGAAATTCAGGAAAAACGGAGAGTACTTTTTATGAATGGACCGATTTGGCTATTGGTAGTGTACGTTTTTTAGTGCCAAAAAAATTGGAAAAGTTGCCCGGAAAATTGAAAAATTCCTTTAAAATTGGATGTAATTTTTTCTATGCGATTTTTATTGGAAACACGATTTTGAAACTGTGTTTAGTATGTTTGTCCTCTATGCATACCTATGCAATGCATCCGGTTGAGATCAAACCTGTTTCAACAAAATGAAATGTGATAGCACATGGGTGTACACAATTATATATTAATATATTAGTAGTCATTGAGTGGAGACGTCAGGCTAAAAATAAAAAATATTGCAGATTTAAAAGCTCTTTAAATAATATTAACTTTATAATAATAATAATAATGTCTTTATTTCACACAAATGTTACAACATTTGATCCGGAAAGGCGAAGATTAGCTACAAGCTACTCTTTAACTCTTTACCTTTCCGGATTATCTCCAAAACAATTGAGCATAAAATTTAAAAAAAAGAAAGAAATATTGCACCTCACAATTTATAAAAAAAATAAAGAGGAAATCCTAATATTAATTTTGGGGACAAATTAATTATAAATTTATATGAAAAAAAAACACAAATCAAACACATTATGTAATATATCAAATGATAGGGTTCGTTATGAGGAGTACGAATACATTTTTCCATATTTTTAAAATGATTCGTTTTATAAAATTAATGAAAATATAGAAAAGTCGACCAATTCATCAGTTTATCTCTAAAATCACTAAGCCTTGTTCAGAGATAACAAGAAAAATAAAGCTATAATCTTGAAATTAATATTATTAAATTTGATAAAATACAGAGAAATATCAGAAATATAAGTATATAATTGTATTTTATAATAATTTGTTAAAAACATATGAAGAAAATATGCAATATTTTACACACGCCTGAAAAAAAATTAGAATATAGAGCCTCACTCAAAGCTTAGAGCATAATTACAATATTAATTTTTCAGACACATCACTATATATTAATATTAAATGAAAGAGACAGTCATGAAAAATGGAAATATATTTCTCGTATATTTTTAAAATAATTCCTTTAAAAAATAATAAATAAAGTGTTTACAATTTGAACCATTCTTTCTTTATCTCTGAAATTGCTGTACCTAATATTAAAAAAGCACATAATAAAAAATAAAACGAAATCTTGTACTTAAGTATTAAATATTTAAAACAATCAGATTACTTGAAAAAGTTTCTTGTGACCGTATATTTTTTTTCTAATTTTAATACACATAAGTTAAAAGATAAAGAAAATATAATAAAATCGACAGTCATCTTCGGAACTACGTACCGTAAAATTTTGAAAAAGAATGCAAGAAAACCTAAGCGACTTTTGAAAGCAAACTAGAATAAAATATATGTACAGAAATTATAAAAAACCTCAAAAATGATAAGAACCTGTTAGTATGTAAGTCCAACTAATATTTTGCGGTGCTTTTTGTTTCGATTGTTGGGAAAATTATTTTAATGGACTATTGAAATCAACAAATAATTGCTGCTTATCAAAGATGCATAAACTTACCAAATTTGCAACTTCAAAACAACAATTTTAGTGTCTCTTATTATTTATAAAAAACAAGCATAATCCCCAATTTATTGAGGGATTTTTATTGATATTTTGATGGCCTGAATTATCAAATTACTTACCCAAAAAACAGTATCTCGAAAAACCACACAAGGCAGTTTAGTTATAAACAATTTAATTCTCTTATCACTGGTGATGGAGTCAATAGTAGAACCCACTATCACTATACCCGTTTCATATTATATCTAATTTGAATTTGGTACATCGTTACTAACGATAATGTCGCATTTAATGAATGGAATAAGTTCCAATTTAACATCCTGTGATAAATAAAATTGTTTTTGTGTCATGAAAACTAACAGTTTATTATTTGCGTAAATGTTTTTTTGCATTTTGAGGTTCATTGGTGTTTATATCAGTCGACATAATGATAGTGGTAACATATTATGATGTTGTACAAGGTTTATGAAAAATAAATATACTGGATAGAATTTTATATAAACAGAAAAAAATTGTTTAATTGATGTCGTTACCTGTCCTGGGGATCCTCATCGATATTTAACTGTAATTTGTTTATCAGCTGAATTATTGTCATAGAAACACACTCTAAAACATCCAATAGAGTCCCATACAGAACTATTAGGTTGTATGCAGTCTATCTGGAAAGACAATTTGCCAGATATAGATTATTTATGAACCTATCTGAATCTATCTGCTAATCCCACATAGCGAATTTTCTTTATTGGAATAGAAGGGATTTTAATTTATTCCGTATTCGTATGGATTGATTCTATATGGACGTATATATCCAATACAGAATAAATAATTTATATTTAAATAATTTGGTCAAGTGCGAGTTGGACTCGCTTACTAAGGGTTCCGTACCTCGTTCAACATTCTAATATTCCAGTTTCAGACAAGTAGGGAATGAGTGTATCTTCTTATATTTACCCTAATATTTTTTAAACCAATCGTTTTAATTTATAAAAAATATACACTTTTATTTTCTACATGATTGACTTGATTTTTATAAAAATATGTATTTAGTTTTCTAATTTGGTCCCCAAAATTAACATTAGAGTTTTATTTTACTAATAAACTTCCAGGGAAGCCTTATATAATCTACTGTTTGAATTTTAGCCGCTGTAGATTAGAATTTAAAGGGGAAAATAGGTCAAGTTTTAAATAATAAATTATTAAATCTTTTAGACAAATTATTTAAAAATACAAATAAAATATATATTTCAAAATTTTAGATAGTGTAGTTTCTAAAGTGGGAATTAACGCAATGTTTAATTATTTCTGTGTATTGGCCATTTTCTGAATAACCCTGTACAGCTATAATTCAGCTCTACACGATGTTGCAACCGCCCTGTATAAGTATTAATTCTCTCCACCCGATTGACTGTTTCCATTTTTCTATTGTTTTAAATCACCCTGTATATAACAGTATATAACATTTTTTTAACCACCCTTTATAACTATAATTCCACTCCACCTTATATTTTAATCATCTTATATATGCAACTGCTTCTAACATTTGTTGAACCCTCCTCCCTATAACTCGAATATCCACTCTGTATAACTATAGTGTTACTTTACTAATATTTCAATCACCTTGTATACGCAACTACCTATGTGCCACCGAATACAACAGTTTTTTAAACACCCTGTTTAACTTTAATTCTATTTCACCTTATATTTCAACCATCCTATATATGGAACTGCTTATGTACCACCCAATATCATATTTATTTGTAGGATTTTTTTAACCCACCTGTCTAACTGTAATTTTACTTCTCTCAATATTTCAACTGCGCACATTGCTTGAATTTCGATGCACCCACACACCTGCCACCAGATATCATATAGAAAACATCGCTAACCTAAAAAAAATCGTTTCGATACACTAATGGAATATTTTGTACCATTTCACTCGACTGCAATGAAAACCTTTACAAACAGCCTTTACCATATACTTTCATAGCATATCTTGACCGTATTTTAGCAAAAAATTTTAGGCTTTTCGAAAAAACGGTATGTTTTCCTTGTAGATAATTATAAGAAAGCAAGCTGGATCATCTCTTTGTAGAATACCATTTAAAATATTTAAATTGGTTTAGCCGTTTTAAAGAAAACAATGTAGATTTATTGAAATTCACTGAAATGTAGTTCCTTAATTACTGTTTTTTTTTTCGATTTCCTGGAAAACCGTAAATTTCACGCTGTAGAAAATTATATGGTACCTTTCTGTAATATTTCTTAATACAACGCCGTTTAAATCATCAAATTTGCCGAAACCGTTTTCGAATAATCAGAAAGCATACTTAAAAAAAAACGTGGTGACGAACTGATAACCTCCTTTTTGAAGTCGGTTAGAATTGATTTTAAGGGTTTTTGCATAATCAGTAAATTTAAAGTTTTCAATTTGTAATGCTATATTGATTCGCTTAAAAAGATGTTTGGGTATATAAAATGTAGATTGACAGCGACAAAACACACAGGTAGACCAATCAATAGAGCAAAAAATAACTGATAATCTGCAAAAAATACTATCAGGATACCGACTGTGCCATCACATTAAGAACGATTTGTAGTGATATTTTGCTATGTTTTCCACTCGCAACTATGGTTTTTTACTTTGTTATAAACAATTGAAGCAAGAAAATTACGTTTTTTTTCTTAGCATGTTTATAAAATCAAAAATAATAAACTAATCTTAATTTTGTCAACAGATGAATTGTAAAGCATGAAAATACCAATGAAATGAGTCCAGGCTCGATCCGATTGGATCATTAGTAACTGGGAAAAAACAAAAAATACTGAAAAATGTAGCATTTGTTTAAAAAAAATCGTATCTTCGTAACTTTAGAAGCTGTAGGACTGGACTTGTAGGAATTGATAGTAATTTACATCTATTTTATGTATGCCAAAACTAGGCGCTACCGGTTTATTAGTTTTTGAACAATTGTGATATAAAGTTTTCTGTTCACTATTTTTGCATTGTGCCCCCATGCGTCATAGATAATCAAATTTCAATTTTGAAAAAAGTTGTTGAAAGTAGAGGTGTCATTCTACAAAGCTTCTATTCTCATTTTTCACTAAATGTCTGTGAAATATCTGAAAAATGTTAGCAAACATGACAAAAAAAGGGCGAGCGTATGAATGTACCCAAGGAGTGGGGGAAACACGGTTGTTGAGGGGAAGCGTATAGCAATATAGTAGAGGCACATACATAGATCGTTTCAATATTTAAAATCCTCACAAGTAAGAATTTTTTTAATGACCGCTCTCTTTCGATGTTCCGTAAACTCAAAATCTACAAATTAAAGCAAAAACGTTTCCGAGAAACCATTTACATATAAATATATTAATAAACAAACAGTTCTCATCTGATATAATAAAATCGAACAAATCACTCTGTATAGAAGTTTTTTTAACGATTAAATTCTTTCACCATCTGTCAGAGTGACAGTTACTATAGATAATAATTATTGTTTGCAGTTCCCCTCAACAACCGTGTTCCCCCACTACTCGAACACATTCATACGCTCACCAAATTTTGGTCATTTTTGCTAACATTTTTCGTTTATTTCACAGACATTTAATGAAAAATGAAAATAGAGGCATTGTAGAATGATACCTCTAATTTCAACATCTCTATTCTGAATTGATATTTGACGATCCATGTCGCATGGAGACACACTGCAAGAATAGTGGCCTAAAAACTTCATATCACAATTATTCAAAAACTATTAAACCGATACTGCCTGGTTTAGTCACGCATAAGGTAGATATCAATTACTATCAGTTCCCACAAGCCCAGTTCTACAACTTCGATAATGACGGAGTTATGATAATATAAAGAAAACTGCTAAATTTTCCAGAATTTTTTGTTTTTCCCTGTTACTAAAGATCCTATCGGATCGATCCTGGGCTCATTTCATTGGTATTTTTATGCTTTACAATTGACCTGTTGACATTATTGGGATTAATTTATTATCTTTCATTTTATAAACATGTAACGAAAAAAAAACGCAATTTTCTTGTTTCAATTGTTTATAATAAAGTAAAAAACCATAGTTGCGAGTGGAAAAGGTAGCAAAATATCACTACAAATCATTCTTAATGTGATGGCACAGGCAGTATCCTGATAGTATTTTTTGCACGAAAAAATCTCTATTGATTGGTCTAAGGTTCCCATAGACTATGTTTTATTGGAATCTTTCAGATTTCTTCCACAGAGCAAAACAATCAAGAAGAGTGTCTGTAATAGTCAGAATATATACAAGGTAATTCAAACTGGAATCTCACAATAGGGAATATTTGATTGAGTTTGGTGCTTTTCTAAAATCGAAGATAACGTATAGGCGCAAAATTGAAGAAGGTGCTAGAAATAACATATTGGAAGAGGTAAAACTAAATTTCATATATTTAAAATTAAAAATAGCAACAATTGCTGGCCATGTCTTTTAGATAAGTACGAACCCTTCAAAATCAACTTATCAAATTTCGCCAGAGTTTATAGAAAGTGGTTTAAAAAATGGTATAAAATGCATATTTCCCAAAAACTATATCCAGGTGATCCTGATAAAAGAATGGACATTTGCAATTTGGTCCCAAATGGGGATACAATTGGAGATTTTTTGAAAATTATTATATGGAAGGACTAAAGTACTTTAACAAACTTTGGCGTCTTGAGTAGAAATTATGAATATATTTTGTGTCAAAATAGCTCTAGACACTGTAGGAAAGTTAGGACGTAAGTTCATTTTCATTTAAATGTTTGATTTGTAATGCTCATTTACTCGTACCTTATTTTTCAAGGAAAGTTTAAATAGTGAAACATATCATAATTTCTTCTTAATACTACAGCTGTTGGTGACTATTCAGTTCAAAGATTTCCACATATGTGGATAGGTAATGGGGGCGGTAACGAAGCCGGCAAGGTCTCCCGACCTTACAGTTCTGGATGCTTTTGTGTAGGGCACTTTGAAAAATAGAGTATAAGGGAAACGAGAGTATAACACAATATTAGATATTAGGGATCTTATTACACAATTCGGATCGATTAGAAGAAGAGATGTTATTTGGGCTATCACTAGCGTAAATCGACTTGCTGGTGTATGTGCCCAAGGGGAGGGTCGTCAATTAGAGCACTTGTTATAATATTTTTTAATACATTTTTTTTAATTTGTTCATAATGTTCGACCAAAATTGTTAATAATATTCTGTACACTTTCCGGATATAACGCAGAACACATCTGTGCTGTTTCCGTACTGTTTCTATCAAATTTATAATAAACTCTTAACATCTCGATTTTCTTCATTTATGAAACTCTTTGTGTTTGTAATTATGTGAACTTAATATCGTTCGAAAAGTACTTCGGTGGAGTCCAGAACAACTACGGTGAAAATGTGTTTTTGGTTTTGCGTTTCTTCCTTAAATAACTACAAAAAATTAATGTTTAAGTACTTCTTGGGAAATAACACCACAGTTACGAAAATTGCTGTATATTCACAATGTTTCAGGGTCTAGGTCAGACCCCGTTGTCAATGGTTAAGAAACTAGAACTAAGAGAATTTTATTTGCTATATTCAGGGTAGCACAGAAATATTACAAATAAAATTCTCTTAGTTACGTCAACTTTTTAATTTTACATTTTAGTATTGTGCCTTTTTTATTCGTATTTTCTTAACCACTGACAACGGGGTCTGACCTAGACCCCGAAACTGTTGGAATATACAGCAATTTTCCGTGACTTGTGGTGTTATTTCCCAAGAAGTACTTAAACATTGAAAAATATGCCACAAATATCATTAAGAAAACTACAAAAAAATAAAACAATATCAGAAAAAAAAATCGGATATTTTCGAAACTATTTGGAAAATTTAAATAAAAAAGGCATTTCATCAAGCCCTAAATTAAGCAAATTTGCCAACATTTCAACATCTTCGTATCTCCTGTAGTTTAGGAGATCCCAATAGTGACAGAATTTGAATTACCATGAATATGAATGGTAACTGGAAAGTACAACCTATTGCCACAGAAGAAACACTTTTGGTACGATTTCGATGTTTTTTCCGGTACTTTTTCAAAAGTAGTATTAAAAATTAATTTGAGGAAATTTGCAAAATTTGAGACAATAAGTAGAGCAATTTTTGATAATATTTATGAATAAAACATTTCTGATATGTCGAAAATGTATGCTGGGAATCCCCAAATGGTTTCCAATCATAACTACCCTCAAATTTAAAGTACTGTAGAGTAATGTACTAATTTTAGTTTACAAATTTAAAATTATGGATCGAATTTTTATATTTTTCATAATTAAAATAATTACGTAAATGTCGTAAAATACTTTAAACTCATTATTACCCACAAATCATAGAAATAATCTTCCATAATTTTACAATTAAAATGTTTGCTAATATCTGGCTGTTAATCCCCGAATTTTGGAATGGAGCCAATTTTTGATAATTTTCATAATTCAAATCATTGAGTAAATGAGAAGTTGCCTGTTGGAGATCCCCAGGTTTGTCCAAATGATTTATACCCTCAATTTTCCAAAACATAAAACTTGATCTAGAGTACTTACCATTATCTATACACAAGATGACAATTCCTTACAAAAAGTCAACTTCATTATTCAGCTACGGAAACGCACTACTAGACTGAGATTTCCAATTTAAAAATAGTTACTCCCATCAAGTGCTCTAACAAAGCCCTTTCGATGCAAATGCATAGGTAAACAAGCGTAGCGCAAACTCAATAATCCTTAATTGTTTATAAATAATTCTGTTCCTGTGAAATCAACAAGGTAGAGGCATATCGGGAACATCGATTTCCCGGCCCCCTCAATAACAGTTTCATTAAATCGAGGAAGAAAATCAAATGGTATTCGGTAATGAGATTATTGCCCTGATATGCGTTTAATTGGAATACTGGGAAGATAAGAAATCAGATAATTAAGTTGCTTTCCAGATATTTTTTCTGTTACGTCTTATATAAACTCTTGGACAAGTTTAAGGCAACAATATGAAATTCTCAGAAAAAAATATCTTTTTCTTATGTCAATTTTGACGGTTATAGAGTATTTAAATAGTTGGTTTAGTTAATAATAACAGTTCAGCAAAATACAGTTTTAAAAAAGTTTTAGGAGACAAATAATTTTGTGCAATAATTGTGGTACATTTTCTTTAAAAGTAGGCATAGAAAATGTAACTATATCTGCTTCAAAAGCGTCTTGAAATATATCAAATAATAGGGCTTGTTGTGTTTGAGAAATATATTTTTTACAAATTTATAATATAAATTATTTAAAATGTATAAACAAAAATATGCACAATCGACCTCTTTATTTTCGAAACCATGAGACCTAAAAATTTGAAAAAAAATGAGAACTATAGGGCTTCACATAAACTTTAGAAGAAAAAAAGTAAAACAAAAATCCTAATATTAATATTGGGGGAAAATGAAATATATATTTTTTAAACTAATTTATCAAATGAAAGGGCTCATTCTGAGGAATACAAATATTTTTTTAAATATTTTTAAAATTATTTGTTTAATATATATACATATACGTTTTTTGACTACAATAAATTTTCTTACAGTCGAAAGGCAAAATTTACGTTAATCTCCTCTATACCTCTTATTTATAAAAATATTATAAAATAAATCAAACTTTCATTTTGCAATTTACATTTTCAATAGATATAAAGCCATTGACAACGAAGTCAAAATCGACTTTGAAACGTTTGGTTTTTTTCTTTCAATATACAGCTTTTTATTTCAATTGTGGTGTTATTCCCAAGAAAACATAAAAATAATTATAAAATGTGTTTCAAGTTTCAAAAGGAATGACAAACATACTGGCGACAAGCTAACAAACAAAATTGTCACACCAGGAAGGACCAATTCTTTTAAAATCATTTTATTACATAAACATACTTTACTCGTGGTAATCGATTACTTTCTGAATACATTTTCAGAATGATTTTAACAAAACAATACTAATGAGTAGAACATAGTCATACAAATTCTCCTTCATCCAGATTAGCTGGAGAACGACCTACCAAATCCAATACGTATTCAATGGGTAATAAATCAGGTGATCTCGATGGCCATTCCAGTCTTGTATGAAAACTCCCAGCAATGTGCAATCTGGTGTGATTTTGTTAAAAACTTGCATATTGGTACATGCAATTAGATCATCTCTTATTTGACGTACACTGGACCGTGCAAATCATTACCTTTAATATCTAATAATAGTTTAGGATATCCAGATCTAGAACGCCACTTATAAGTGTCATCAACACCTTCTCCAAACATTTGAGGCTGTTAATGTAATGAGGCTGTAATTTGAATGATGATGACGAACTCGAAATCTTGGCATATTTCATTTCGAAAACCAATCCAAAATAATCAGAACAACTAGTAAACTTAGAATTAATCTCTATTATTTTTGTTGATTTTAAGGACCTAAGTAAACAAAGAAAAGATTTGAATACAAAAAAAATAACATTTTTATTTTGATTTTGCCTTTAAATAAATATTCAGCCACAAGTTGTTTACGCTCGATTATATTTTAAGAGGTATAGGTATACCTACACAAAATACGAATCAAAGATTGAAATGTATTGGTTACAGAGTTAGACTATAGAATCTAACAAATAGTCATAGAAGTGTTTGAGCGCGATTAGGTAGAAAATTGTTTTTAATTCATTCCAGCACCTTTTTTCAATACACTTTCTAGTTCTCTTGATATCACATGCAGCTCGAGTTCGCCTTCTGCGACAATTGTCGTGTAACACGAAGCGTGAGCAGACAAATACGTAAGCAACGCTAAGATATGAGCAGAGAAGAGATGTGTTACTATGCCAACACGTCGCGATTCTGTTAACTACAAGCATAAGTACCTGGAAACAAAAGATACATATAGTAGCAGTTTTTAAAATAATATCAAAATATTCTGTGTCTTAAGTTTTTCTATTACACGCATAATAATGGCAATTGACAACAGATGTTTAATTCTGTAAGCACAATTTTCCAAATTTTGCAGAGTTTCTTTATCGAAGAACGGCTTAAAACATATTTTTTTGCTGACATCTTACATTATAAAAAAATGACTAACTAATATGAAAAGATGTCACATTTAATCTAGGTTACTAAAATCTACACTACTCAATAAATAATTTGTATTAAATATTTTTTCATTTTAAACTAAGCTTCATATATTGTGTAAATAGTCACTACATCATACTTGAATTAGAGAGATAGTAACGTCATTCGACATAGAAAACTGCATGAAATTCATTAATCTTAGGTACAGGTCTTTTGAGCCCTATGCTTTCCTGGATTAACTGCTACAGCTGACAAATATTTTTAATAAGTTATGAGTATATTTTTGTCTTAAGCAACTCCAGCAAAAAATCTAGATGGCAGAAATTTGGGTACAGAGGCCACAGAATTGGATCGAGATGCCTAAACAATTTTGCTGGATACTCTTAATTTAAATACTCCCTCAATATGTAAACTTTCTGGAACGAAATACATTGTCAGTGCAATTTATTTTGTGCATGTTTTTTATTAGTATGATACAGGAATTAAAAATTTGGCAGAAAATACCTATAATAGGTACCACGAATTATTTGATTTTATATTAAAGATCTTAATCAAAAAATCATTTTGCAATATTCGAGCTGTCATTAGTTACTTAAGATACAAATTAATAATTCATAAAATAGTGAGGATAGTTGATGGTGGAAGCCATTACTTTGTGATATACTATCATTATGATTGTAGAAAAACGAATTATTTAGTTTCACTAATTTATTTATTTATTAAATAAATATAAAAAAATAAATAAATTAGTGATATAAAACAAAGTAATTCGTTTTTCTACAATCATAAAGTTGTGAGGACATGCAACCAGTTTAACACAAGTTCGCCTCGCCAGTGTTATCTTGGCTGCCTATAAAATTGGGATCATGCAACCAATTTAATGTGAATTAGAAATTTAGAATTTGTAATATTAGCTACCTATAAATATTACTTGTATTTAGTAGTTATAAATAAACTATTATCAACATACATATCTCAGGTATTTCAAATTCTTCGTTTTTCTATTAAAGATCTCATTAACAAAACAACAGTTCAATACAAATGCCCTTAATTTTTGAAATAACATTTACTTGAGATACAATTTAATGATTAGCAAAGTTGTAGGGACATGCAACCAGTTCAACATAATTTCAGGAAACCCGTGTAATATTGGCAGCCTACATTTGTATTTACTAAACAAATATATCCAGGATTTATGGATATTATTTACAATATATTGTATCTTGTATCATAATTCAGTCATAACATTTAAGCATCAAAACTAACTATACATTGTAAAGATTCAAAGTTATCTTTATTTCTTTAACTATGAACTTGTCATTACGGGCAAAAAAATTCTATTTATAAGAATTGTTTAAAAAAATTATTATGGCTATTAGTTTAAATTAATATCTTTGTAAGCTGCCGTAAATATTTTGTTAACCTAATAGATTAAAATATTTAGTTTATTTTCTCAAAGTAAATATTTTTATTCAATAGAATGGTAGTAAAGAATACCCTAAATATTGTTTACATTTAGTAGCATTTTCCCTTGCCGACTGGTTTAGTTATTAAATATTTAACATAGCAACGGTCAACGACCTGTGATAGGGCACCGAAATCATAAAGAACACGCGAAATATCTACGTTTACTTCAGACTTAAGTTCTAAACTTTCTCTTTGTCCTGCCTCAAAACATCGCTAGTTTACATGACAAAAATTGGTATTATAACAATTTTAACGGATGACATGCATATAATATGCAGTTGTTATTACTCAGAAACGATAACGTATATTCAAACGCGAAGTACGGGGTTATAAATTGACTTGAATTGCAATTTTCTTCAGATAAGGAAATTCAAAATTGCCGATATCTGCGTCAATTTAGGAGAGATGAGTGGTTTGCGTAGTAGGTCGTGAATACCCCGCATAGCGCACCGCCTTGCGTGCATCGAGCAATCTCTACCATCGGTGTTGCCAGATCTACGGCAGAGAAATGTTTCCGAAATGATAAAAACGGTCTTTCAATTATTGCTCTTACTTCTGATTGTAATAAGTTTTTGCAACTCATTAACCGTGTGAAATGTGTCCTTTTTAGATAAATTATGCTTTCACTTCCGTGAGAAATGCATATTTCAAACGTCAATGGCTTTCTTCATACATCATATTGTATTTTGCTTAGTAATAATAATTTTATACAAATTCTTAATAAATGTATCGTGTTAAGATATTGTTATTAGAGAGTATATTCTAGACACGGAAAAGGGCTGCACATCGTGGGCATTTTTATGGTGAACTGAGTGGAAATGGAATAAGGAAGAAATAAATTTTTAAATAATTACTGAAGAGTATTGTCAAAAAAAGATTATTAAGAAATTATAATATCAAATTTATTTCCTATTAAATTAATTATTTATCGTATTAATTGTATATTACTTACGTTCAGATGCGTATTTCCGAGGTGAGTGAGGCAAGGGGGGTGGGGAGACAATTGCTTGCTAAATACTAGAAGATAAATTAATTTTGAACGCCCTACAGGTTGGATAAATTTGAAATGTTTTGAGTTTTTAATTTTAGAGAACTAAAGTTTCTATACCAACAACTAATTTTTTTATAGTACCTAAAGTCGTAAGTAATAAATTTGCAGGGAATTTCTGTTAGATTTTTCAACATTCACAATGGGTAATTCCAAAAATACCAAATCTTTTAAATAGAGTTATTATCAAATAGAGAAATTCGTTTTTCTATCATTTCTATCTGTCCAAAATTCTATTTTACTTTACCTGCGTTAGAGCAATGAGTGCTACACATTTTGTTTATAACTATATATATAGTATGGAAACTGACATTGTAAAAGTGATTAAAATTTATAATACAAAAAAAAGAATAATTCATTTTTGTTTAAAAACAAAATGTATTTATTAAGTAATGTAAAATTTTATATTAAGAAAACTTTATTTTCCACAGGTATTTAAAATGAAAGGAAAGATTAGAAGAATGCTTACATAGTATTCTATTATTCTCACCCCCTTCCCCCTCAAAAAAATGCTGAAGATACGCTTACATTATTAAGTACATATGTAATTCTTGTTTTTAGTCGAGAACCTTCACCAGTTGAGCTCTCCTCAATTGACTGAATTCTATAATATTTTTTTATGTATATAGTACATATAACTGAATTTTTACTTTCTTTATTGTTTATAAATGAATCATTTATAGAGTTTGGACAGAGTTTAAGAGCACATTTACATTTCAAACTATAAAATTAAAACATCAGAAGAATGGCCTTTACTTGGTTCCTATGTGATAAACATTTTAAAACCATGTTTCTGCTAAAAACAATTAAAAATAATAAAACAATTCACTGTGCTTTCATTTAAGACTCTGAGGATAACACAGAATAAATCACCTGTTCGCAAAATGCTGTAATTTAAATTTGTTCTTACATTTTTTTCATTTGACCATATTTTGGCCAAATCTTGGTTAGTTTGTGATAGGGGCGGATCCAGAGACGAGCTTCAGGGGCGACCCAATGTGTCAGGGGGACGAATTTTATGTAAGTAGAGGGGTATTGTTTCAGATGCATTGTATTTTCTGGGTTATTGCATTTAAACCAACAGAAATTACATTAGTTTCAGCTCTTGGATATACGATTTCCTTTTTATAGTGTTAAACTCACTGACCTTGAGGCTGTCGGAGGGGGCGATCTCCCCTCTGGAACCGCCCTTAGTTTACAACAGGGAAATGTCTCGAATGAATTTCATTATTTCAAATGGAATCTAATCAAAATGGACACAAAACAGTTATAAGGTTTCAAGTGCCCCACTGAATGTAATGTAGGCACCCCATTTTTCCAGTAGATTGCTACAAAAAAAAACGAAAATTCAACAGTTTTTGTTCTTGCCTTTTTTTCAATTCTACCCACATTTCCGCCACAAGTTAGCCATAGATGGTTTCGAGTGTTTTATTTTGTTTGGGGGAGAAAGTATGCATCCTCACATGGTCTTGTACCATGTTAAGAGGAACATACAAGTGCCTATCACCACCTCCACGTGGTCTGTCCTGGGTACTGGTCACCGTCTAGAGAGTAATCTCATGTACGGTGAACTGCTAACGTGAAGGCCAGGGCTTACAGCGAGGGCCGTCGTTTGAGATGTCGGATCATCGCCCTGTGTGGGGCGCGACCTAGAATTCAAGACGAGTTCCTCTTGCTTACCATGCGCCTGTTACTCATAAAACTAGCTCTGTGATCCACTTAGTGGAAACACCAGAGTAGTAAAGCAAGCATGGGAGAGAAGGTATAGCCTTCTCGGGCGGCAACCCATCTACGCTAGGTTAACCTTAAACAGACGCGGTCAGGAGAAGTACGATCGGAGGGGTCGTCACTCCAGTCTTTGACTTCTGCAATGTCTGTAAGGGCCATATGGGTACTGCGGGGGAGAGGAAGCCCACCGTGTAGTGCTAGCGGTGCCTCTCCGTCTGGTGTTGGCCTCGCAGGGGCAAAGGTTGCGTTAGATACGACCCCTGGGCGGACATGTGTGAACTCCGAGTCTTATTCATGTGCATGCCCTTGTAGAGCGGGGGGATAGACGACGGCCGTTTGAGGTGTCGGACGGGGGGCTCCTGACCTGGAAGGGAGTGTACCTGTCTAGGATCCGAGGCAAATCCTATTCCTATCCGCGCCTGGACACCTAGAATTGCAGCCCCTGCCGCTGTAAGGTGCTCCAGGTCCGCTCATGGACCGGTAACATCGTCCATACATACGGGTCATAGACTTTGGGTTGACTCGGCTCTCACGTCCAGATATGCGCTATACCGGGCGCCTGTAATCTTCGGGTGTGGGATTAAAAGCTGTAACGGAGGAACTCCGCGGTGCGTATATCGAGACCTGAGACTAAACACAGACAGAGGCCGTCGTTTGAGGTGTCGGACCAGCATACTAACCCTTTTTTTGCTGGCACTAGTATCCGAGTCGCTTGCGGCACGACGAGCCCTTGGGGAACTGGGGGCCTAGCGGCCCCCCAGACCCCCGCTGCGGTCGTAACTATGACTCTTATTATGTTACATGTGTACAATACGATGGCTAGCAGTAGAAATATACTTCTGTGGGAGTTTTGAGAACTATGAATGAGTTAAGTCGAAAACATGGTAACAATAAAATGAGCAAACTACTTTTAGGGAAAAAACTCATTCTATACTTTCCATGATAAATGCAAAAAAACATTTTTCTTGCTAAAAAATTTCCATTGGTCAGTGACATGTTGAATTTTAATGTGAAAATTTCTGAAATTTTACCGCTTCGGACCTAAGGTGTTTGCTCATCAACATATTTTTTTCAAGAAGAAATTAAAAAAATGAGTAAATTTATTTAATTTAAAACATTGGCAGTTATCATTCACTGAACGATGGATGCGCAAGCTTCTTACGAAATATTTTTCTCTACTCTCATTATTTCGTTTTGTTCTTAGCTAACATCATTGCAAACACATAACATTTATACAAAATAAGAAATTCTATACCTATATATTAAAAAAGTAGCAAGAATTTAAAATTTTAACGTTTTTATTCTATGTAATATTAAAATGAGTTTTTTTTAAGTGAATTGAAAATAGTACATAAAATTAATTAATAATGACGTAATATGAAAAGTATAATTGTTCGAACCTGAGAATTCTGAATCTGCATCGTATAATTTCTGACGTATGTCAAGTCTTTAATATAATTGGAGTATTTATTAGAACAAAAAGCAAATTATGTGAATGTATTCTATATTAGTTGGATATTATATTGGTTTATTTCCTATTTATTATTGATTTTCTATAAAAGACAAGACTTTTAATATATTACTTGGTCCCTGTTTAAACCCATCCAGGGTATTTCAAGTTCGAAGCAGTTTGTGGTGGTGTGGGTCTCCGTTAAGAAGCTTTCGATTCAATTATTATCAAATAATTGTAAACAATATATACCAATTTATGTTCAAGTTGTCACGTACGATCCATAATGTAATTTTTATAAATTTAATTTGCTACATAAATTTAGAGCATCATTGGTACCTAGCCATTTCTTAAAACCAAATTGATCCTCGACAAAAAATTGTGATCTTTTTTTGACAAAAGCAAGATGCCACTATAAATAATTTTTCAAAACATACACGTCACAAATTTATTATAATTTTTTCAATATATAAATTAATAAGCTTGGTTTTAATATAAATTTTTGCTCAGCTTTTACAAACTACACAGATTTCGTTGAAAGTGCGGCAACACCGCCGTCACTACATGCGTGATTTCTTCGATCTTGGCAAGTCAGTTGTCTGTTCGACTGCGTAGAGGTTGTTATGTGCATTTAAAGCATTTCTTTAATAAGTGTGTGTTTGTGTCGGTCGCCAAGGGGTGTCGGTCGACATTTCGGCGTCGGGGGTTGGTGCTTGGCGATTCCGCGATGCGTGATCTGGCCTCAAAAATGGCCGAATTGAAATTCGAAGCCCCTCTGGCCCAATTCGAGGAGACAGACGAATGGGGCTCCACGGAGTTCCAATCGGCTAACCTAAAAAACGAGAACGAAATCAACAACATAAACATCAACAACAAAAAGAAAGACATCAATGACGTCTTGAACGATTTGAACGATTTGAACGAAGACATTCTAAATAATTCCAACCCGAAAGTGGGCACCAAAACTATAATTTTGAAAAACGGGGATACCGCTTCTGTCGCAGATAACTTTACGGAGACGTTTTCTGGGTCCCTTGAGGATTTGGTCAATACATTCGACGATAAAATCACCAAGTGTTTTGGAAATTACGAGGAGTCAGTGGAGAATTTGGCACCTGTTCAAATAAGGAGCCAGGAGGAAATAATGAACGAATGCCAGTAAGTCGATTTTGTTACTCATCTGGAAAAAATAGTTCGTCATATTGATTTGTCTTTTTTGAAATTGTTTTGAATGAGGTCAGCTTTGTGGATCGTACTGTACAATTTGTCATAGCCTCGGCTATTTTTAAAGAATTTGGGAAAAGTAAACAAACATTTTTTCGTACTTTGGGTGGTTGCAATATAAACATTTTTCCTACAAAAATAACTTTTTAGATATATTTGACATTTTGGCTAAAATTGCTTCTCATAGCCTACTTTAAATGGTTTGTTGATAAATATAAGAAGTCATCACTGCTATACTTATAAATGTCATTAAAAGAACGGACTTCCAATTAGTCAAAATGAAAACCGTGTAGAATCAATAACTATTTTCTGATATATCTTGACATTTAAATTTGCAAATATATTTGTGATATTTACTTCGACGTTTACGAACACTTGCTATTATTTTCCTATTTACTGAAAAATAGTATGCTTTAGTTATAGAAAAAATGTAGGGAATCACCCCTGAATCCACGTTATATTACAATTTATAATTACAATTTATATTTAAAAAAGTGACTTCAAATAAAACAAAATGAAAACTATTACAAACATCCTGTACGATCAATATTCTTTTGATACTTTACATTTAATATTAGAGATTTTGTAAAGATTTATTTGACATTTACTTCGCCGTATACCGTCTTTCGCATATATTTTCGGAAAAACGGTATATATCTTTGTAGAATACAGTTTAAAATATTTAAATTGATTGAGCCATTTTAGACATTTCAGTGAAGATTCATTGAACGTCAGTCCTTTAATAACTATTTTTTCCGATTTACAAAAAACTATGTGGGTCATTCCATGTCAAATCGACAAATAGTTGGACGCGACCCACACCGATTCGGATGAATTTTGGTGGAGAGTTTTGTCTCATCATAAAACGAAGTTTTGCCAAAGGAAAAAAATATTCCTAAGAGATATTCAAAATTAAAAATTTCACTGTTTTTCCGATTTTATGAGTTTAGTTTTAGTTTATATTTCAGAAACTACTGAATATTAAAAAAAAATTGGTACATTTTTAGAAGACACTTAGAGGTATGAGAAAAAAATTTTTTGGAAAAAAAATTTGAAAATTATCAAAATTAAAAAATTTTGAATTTTTCAAAAACGTGGAAAGTAACCATCGCGGGAAAATACTGGCCTAAATTTTTTTTATATTATACCTCTAACATATCTAAAGAAATTCTGAAATTTTCAGTGGGGTGTTCTTTTTTGTTTCAAAGATATGAATTTTTGAATTTTGGCAAAATAGTTTTTTTTTTCTATTTTTTCAACCTTATTTGTTGAATATCATTATTCTACCACATGATTGCCGAAATTTGAGGTCTAAAATATTTTTCTTATGTTAATGGGATGTAAAACCATAAATATCTCAAAATATATTATATATTTAACTTTAAATCAAAACTTAAATAATGTTAAAAGTGTCACACTCTGCCATCTATGTTCCCATCAATGAAATCACTATTATCGATAGAGCCCATGCCAGAATTCACTAGAGAGCCCTATTTCTCATGATTATTATTACTAGTACCTGGGTGACCGAGCTTCACTCGTAAATTCAAAGTTTCATCATAAATATAAACTCATTTTGAACTACCTAATATAATATGTTTTTCTTACATTTTTTAAATTACTTTTTTTAAATTACATCCTACAATTCTGCTCTCCTGTATTTCAACCACCCTATATATGCAACTGCTTATGGATAACCCATTCAAACATTTTTTTAATCACCCTGTATAATTAAAATTCCACTTGATTCCATATTCCAACCGCTTTAGGTCACTCTACAAGCAAGCTACCCTATAATACATTTATGTTCAAACGTTTTCTTAACCACTTCGTATAATTATAATTCCGATTCACCCTATATGTGAAACTTACAATTTTGAGATATTTTTGTTTTTACATCCCATTAACATAAGAAAAATATTTTAGACCTCAAACTTCGGTAATCATGTGGTAGAATAATGATATTCAACGAAAAAAGTGAAAAAATAGAAAAAAACTATTCTGCCAAATTCATATCTTTGAAACGAAAAAGAACACCCCTCTGAAAATTTCAGACTTTCTTTAGATATGTTAGAGATATAATATAAAAAAATTTGAGGCCAGAATTTTCCCGCGATGGTTACTTTCCACGATTGTGAAAAATTAAAAATTTTTCAATTTTGGTAATTTTCAAAAATTTTTTTCAATTTTTTTTTCTCATACCTCTAAGTATCTTCTAAAAATGTACCAGAGTTTTTTTTTCAATATTCAGTAGTTTCAGAAATATTAAATAACTAAACTCATAAAATCGGAAAAAATGTGAAATTTTTAATCTTGAATTCTCTTAGGAAAAATCTTTTAAATTTTTTTTTTCATTGGCAGAACCCCCAATTGGTGGGGGTCGTGTTCAACTATTTGTCGATTTGACATGGAATGACCCATGTCTCATTTTATACAAATTTGTATGGTACCTTTCCGTAATATTCCTTAATACAATGCAGTTTAAATTATCGAAATCGCTTAAGCTGCTTTTAAGTAATGGCTAAATTTACTTATAAAAAGATGACCAAGAAATGTTATATTTTGACTTAATATAAAACATTAAGTTACGCTTTTGCTCAAATCAGTGTTTGTTTAGATTACAATCTTACTGACAATCAAAATCAAGACTTAATTTTTTATGTTGTTTCGGAGAATACCACTAATCCGTCGCGATTTTTGATTCAGTATTTGTTTCAATAACAATGTTTGATGGTATTTTAAATTTCTTTCCACTGAAAATTGTTCTACTTTAAACAAAATAATAAACCGGTAGGGGTTGGTTCAGGTGAATATGTTGCAGTATGCAGTACAGCAGTACTTTTTGGTCTTGATAAGTTCCTGATTTAAACTTAAGTACACTAATTGGGTATATTACTATTAAAAATAGAATTGAAATTGCAAAAGATTATTATGTTTTATGATTATTTGATGTTAATTTTCTTAAGAATTATCAAGTAATTTTGTAATACACCTAAAAGAAAATTCACATTTGAAAGAGCGAAGTCAATTGCTCAAAAATGCGCTGATATTCGTCGTGACGTAGAGTACGTACTTAGTATAACCTATGCATAGAAACATAATCTAAAGTAAGATCTGTGTGTGGTTATGTGGTCATCTATGAGTATGGAGTCGGTTGTCTTCGAGTTTGGTGGGGATTTAATTTAATTTAGTAGATCTATATCTGATTCATTTTAATATAAACAGAAAGTACTTTATGTGTACTTACATCACAGTGGTCTTCACAGAAATGAACTGTAGAAGTGATCCTGACATCGGAATTTATAGTAGCGAGTTGTAACAATTTTTTTTCAAATATTCTCATACCTTGGAATGTTTGCGGAATTAATTGTCCACAATGGCACTAAACATCATTTAAAAACCATTATATCGTTAAATAAAATTGTAAATAAGGTTATGATTTTGATAGATATTTGATTTAGTAGTCACAGTAATCACAGAACAAAACAATGAAATAAATGTTCGAGTTCAAGGCTACGTTCGTTACCTGACAAATATGTTCTAATATTTCATTATCAACCACTTAGATCTGACAGGGTATTTACTTGAAAATGCCATTACTTTGGTCATATTTGATGATATTTTCATGTTGTGCTCTTTAGAAATTTGTTGCCGTTTCTGTATTCTCAGTTGCAGGTCGTCTTCTGTATATAAGTATTTACCGAGTGTCAATTAAGTCCCGGGATGGCTGAATATTTGCTAAAGTACTTCATTTCTGGAAAAGATTAAGGTCATTCCTTTAGTAACTTGACCAAGGAATCCGATGGTGACCTTGAATTGGACCTTGAACGTCATTTTTGAGGTTATTTTCAGGTCAACCTCATTTTTTAAATAAGAACCTCTATTTGTTATTTGGAATCGGAAAGAGCGGAAAATTTTACGTCCCGACATGTAATGATGTTGAGGTAACCCCTAGAGGTCAAATAATGACTTCTTATAAATCTTGCGAGTTCAGTGGTAAAACAAAACAAAGGTCAAACCTTAGGTAAGTCTTAAATCCAATGTCACCGTTGAATTCCTCGTTAAGACTTACCTAGGGAATGTCTAAGTGCTTCTTGGGAAATAACACCACAGTTTAAAGAAAATTGCTGTATATTCCAAACGTTTCGGGGTCTAGATCAGACCCCGTTGTCAATGGCTAAGAAACTACGGATTAAAAAGGCACAATTCTAAGATATAAATTAAAATATTTGACAATGGGTATTATTTGATTTTTGACGTAACTAAGAGAATTTTATTTGTAATATACAGGGTAGCACAGAAATTTCTAAAGATCATATAATCATAAAGTTCCTTTCAAATTGGAAGAACTTGAAAAAGAGATCTTCAGAATTTTATGTGGCGCTCCTAGGTGCGACTTTGTTATAAGTTAATGCATTCGCCAAAAATGCGACCAAAGAACTTTGTTGATTCAGTGATCCCATTAAAATCATAAGGGAAACCTAGGAAAAACCTTATGAACTATCCCGATATTGGGTTGTTCACAAGGACATAACCATTAGCAATTTCTTCCTTTATCATCGGCAACCAGGAACGACTGAATTCTATGGAGGTAGTAGCGATACAATCGTTTTCATTTAACAGAATTAAAGCAGACCCTTTTAGTTTTCTTTTGGAGTAACTGTATTTTGGTCCAAGCATGTTCACAAATTTTGGATTTCTCAAATTGTCGTTTTTTTATGTAATTTTTGTGTTCGTTTATTCGAACATTCAGAGGTCTAGAGGTTTCTCCAATATAGAATTTATTACATTCACACGGGATTTTATAAATGCAATTTTTTGTATTTTGAGTTGAGTTATTTGGTTTGGTTTTTGATATAATTGATTTTAGTGTATTTCTTGTTTTAAATGATGTTTTGATATTATATCTGTTCCCACTCTTTTTTTAGTCTTTCTGATAGACCCTGTATGTATGGTATAGTTATTGTATTAATGTGATTGTCTTGGGAGTCAGTGTTGCTTGGTGAAGTTTGATGTTGGTTGTTAGGGATTGTTTGGGATCCCATTTTGTTTAACTCGTTATGAATAAATTTATTTGGGTAATGATTGGCTGAAAGTAGGTACATTTTTTATAAACGTTTTTTCTTCATTGAATTTATTGATATTAGAAGAGTTGTTTTTTTTTACTGAACTTGGATGATTAGAGTTAAAGTTGAGATACCTGTTAGTATGAGTTGGTTTTCTGTAAACTTCTGTTTCAAATCTCGATTGTGTTTTGGTTATTAAAATGTCTAAGAATGGTAATTTGTTATTCCGTTTAAGCTCTAGTGTAAACTGAATAGTTGGTTCTGTGTTGTTTATGTCGTTAAGTAATGCATATAAATCCTCAAGGTTATGTTCCCAAATAACGAATATGTCATCAACATAACGCCAGCAAACCAAAGGTTTAATCTGTTTTGAGAAAATTGTTTGTTCTTCAAATTTTTCCATAAAAATGTTGCTTAAAGCGGGAGACAAGCAGGAACCCATTGCCATGGAATATACAGCAATTTTCTTTAAACTGTGGTGTTATTTCCCAAGAAGCACTTAGACATTGAAAAATATGCCACAAGTATCATTCAGAAAACAACTTACCTAGGGTATGACCTTTGTTTCGAGTTCGACAATTGAAACTACCTGTTACTAAGACTAAGTAATGTTTTATTGAACTATTGTGTATTGAATAGAATTTTGAATAGAATACGATCTTTCGAGTCTATGGTCGCATCGTTCCATCCTTGTTAAAAAATTGTAACCCTGGCTTGGGTTTGTCTGCCTAAATAATTTGATAAATAAGTCCTTCTTACTAGCCTTTGGTGTAAATCACTCATTTTGCTATATAAAAATAGATTTTGTAAATACTGTAACACTTATTGACGTTATTGATACCAAAGTGTATTAAATATTCCAATTACGCAGATTATACTTGTACTCTTTAGTATATTCGGTTCTGATGACGTATAATAGTAATTCTTTCTTTGATCTCAAACCCACAGACGAAATCTTGTTTATTGATTCTTGAAACATGTAGAAGAAGGACGCGTATGACTAATATAAACATCTCGAATTGTATTACTTAAACATTCTTTCTTAACATTGGCACGGATGTACACGATTATGTGATTTACGAACACTTCCTCTTCTTTCATGTGCAAATTTTGGTAACAAGACTGTTGTGCATAAATTTGAATAACTTAATAGCCTATTTTTTATTGTCTCGTATTCTAATGTATGTAAAACTGTTTTGTTGCAACAACGACTTTTGTGTGAGAATGTTGAATAGCCAACAAAAACATTATTATTAATATTCTTCGACTGCATCAAAGTGAATTTATCGATCTTTCTTGTTTTAAGTTGGATTTAGAATTTGCGATATACCAATAGGAACGTCAGTACTTTAAAATTAAAGTCTGGAGTCGACTAAAATAATTAACATTAAAATAACAAAAACCGACTTCAAAAAAGAATATAATTAAACTAAAAAGCAAATAAAACATTTAAATATATATATATATATATATATATATATATATATATATATATATATATATATAACCGACTTCTACCTATAACTAAAAAGCTAAAAATAATTATAACAAAATACAACTCTAGCAAATAAATAACACACTCAATGTTGTTAGGTACCTACCCAGGAAGTAAAAAATGTAAACATTAAAAGGTGCTCATTCTGTACAAAGTAATTACCTACCAATCTAGTATATTTTTGAAGTCGGTGCCAAGCAGATCTAAAATCCTTCATTGCGTACTTATTTTTGAATTCAGGTAGTTTTTATTCTTTATTTATTATTTTGTATGTATAACCTTAATAGACAGAACCAGGTAACATCGAAAGCCTCAACATTACACAATGATACTTTCCCATTTAAATTGACAGGTAAATCTTTACGAACAAAATGTACTAGTACGCGTTGACTTAATAAGCCCAAAATATATTTATGCCTTATGGACTACTCCATGTAAACTTTTTTCAACTTTTTTGACAACCCTGTATAACTATACATAATTCCACTCCAACCTATGTACAAACCATCCTGTACATACGACTGCCCACGGACAAGCATAAATTTGTTAGCTGCCTTCGATAGGACGGAGTAGAATCCATCCCATATTTACGGAGTCAAATCCGTCATATATTTCAACCATAGTATATAACTCCTTGTGGGCTAGCCCATAAATTACTTCATTTTTTACATTTTATATTATCGTCCTGTGTAACATTAATTCCTCTCCACACTTTATGCAACTTCTTATGGGCTATAAAAAAATATTTTTTTAATCACACTGTATAAATACAATTCAACTGCAGCATATAGTTCAACTATCCTGTATATGATTTGCTTATATCCACATCATATAACAGTTTTTTAATCACCCTATATAATTTTAATTTCACATTGTTTCCAACATTTTTATTCCACCAAACGTCCAGTTCACCCTATATTCCAACCATCCTGTATATACGGCTGCCTACGGACCACTATCATTATAGTCCATCCTATATTTCAATCTTCATATAAATGCAACTCATTCTATAACTTTACTTTGTGATCTTGATATAGCATAATTGGGTGCAGTTTTAAATTCTAATAAACTTTTTTGGGAAGCAATTTTAGAAATTATAAAAATGAAGATACTTCACTTTTAAGCAAAATGGATGTTTTTGTCAAACCTAATATACAGTTAGTAATAAAAGTGACATGAATATCTATTTATAGTGTAAGGCATAATTAGATGCCGTTTTAAATTCTAATTATTTCTGTTTGATAACAATTCTAGATTTTATCAAGAGATACTTTACACTTGAAGTGCCTTTATTTTTTTATTTGCCGACAAATATATACAATTTTATATATGTAGGGCTAATCAGCTCATCAGCAATCAAAAAATTATCCAACTTAATTTTAATTAACTTTTATCTGTCACTCACTCCACTAGAATATATATCATCTTTACAAATTACATTTAAGAGTGCTATCCTAAATGAATCATATCTATAGAGGAGCATTGGAGGCCAAATTCGTTAAAAATGTTAATAAAAATTAATGATCTGCTTAGTAATATCTTGCAAAAATGTGTTGGCGGCAAAAATAACACAACGGTTATTGTTATTTTATTGTTGAGTTTGAATGAATAACATTTATATGTACAACTGGGTCAACATAAAAATTTGATAATCTAATCTAGGTTACAAAATATATTGTAATGAATTTATTTGGTTTCTTAGTCATTGCTACGAATAGCACGAATAACTATTCGATTTGAGTCGATTTAAGTATTTACATACGAGGGCTGCCTTTTATATTTCGGGATTGGACAACCCTACTGTTGCAATCTGACAACTGACAGCTCTATCGTGAAGTTTGACATTTTTGAGGTTATACGTACTGACAACGTTTTGACATACGAGCGCTGTGTTGTTTACAGTAACTTAAATTATTCATCTCGGCCAAAAAATGGAATTAAATCGTGGACATTACACATTAGTGGGACCAGCATACATTCAATATTGCATAAACATTTGAATGTCAAAAAAAAATTGTTCGCGTTGGATCTCACACAATTTGTCAATCGTTCAAAAAAGGCTCGTGTCGATTGGTCGAAAGAAAAGCTCAAAAAATACGATCGCGGTGCTTCAAAACACGTTTATGACATAGTGACAGGTGATGAATCGTGGATTTACGCGTATGAGCCCGAAAGTAAACAGTAGTCCACTGTATAGGTGTTTCAAGATGAGCCGAATCCAACAAAAGTTGTTCGCGCACGAAGCACTTCTAAGCAAATGATCGCCTGTTTTTTTCGGAAAAACTGGACATGTCGCAACCGTACCACTAGAACAACGCAGAACAGTCAATTCTGAGTGGTACACAACCATTTGTTTGCCAGTTGTCTTCCAAGAAATGAGGAAAACCAACCGCCGAAGACGGATCACTCTTCACCACGACAATGCGAGCTGTCACACATCGGCTCAAACAACTGCATTTTTGACCACTCAAAACATCGATGAGTCATCCGCCGTATTGTCCTGACTTGTCACCAAATGACTTCTTTTTATTCCCATACGTAAAAACCAAACTGAGAGGTCAACGTTTTTCGACACCTGAAGAAGCGGTTGCTGCGTTTAGAATGCATGTTTTGGAAATACCTCAATCAGAGTGGAAAAAGTGCTTCGACAATTAGTTCAAACGCATGCAAAAGTGTATAGATCTTCATGGGGAATATTTTGAAAAATAATAAAGCGATTTTCGATGATTAATATTTGTTTTTGTTCTCTAATCCCGAAATATAAAAGGCAGCCCTCGTATAAGTTTCGCTTCATTTACCGTTTACATCTTTTACAATGTGATTCAGAGTTGGTAGTTAAATTGGGTTCAGTAGTTTTTGAAATACCATATTAAAAAAAGTCAAGAAATAACTATAAGCAGAAAATATTAAGGTTTACATTTCACAGTTAATTTTTTTTCGTCGAATTCACCACACTAAGCAGTAATACGCTTCATACAAAGCCACGATTTATAAAACTTGCAGAAATATCGTGTTTGTCTTTTCTTGCAATATTTACAATATCCCCGTTTATTTGGAGGTGGATTCGGTGGAGGTTCAACATTCACTCGAACAAATTTGGCGGCCGTCTGTCGAATATGTTTTGGTAAATTTAACATTGTTGCTCTTTTTGTAACATTGTCTTTTACCAAATCTAATCCCAATTGTTTTAGAAACAATCTCCGACATTTGGACTCAGGGGCATTGTTAGTTCTGTAAATGATGAACGCATTAGTACCGGCTATATTCCATAAAATATTACTAACGGCCATCTTCGAGTATTTCTTGCCACATTATATTATGATGAAATCATTTTGTCGACAATATCAACACCACATTCTGTGGTGTTGTAAAAACTAATGATTACGGGTTTCTGAGCATCACCCGTCGTTACATCTATTATACCGTCTCAATGGAAGGGAGATATTAAAATATATTTTTTTTTGGGAACATAGGATGTTAGTCTTGTTCTTTCCATATCCAAAAGATAGTCGAAGTAATAGGTAGGTGTGTACGTGCATTGAGTGTTGTAAATCTGTGTTGGCTTAAAGCTTTCAAAGTCAATGTTAGTTTCATTTTCACTAAAAAAATCCATGATCTGAATCTAATACTGAACTGTCTGAGTATTCAGCTCCTTCCTCGTCAGTTCCTTCCTCATCAGTTGGGACAGTTTCGTAAAGGTTCCTTAAACGTTCAATTTTCCTTTCAAAAGAATCCATTTCAATTATTTAATCTTGCAGTATAACGTTTCTGTCATAGCAATATTTATAACTGCATGAAGATACTAAGTACTAATTGTTATGGTATATTTCCGATAACTATATTTCTGGGTGCAAATTAACAAAACGGGGATTAAAAAAGAAATATGTTTGGGGGAATCCCCAGACACCGCCGCCACTAGTGGATAGATTATGAACTATAATAATTCAGTAAATGTATCAGAGATGGTGTTTTGTGAATGATTAGTAATTAATTGCATTTTTTACGGGTTAAGCCTACGAGTGCAAACACCTACATAACGGAAAAAATTGTGTTTCTTCTTAGACATAATTTTAGCTGTAGACTTTTTTTAAATGTTAGGAAGGTACATAGGATATGATTATTCCAACGGCATTAACAAAAAAATATTTGGAAACTTCAACTCTGTATGTTCTGATAGGCTTAATCCGGGCGATGGAGTGTTAAGCCATTTAAAAAATTCCATTTGAGAAACAGTAGCCATCGTAACTTAAATCATCATAGGCTAGTGATGTAACTTTTTAACGAACAGAGATATCAGCATTCTGCAAACTGCGATATTTGAGGCGTTAATATAAATCAAACTTAATTTTTTCGCAAACTAATTCTTCGGTGAAAGACAACCCTGGCCGAAAACACTCAATAATTGGAAAAACACTGGCGTTAACTGTCAAAAGAGCATCTTTTATTACTATTTATTTGCTCTGATTTAGCCCCAAAAGCGCTTTTTCCCACATAAGTGATCCTTGCTAATTTGGATGATCTATTCTATACGATGATCAGTTAGTAAAAGGTGGAATATGATACTCTGGCAAACATCACAATATTGATCACCGAATTGAAGAGTTCTTCAGTTTAATTAAAATAATTCTTAAATATCCTACTACTTGCACCAAAATAGTTTATTGGTATAGAAAGTCTAAAGATGGTATTATTTAAACCGATAAATTATTGTCATCTTTGTCGGTACACTATATGATATATGATTCTCAAATACAAAATTACAAATATCAGTATGTCTTAAGTTTATGATTTTAAAAATGTTTACAAAATACTGTTGTTCCTTCTGTTAATAGAATAGCACCTAAATGAAAACTGGACTTTAAAAACTGAGTATCACAAGAGGAAACTATTTTGCCACCGTGAAAATAATGAATTTTGTCAAAGTGTTACAGTACAGTACTTTCATCGGATTAGTTTGGTTGCTTAGAATAAGTCTTAGAATAGGGTTCAAGCAACACATTTGAATCCAGTGGAAGTTTCTGTCCATAATGAATGTGGGTTTTTAGCAATATCTTGTGGAACCTATATAACAGCCAGGTTTAGCAATTTAACAGAGGCATATGTTCGTAACTTTTAATAAACTATTTGTCTGCAAAATTATCGCTTTGTGAAAATTGCGTGGGTTCTCTGAGATTTTACTTTGTTGCGCAAAAATGGAGCTGGATTGAAATTCTCCGCATTATTAATCATATGTCCATTTTATTAATCATTTTAATCAAGTTGGTGTGTATTCCTTCAATGAAATTATAAAAAGAACTGTTTGAAGACTTCAAGGGCATCTTCTGGATAATAAGTAGATTGGTCGAGGTGGTCCATATCATTCACAACCCAGAAGTCATCTCTGTTGAAAATGTTGTACAAGAACAAACTAAGATTATTGTTAACGCAAGTGCATTAACAGTAGTACGTTCTGAAGAGTAAAGTTTCCTACGAAATCGAAGCAATTAGAATTTATCACACGAAATCAATATACGTGGAATGTGATTATAAGGACTTCTCTTGAAGGTTTTTTAAACAAGGCTGGTATACAACAAAACAAACATTAATCAATTAGCACCATTGTGGATATGTTGGTCTGTTATTTGTTTAATTTCGTAGTTAGTATTTTGAAATAACCACCTCTCACCTTTGAAATATTTAAATCAAAGTTTGTTGACGATTTCATCACGTTACTATAAGCACGTTCAATTTAGGATTCACCTCATGTTCTTTATAATTAGTTGTAGTAACAGTAGTAATACGTAATAATATGCTAATTTATAAAATGTATTTGTATTGAAGTAATTTTTTAACCGACTTCAAAAAAGGAGTTTATCAATTTGTTGTAATTATTTTTATAAAACAGTTTAATCAATTATGATAATTTAAACAGCATTGTATTAGGAAACTCTCGAATGATGTATATCATTTAATTTTTTGAATAATCATTTTCCGCTGATTTATCTGAAACGGCTTAATCAATTCGATTATTTAAAATTGCATTCTACTATTTTAAATTCAGAGAAAACATAGCGTTTTATAGAAAATCGAAAAAACAAATGCAAAAAAAACTTAAACGGAATATAACTGTTGTAGAAAGGTTATCTTTGTACAGACATCTTTAAATTTAAATGTTTGTAATTGTTTTCATTTTGATTTATTTGAAGTCTTATTTTAATGAACTACTCATTTCAAATTCCCACATTGTGGGCAATAAGGACACTAAAAAAGCGGCATACCCAATTAACAGTTAGAAAAGCATTTATTTCTAATGAAGCTTCATTCCATCTAAATGGTCATGTCAATCATCTTAGTTCAATTGATAGTGACAGGCAATTCTCAGAGATTATTAATGTTGAGAAAGTTTATAAAACTGTATGTGTATGTGTGTGTATGGAAATATGACGAACAATTTCACTACCTTAATCAAACTCATTAACCTTTCTTTCCAAACTTTTCAAAAAAAAAAAAAACTGCAAAATCTTATATTTCCAAATTTGATTGTAAATTATTAATGGAAATATGGGAAATTGAATTTTTTAAAAAAAATATTGGTGGCAAAGCGCTCCATCGGGAAAATAAAACATGTATTTTTATTACAAGACATCCATTGAAGGTCAAAAATAACCATCATTTAATGAAAATACAGAACATAATGGTAGCTCCTAATTTAATTTTAGTGAAATGACTTTTTTCCTTTCTTCCTGTTGCGTGAAGCTATTTCAAATTCTTTTTTTCGACTCCTGGTAATATGATTGATAAGTGGTTTTTGTGGAGAATTTCAGAAGATATTTTTCTGTAGCAGTGCCTTTCATTTCCGGATTAATTTTGAAGACAAAGTATTACCGAATTATTACAAAAATCACTTGTTTCAATCTGGCTACTGTTATTATTAATTATTAAAGCATACAATTCCTAAATAACATCAAATTTATTTGATTATACGTTTTGACAGCATAAATCTGCTGTCATCATCAGATGATTGATGTGGAATTTAGCAGATCTGTCGCATTTATACCTGAAGACACCTATAAAATTAGGACAATTGTTTATCTAATTGAAAACTTTGAATGCCTCTATATTGCCATGCTTATTAAAGTCTTACTGGTCTAAAGACTTACCTGTTTATTAAGATACTTACAAAATACAACCAATCTACTTGAAATTGCAAAAATAACTTCGGAAGTTATTAATACAGATCGCGAAGGCGCTTTTGCCCGTTCTTCGTACTTCACTATATAGACCAATCAATAGAGATTTTTTCTTGCAAAAAATACTATCAGGATACTGCCTGTGCCATCACATTAAGAATGATTTGTAGTGATATTTTGCTACCTTTTCCACTCGCAACTATGGTTTTTTACTTTATTATAAACAATTGAAACAAGAAAATTGCGTTTTTTTTTCTTTGCACGTTTATAAAATGAAAAATAATAAACTAATCTCAATGGTGTCAACAGGTGAATTGTAAAGAATGGAAATACCAATGAAATGAGCCCAGGATCGATCCGATAAGATCTTTAGTAACAGAGAAAAACAATAAATACTGGAAAATTTAGCGGTTTTCTTTATATTATCATAACTCCGTCACTATCGAAGTTGTAGAACTGGGCTTGTAGGAACTGATAGTAATTGATTTCTACCTTATGCGTGACTAAACCAGGCGCTATCGGTTTCTTAGTTTTTGAATAATTGTCATATGAAGTTTTTAGTGCACTATTCTTGCAGTGCGTCTCCATGCGACATGGATCGTCAAATATCAATTCAGAATAGAGATGTTGAAAGTAGAGGTATCATTCTACAACGCCTCTATTTTCATTTTTTATTAAATGTCTGTTAATTATCCGAAAAATGTTAGCAAAAATGACCAAAATTTGGTGAGCCTATGAATGTGTTCGAGTAATGGGGGGAACACGGTTGTTGAGGGGAACTGCTACCAATAATTATTATCGATAGTAACTGTCACTCTGACAGATGGTGAAATAATCTAATCGCTAAAAAACTTCTATACAGACTGATTATTTCGATTTTATTATATCAAATGAGAACTGTTTGTTTACCAATATATTTATATCGTTTTTGCTTTAATTTGTGGATTTTGGGTTTACGGAACATCGAAAGAGAGCGATCATTAGAAAAATTCTTACTTGTGACGATTTTAAATAGTAAAACGATCTATGTATGTACCTCTACTATATATTACTATACGCTTCCCCTCAACAACCGTGTTTCCCCCACCCCGTGGATACATTCATACGCTCGCCCATTTTTTGTAATGTTTGCTAACATTTTTCAGATATTTCACAGACATTTAGTGAAAAATGAGAATAGAGGCTTTGCAGAATGACACCTCTACTTTCAAAAACTTTTTTCAAAATTGAAATTTGATTATCTATGACGCATGGGGGCACAATGCAAAATTAGTGAACAGAAAACTTTATATCACAATTTTTCAAAAACCAATAAACCGCTAGCGCCTGGTTTTGGCATACATAAAATAGATGTAAATTACTATCAGTTCCTATCAGCCCAGTTCTACAGCTTTTAAAGTGACGAAGATACGATTTTTTTTTAAAATGCTACATTTTCAGTATTTTTTGTTTTTCCCTGTTACTAATGATTCAATCGGATCGAGCCTGGGCTCATTTTATTGGTATTTTCATGCTTTATAATTGACCTGTTGACACCATTGAGATTAGTTTATTATTTTTGATTTTATAAGCATGCTAAGAAAAAAAAAAACGTAATTTTCTTGCTTCAATTGTTTATAACAAAGTAAAAAACCATAGTTGCGCGTGGAAAACATAGCAAAATATCGCTAGGAATCTTTGTTAATGTGACGGCACAGTCGGTATCCTGATAGTATTTTCTACACATTATCAGTTAATTTTTGCTCTATTGATTGATCTATATATCCGAGGGTGATTTTGGACAACACATAATATGACTAAAATGACTCTTCGATGTAATTTGGAAATTTTCGACACTAAAAAAATCATTTACTGACATTTTTACATAGAATATTACTCAATGATGAATTGATGCATCACGAAAAATGTAAGCAAATAAAGTAATTTAACGACCGGAAAATTTGGAAAACGTGAAATCATCACTTTGTTTTATTGCAATTAGGAATACTGAATAGCTGGTCTGACCAACGAGAAATATGTGTGTTTACTCCGTTTACTTCACCGGAAATGTTATCTCGGAAATCAGCTTGGATTTCATCATGTATAACATTTTCTCATTATTATTATTATTTCAATTGTTGTCTGGACTGTTTGTTCAGCATGTTTCATAAACTGTTTATTTTTTATACTCCGCATCGGTGATTATGTGTGAAAATATGTATTACAACTTACATAATGTTTTGAATATTTTGGTGTAAATGACCTTCAGAGAATTTTTTTTGTAATTGGTATTATGTAAGATGTATAAATAAAATGTGCATCTGTTTTGTGTTTCCGGATTTACCATGATTAGCTGGTCAACTTCTGTTGAAAAATTGATGAAAATAATGATACTGGCCTTTAAAAAGTCAGGAATGTTTTAATTGAAAAGTAAGATTTTTTCATACCAAGTCTCACTTGTTTAGCTTACTAAACAAATGATCCTGTTTTTCAAAATTTTTGAATCCTATGAACACAAGTAAATGATATGTTTCTGGGTGTGTTCGACGATTACCCGAAACTGACTCAACGCATTTGGATCGTTTGAACTTAATTCTGTTAAGAAGGATCCCGAAGTGGTCCTTTTTTTTCATTGACATGACTTACGCCGTTCTTAGGAAAATCGGCAAAAACCTCTTTTATAATAACCCTTGGCAAAGGCGATAATTTTTAAAAAAGGCAAATGTCTGTTCGAGACCTGGATTGAAAATAGATTAGAATTAAATCAAAATAAATGTCAATTAACCAACTTAGAGGTGGTGATTATCAATTGGTCTCTAAATACAGTCTGTCTTCATAAGTTGGAATCAAATGGAGAACTTTCTTAAGAACAATATACTACGTTACTTGAAACATATGGTTTTAGATGTAATTTTTCACCACAGTTTAAAGAAAATTGCTGTATATTCCAAACGTTTCGGGGTCTCGATAAAAAAAAAAACAAAATGGAATACCAAACAATCTCTAACAACCAATACAATACATACAGTGGCTATTAGAAAGACTAAAAAGAGTGGGAAACAGACATAATATCAAAACATCATTTAAAACAAGAAATACACTAAAATCAATTATATCAAAAACCAAACCAAATAACACAACTCAAAATACAAAAAATTGCATTTATAAAATCCCGTGTGAATGTAATAAATTCTATATTGGAGAAACCTCTAGTCCTCTGAATGTTCGAATAAGCGAACACAAAAATTACATAAAAAAAACGACAATTTGAAAAATCCAAAATTTGTGAACATGTTTGGGACCTTAGTCATAAAATACAGTTTCAAAATTCAGTTATATTATACAAAGAAGAACACAACACCAAAAGAAAACTAAAAGAGTCTGCTTTAATTTTGTTAAATGAAAACGATACCTCCGTAGAATTCAGTCGTTCCTGGTTGCCGATGATTAAGGAAGAAATTGCTAATGGTCATGTCGTTGTGAACAACCCAATATCGGGATAGTTCATAAGGTTTTTCCTAGGTTTTCCCTTATGACTTTAATGGGATGGATCACTGAATCAACAAAGTTCTTTGGTCGCATTTTTGGCGAATGCACTATCTTATAAGAAAGTCGCACCTAGGAGCGCCACATAAAGTTCTGAAGATCTCCCTTTCAAATTCTTCACTATATGAGCTATATTAACTAAGATATGAATTCTATATTGCTTTATACTAAGAATTTTCTGGTTGTTCTGGATGGGTATTACATTTGTTCGCGCAGCGTCGATGTTTTACCGGAATGAATAATGCTTTACGTTGCTTTAGTCAGGGACGGCGTAGATAAATTTTATAACAATACCTTATTTTGGCAATATCGAAAGAGTTAATTATATTTGAAAACTGCATCCAATTAAGCCATTATATCACTAAAAATTATAAAATAAATACATTTAAAAACAATTTTGTTCTTTAGTTAAGTTACTTTTGTTTTTTTAAGTCGGTTTTGGTTTTTTAAGGTACTTATTACTGTCATTATTGTTATTATGTCATCAAGTCGGTTATTTTTTAAAGTTATTTATCATTCATAATAAATGATTAAATGTCACAAACTAACGGCTTCCATCATATTACATATAGAAAAAAATCCTCTTCGAGTGTCTTATATAAACTTTCAGACGAGTAATTCTCGTTTTAGACATTATCTGAGTCATATGTAGGGCATATTTTTTATTTTGGTATATTTTCGTGATGAATATAATATCGTATTCTGGAAAAGACCGTAAAACCATATTTTCTGTGTCACAAGAAACCTTTCCAGCTGACATTTGGCGAAAAATACGACCGATTTGAACTTCAGCCAATTTATTCATCCCCCTTTGACCTTCCCCCATTTGCTGCGACATTCTAAGCGGCGAAATAGCAAATTCTGACTTGTATAATGTTCCACGAACTATCGGTCGATAGGAAAATAACGAATTTTTTGGCAAAAAGCAAAACTGGCAACGAAACGCGACCACGTCGTCATCAGGGTCGTCGAATGTAACAAAACACTAGGAGGCCCGACGGAAAAACTACCCTCGGCAGGGTTGCCAGATGAAATTTTATTTTCCCCCTAGATATTGTACCAATAAATCTCAAGACATCTTACTTTAATGGTGTACAATAAATAAACTTATTCTCTAGACACTGCTAATATTATTCTCTGACTATATTTCATTAGAATATAATACCAAAATATTAGAAAGATTGACATAGATAACCATCAATCACAAATTCTGATGAAACTAAGCTTTACTTATGTTAACTAACGTTGAGAATAATTTATTATTGTAGAGGTTTGTGTAATAAAAAGTGCAAATGTAGAGGAAGGAAGGAACTCTGAAGGAAGAGCTCTTAGTGGTGTTAAAATTTTCTGAGTTCAAAGAAATAAGGAATTTCTTAAGAAAATTTAATTATTTAGTGTTTCAGATTTTTTGTTCAAACAAAATTATATATTTTTTCATGAGTAATAAATTGTAAATTTAGAATAAGTGAATTGACAGTATTGAGAAATTTGGTAATTGGTGAATTATAGAATTTTGGTTACTTAAATAGAGTAAATCATCTTGGAAGTTAATAATTTTGTATGAGCCCACAGAAATATACAATACTATGAATTTATGAAAACTGGAAGCTTTGTAACTTTTATGTTTAAATTGATGTTTATATGCAATAGTCACAATACTGACCTATAGATGGCTCTTACAATGATAACCAAGGAATGCCAAATTTTACATTTGAGTCACGTTTTATGAAGATCATTATACAAAAGAAGAAATAATTTGTCTACATTATAATTAAGGTTAAGTAATTTCGAAAAGATTGTTGAGGAGGTCTTGAATTATTTTGTCTATTCATGGGTTTTCTCTCCTCCAAATTTTTTCCTGTAACAGATAAGTATTTAAAAAATTGTATATGTAGAACAAAGTGTAGTAAGGCAATTTCGTAAAATTGCCCGGATTACTGGTTGTCTGTACAGAGATTCTTCCTCACAGTTTTTCTGAGAGAAAGAGATGTCTATAAAATGATCAACCAGTATTCCTGTATATAAGTAATGTATTGTATATTGTGTAATACTTATCTGTGTATGGAGACGTTTCAACTCCGAGTCTGGAGTCGTTGTCAATCGTTTAGTGTTGTTTTCGAGGCTTTTTTCTAAAAAATTTTCGCTTTGATTTTGAATTTATTGTTTGTCAAAAAATTTGACACTGACAATTTGTCGTTTGGCGATCACTTGACGCTGAGGTTACCGTTTTTTTTTTGTTCTGTTAGCAGTAAATTCTTCCAGTCCAAATGAAGGTCGGCTGAAGGTGCTCCGATTTCAGTGTTGTTTATCATCATAAGAGAAAACTTAAAGAAGCCAGCTGTATGATGATAAACAACACTGAAATCGGAGCACCTTCAGCCGACCTTCATTTGGACTGGAAGAATTTACTGCTAACAGAACAAAAAAAAAACGGTAACCTCAGCGTCAAGTGATCGCCAAACGACAAATTGTCAGTGTCAAATTTTTTGACAAACAATAAATTCAAAATCAAAGCGAAAATTTTTTAGAAAAAAGCCTCGAAAACAACACTAAACGATTGACAACGACTCCAGACTCGGAGTTGAAACGTCTCCATACACAGATAAGTATTACACAATATACAATACATTACTTATATACAGGAATACTGGTTGATCATTTTATAGACATCTCTTTCTCTCAGAAAAACTGTGAGGAAGAATCTCTGTACAGACAACCAGTAATCCGGGCAATTTTACGAAATTGCCTTACTACACTTTGTTCTACATATACAATTTTTTAAATACTTATCTGTTACAGGAAAAAATTTGGAGGAGAGAAAACCCATGAATAGACAAAATAATTAAGGTTATTGGATTTCTGATTACATTGCAGATTTTTTATATATTATTTAAACATTTTCAAATTTCCCATAGAATTGACCCATTATTCAACAAAAATCCCTTTTCTCCTTTTTGATTAAAAAATCTCTAGGTACGGGGAAAATCCCCAGACCTGGCAACTCGGCTCTCGTGCGGAGTATTGATTTTAATCAACATTAAAGGTCCCCGGTGTTGATGGATTGGACATGCGCCATTTTCGCGTGATGAGAAAGGACAGCGGGTCCTTGTTTGTTATTTGGAGTTCGGTTTTATTGTTTTTAATCAATTGTGTTTAGTTTCAATTATGGTCTCCGGGGGCTTTGGGGCGACAGTATGAGGTTGGGAAGAACTGTAATTGTTATTTTTGGGGGGTTGGTTGTGCCTCAAATCGTTGCCGATATGTACAGGTGGTACAAAACTAGCTTTGTGGGTTAACGTTATTATTTGCATTGCTGGTATCCATTTTATAAGTTGTTTTGGGCTATTTTTTTAATTGTAGTATTATAGATTTTCCTCGTGTTCTTATCCTCATTCTGGAGAAGTAAAATATACAATATGAAAGGGCTCATTATGAGGAATACAAATATATTTTCTTCATTTCAAAAACATTTCTATCCGAATTCACTGAACCTAAAATTTTGAAAAAATAAGGGAGATGAGTCTTCACTCAAAATTTAAAGGAAAAATAAAGGGAAAAATAATTTAAAAAATTCAATACATGAAATGAATTCAATGCATCAAATGAATGGCACCCCTTTAACTCGTAAGCTACGAGCTTAAAATTGCCTTACTCTCAAAATTTATCGGAAAAGTACAGCAAACATTCTAATATTAATTTGGGGAGGAAGGCAAATTATAAAATTAAATGAGAAATCATTTATTGTAATAAGTAGATACGGAAAACAAAATGCCCTGGATTCTTTTAATCGAATGAATCTACTAAATTATCGGATTCATATTGAGCTAGGATTTTAATGATAGAATATGGGGTGTATTTCAGCGATAATTTTCTTCAAGGGGCGAATAATATAACCGTTCGACACTATACAAACATTTACAGACAGTGCTTACTTTGTAACAAATCATTTGAAGAAAAATATGCGGGATTTATTCCGATGAACTTTAATTAGACAGCGGCTTTTACCAAAATATTTTATATAGAGAAATTAAATGGATTTTTAATGAAGAATATTTAAAAAATACATATTTTTTGATGTAGGCAACAAATACATATACATGATACTCATCCAATTTAAACAGTGATCAATAATCCATCAGGATCGACGACAAAATATTATTGACATAGATTTTTAAACACAATCGAGTCGCAAACATTCGTTATCATATTTTAGTTATCATAAACAAATATTTTCTGTGGTAAAATATAATAATGATGATCATTTGAGATAATAATGATAATGTCATTAACGATTTTTTACTTCTTAACTCACATTTACTTAGACATACGAATAATTGATTTATTATTAGTAATTTTTCATACAATTGGATATTTAAACATAACTTATGTTCATTAAATAGATTATTTCTTTATACAGGGTGTTTCATGACGTGCAAATTGTTGCACTAATTACATCTTTATATAGTAATTTCGAAAAGATTGTTGAGGAGGTCTTGAATTTTTTTATCTATTCATTGGGTTTTCTCTCCTCCAATTTTTTTCCTGTAACAGATAAGTATTTAAAAATTGTATATGTAGAACAAAGTGTAGTAAGGCAATTTCGTAAAATTGCCCGGATTACTGGCTGTCTGTACAGAGATTCTTCCTCACAGTTTTTCTGAGAGAAAGAGATGTCTATAAAATGATCAAACAGTATTCCTGTATATAAGTAATGTATTGTATATTGTGTAATACTTATCTGTGTATGGAGACGTTTTAACTCCCAGTCTGGATTTAGTGTTGTTTTCCAGGTTTTTTTCTAAAAAAATTTCGCTTTGATCTTGAATTTGTTGTTTGTCAAAAAATTTGACACTGACAATTTGTCGTTTGGCGATCACTTGACTTTGAGGTTACCGTTTTTTTTGTTCTGTTAGCAGTAAATTCTTCCAGTCCAAATGAAGGTCGGCTGAAGGTGCTCCGATTTCAGTGTTGTTTATCATCATACAGCTGGCTTCTTTAAGTTTTCTCTTTTTTAAATTTTCTTCTTTCAACAAAATCTTTGTTTTATCCCAGTCTATCCTATGGCTGCCGGTGCTCGTTAATACATGATTGGCCAAATTTGATTTGTCCACATGTCTTCTGAAAATGTTATATTGATGTTCTTTTTTCCTTACTTCTAAAGGTCTTGAAGTTTCACCGGTATAAGAATGGCCACAGTCACACAAAACACTGTACACACAATTTTTAGAACTCTGGGTTGCGTTAAACGGTTTGGTATGTGTGAGGATAGAGCGCAAGGTATTATTTGTTTTAAAAACAGTTTTAACGCTGTATTTATTTCCTAACCGCTTAATTTTTTCCGATACACCTGGGATATATGGAATTATGTTCATAATTTGGTTGTCTGTTTGTGTTTGGTTGGTATTAGTGTGATGGTTATTTGTGCTGGTTTGTTTTTGCGATTTTCTTTCTAATTGATTTATATTTTTATTTATAAAGTCTTGGGAATATTCATTTTGAAGTAGATGTTCTTTGATAATATTGACTTCTTTGTTAAAGATTTGGGTGGATGAAGATATGTTTTTTGCTCTATTATATAAGCACTTTACAACACCTTTCTTTACATTTAAAGGATGGTTGGAGTAACCTCAAAGTCAAGTGATCGCCAAACGACAAATTGTCAGTGTCAAATTTTTTTGACAAACAACAAATTCAAGATCAAAGCGAAATTTTTTTAGAAAAAACCTCGTAAACAACACTAAACGATTGACAACGACTCCAGACTCGGAGTTGAAACGTCTCCATACATAGATAAGTATTACACAATATACAATACATTACTTATATACAGGAATACTGGTTGATCATTTTGTAGACATCTCTTTCTCTCAGAAAAACTGTGAGGAAGAATCTCTGTACAGACAGCCAGTAATCCGGGCAATTTTACGAAATTGCCTTACTACACTTTGTTCTACATATACAATTTTTAAATACTTATCTGTTACAAATGTTAAAATTTGGAGGAGAGAAAACCCAATGAATAGACAAAATAATCTTTATATAGTGTTTAAAAACGTCTAGAAATTCAATAATAAAATTATAATTTTTTTTCAATAATTGATCAATTACACAGGAAGTCATTGTTAGTAAACATCCCGTGATTTCCCTTAAACAAATTGTAAGAAGCAGCATTGCTGATACGTATATGGAATTCTAATAACCGCATACGATAACACAGGGTGTCTTATCGTCAAAGAGAGAAAAAAAAACACCGACAACATCTGCACTACTCATCAGCTGTACATTCCCGATAGGAGGACTCTAAATTAGGAAATACGTAGGAGTCGGCGTACATATAATTTGTGTTCATTTACCAGATGACTCAGTATTTAAACGATTGTACTTTTAAAATTGACGCAGTCATAATTCACATTACATCTGACAAGGTCAATATGTGTAACACTAATCAAAACAAATTTACACTGAAAGGAGAGTTTATATGTATGATGATATCTATGTGATTTTCGGAACAAGATAATGATTAATATCATCTTGAAATTTTGCATTGATAACTAATACACGATGTAGCGAAAGTGGATTCAGGGCCGGATTTACATAAGGGCACTTTGGGCACTGGCCCAGGGCCCCAACCAATTTTGAGGCCCTCACCAACTGTAGACCAAAATTTTTAAAAATATGTATTTGAAGAAAAAATCCAACAAAAATTATAAATGAAAGCCAAAATCCAAAAAATTACAATAAAAAAAAACAAAGATACAATGTTTATATTATATGAATAGTGATTTTGAAAATTTATTAGTACGTTTTCGTACTCTCAAGCGTATATATAAATTATATTTAATATTTTTTTATATATGTGGCAACCTCATTATTTTAAAATCAAATTTGAGAATTTTTTAATATGTGAGGAATCCTAAGGCTGTAATATAAACAGGAGATGCAATCAAATTTAGTAGGTAACTGTAGATAAGACCCAGTAAGATACATATTTTAAGCCAAGGTGAAGAGCTACTCATGCACAACTAAACAATTTTCAAAATCATTTTTCTCGAAGAGTTTATAACCGATTTGTTTGGAAATTTGTATACGTAATTTAATTTATTTTTTTTTCTCTGTGTTTAGTGCTATATATATTTCGTATAACGTTATTTATTTTGACGTATTTTATATAAGTATGTAAAAATCCATTTATCTGACATGTTTTATTAAAAATGATAAAAGTAAAATAAAAATATGACTGGCAATTTCGTATCCCTTAAGTATGCCCCCATTAGTTTTGTGCCCAGGGGCTCCCATCAGTTTTTGTGCCCAGGGTCCTCACCAGTTTTGTGCCCAGGGGCCCTGAGTGGATTGATTACTCATTAGGGGCCATTAGGCAGTATAATCAATTGTCCACCCGAAAAAAACACTTTTTTGAAAACGTTTATTCAGGTTAAAATTAATTTTCGAAAATTTGCATTTAACAAAGTCTCAATGGCAATATTATTGCCTTATATTTTTATATTACTCGTCATGTTTCACACGGTCCACTAAAATCAGCAAATGGTTCTGGTACTGGATGTACCACGTGACAATAATAGGTCGACGTCTGTTTTGTACTGTTTACGTTTGAAAATGTTACTTTTAAAATTTTATATTTTGATAAAATATGCCTTATAAAGTGCAGTGTCTGAGGCTGTAATTCAAATTTTAAATTAGAAAAAGGTATAAAATGCGTAACTACTTTTTGTTGACCTAAAAATTATAAACTAAAACAACTGTGACTTCGAAATATCTCTATAGAATTAGGTTTATTACAAAATCCGAGAATTTGCATAAAACAATTTAATCAAAAGTGCATCAGTATTGACAAAGTTTCAGTAAATAATGAAATAAAAGAACTTTACAGAATTAGTCCTAAACTAGAAGAAGATACCGAACCAACAGTTTTTGAAGGCCTGTCAAGTTATTTTGTCTAAGAAGACTACTACTATAAAAAGACGTGCTACTGTGGACGAAAATAACTGGGAATCGTCCATTAATGGCCAGTCTAGAATCATTTAAGGATTATGAAAATTCTCAACGAATTAATAATTTCCAGTGAATAATACAAGTGGCATATTAAAGTTCTACAAAAGAAGCAATTCTATAAATAAACATTTGATTTTGTATCTAAGAAGACGAATACATTTTTTTGAAGCTTCGGTGGGCATTCGACCAGATGTTAGTATAAGTTTGACTGTGAAATAAGAAAATGTTCCTCAAAAAAATATGTGGATTGTGAGTACTGTTACTATTTAAAAGGAACTTTTAAAATAAAAAAGGAAAGTTATGATGAGCTTTATGTAATAAAAGTATTAACAAGTTATGTTTAATTGAAAGTAAGTGTGAAGATACGAATATACGAAGTACGAAGAACTTCTGAGTAAATGTAACTAGCTAACATTTATAATAGAAAAGTAACAGTGGTATAAAGCAAAATTCAATTTTTGTAAGTAAAGTGCAGAGACTATGTGAATTACTGTGCCATTATTTATTCAGTCTTCAGCTGCTTATTTCTATTTAAATAAAAGTAAGACCATATTTTTATCTTATGCGAGAAACATTAAAAAATTTAGTTAAAATTTCTTTCAGATAGTATAAAATATATAAAACAAAGTTAGAATTGTTAAAATCCTACGAATTTTAAGTAGGTCTTCACAGTTTAAAGGTGATAGAATTTTTGGAAGGTGTAAATTGATAAAAATTGATAATTGGAAAAAAAAATAATTGTTTCTACAATTATATTGAGAAATGATGTAACTAAAATGCATGTAAAATCTAATATTTTTTTAGCAAGCTATTGATTCTTGCTGCCTATTATGGCTACATAAATTTGAAAATCTTTTGATTCGATTGCTATCCTAGAAGTAAATGGATGACACTTTAAGAAAAAGCTGGTGAATGTTGTATGAGTGTTCTGGAACTTTTAAGAAAGGGGTAATCCCTAAATTACGACACACTTGGCAGGAGGAATTTCAAATTTGGGGGAGAATCATTCTAGAGAAGTTCTATTATAGAGCACTAGATAATTGATTATTGTTGTACGAGGTATGCGTTTTTTTTTTGGCGAAAAACCAAGGCATTAAAGCCACATTTTATATGATGTGTTACAAAAACCCTCGTCGAGGATACTTTGAATTTTTCTTATTATATATTTTTCAAATCGTTAAAACAACTATTATGTGTTTTATGTTTGATGTATATTTTGTGAAATTACAAAATCATAAAGTATACTTTTAAGAATTCAATAATTATTCTTCAAAATATCAAAATTTTCTTGTCGTATTCATTAATCGATTTCAAAACAAAAATAAATTCCTATTTTTTCGTCCGACCCCTAGTTTGATTAAAAGGAATTAAGATTTTTGGCAAGTTCAAATTATGCTTACCTTATGGGTAACTTTTGCTTGTGCTCTGTAACAAGGCAATTACATGGCAAATTCAAGACCTTCATTTCGTTTTAAAGAACATCTAAAACAGATAATAAAACGAAATGATAAAATCGTTCAGCATTTTATTGCTTACTTGCTTCGCATAAACGTATTAGAAACAGATAAGCTAACCCATAAAATACTGGAGATACTGGAGATATTTCGGTCTCAGGAGAATAATAAACTTGTCTTATAATGAACGTGTTTTGATAGAAATAATGGGCTGCAAAAGTTTGTTAATGTTTTAAAATTATTTACTTTCTAATCTACAACATTTTATGTTTATTTAGGTATGTGTATATTTTATCTGGAAGGACTATAAAAAATCGATTTGTAAGTAAATCAAACTGTATGATAATATCATGACGTAAGTAATGCGAACAAATTTCCACGGAATATATTAGAACAGCCACATATGCGGTTCCAATGTCAACCGCAATAATGTGTTGAATAAGAATTTTACTTTCGCATTTAGTGAAACGATATCCATACTGAGAAACTCTAAGGAATCTTTAAATCCCAGCACTATTATATTGTTATTCATTTGGGATTCCTTTCCTTGAAAGAATTCAATTCGTGGAAATGCTAGGGAATTTTTGGTATCACAGACAAATTGCCTTTTAAGATTCACGTCTTTTACATAATGCATCACAAGAAAAAAGAACCAAAATATCAGATTTTGGTGGATGCGCGGTTATATATCAGATGCCCTCCAAATTATTGTGTTGCCCTCCAAACTAGTTGTAGGTCAAAATTAACTTCCAAGATTCGATTACATAGTTACAAGTGAAACTAATAAAACTGTGTTATAAACTCACTGAACCTGTTCAAATCTTGATTGCAATAGGAAAATATGGTCAAAATAGGTCTAATCTCTAGTATTTTCTGGAAATATGTCGCGCATAGGGATGTAAAGAAATAATCGATTATGAAAAAAAAATTATTTAAGTAAAAATTCGATTTTGTTAACCAATTTGCATGTTACTAAAATTTGATTATTTTTTTTCCGTACCCCAACCCCCCGCATTAGTCAACAATAATATATTTTTTTTAATTTTCAAGTTGTTGTATTTTGGTTAGTTGTATTTTACGGTAACAATGTCAACAAAAAGAAAGTATTTTCATTATCTTCTATATATAAATATAATAGGCAAAGACAAAACGATTAGGTACCATTTTCTCCTCTGACTCTCGACCGATTTCTTCATTTTTGTTTTGTATAGTAGCTACTGACGACCGTCAATGCAGAATGCTAGTATTAATTTATAATATTGGTTCATTCACTAAATAAAATATATTAAAAATTCATTATTTAGGTCCATACTGTCAACGCCAAACAACTGACATTGCCGCCGCCGCCAGACGGTCAAAACTCAAAACATTGAGTAATTATATATAGAGCGATCGTTAGACTTAGAGCATGTACTTCTGGAAGTGGCATGCAAGCCTTGTTATTGTTTAGTGATAAAATAGTCAATGTAGTAGATCAGTATTGATTTTTCGGACGCATTGCAGTAACTTTCATATTAAATATTCTGTTTTTAATGTGAATTTAATTATTTGATTCATATATTATTATGACAACATTCCCGAAGGTGTGGGTAAAAAATTGTCAGACAGCGGACAATAGAGACAATAGTTAAGTTCTCCTAGGTTGTTGATCCTCTCTTTTCTTTAATATTCCTGAACTTGATTGAAACCGCAAATGACTAAAACTTTTAGGCTGCAAAGAACAATCTTCCAATTATTATACCGAATATTTTGCCAGGAGCGGTTTCAGCCAAAAATTTGGGGGGTCATTCATTTGTCAAAAATATTTCGAATACCGATATTTGATTACATTTTTATTTTCTTTTTATTTCAATTTTGGTCATTACATCTACTTCTCCGATTTCTCCACAACTCTGTTTCTTATAAAAATATACTTTTTACAATTTCATGAAGTAGGGTCGAATTTCGACTAGTCATAATAAATCTGGTAGTGTCAAGTGTGAATATTGTCTTACATTTTCGAAACTTTGTACTATCAATTTAAAATAGCATATGTATAGAGGAGCTTATTGGCATTTAAATTATTGATTATTTACCTAATAGAGCTGAATATCGATAGCCGTTTAATTTGATTTATGAAGAAATGGTAGTAAAATCAATAATTACAACAAAACCGAGTAAATTTAACCGACTAATTACGAGGTTCTCAATTTGTATACAGGGCGTTTCTGAAATTCGGTTCCAAACTTCTGCTTTGTATAGAACTCATTAAAATACGCCAAAAAGTCCCAAGAAACATGTGCCCTAAAACGCACCCTTAGCAAGTTAAATGCCCTTAAGGAGGCTCAAAGAAAACTATTTTTTTCTGTTCTATTTTTCCTATTTAGATTCGTGAAGGAGGGTTTTCGGCCCATATATTTTTTTTATTTTTTTTTACAATTTTCTCTACAGTTTTATAAAATCTTAACAATTGGACAAAGATAATATTTTTTACGTAAGTAATTGATTCGCCACTCTTGGTATGGAGCTTATTTGGGATAGATTAACACTTATAATTATTTTGAAATCGCTGACATTTTTAGTTTTATTACTTTTTTAATATTTTTGAAAATTTGGACATTTTTGTTTTTAATGTTTCGTGAAATTCAAACTATCCCCATACCACCTTCCCTATTGTATATTGGTATGGATAGGAGTTTGTAATTTTTTTTTACACATTGTTCGAAACTTCCCGTTTTATATAATAAAGATCCCATTTTATCTTTATCTTTACATAGTATAAATAAAATAAAAATCCCTCTGTACTCATAGATTTTTTAAACTAGGTAACGGATTTTAATGCGCTTTTCATCAACACGTATAATATGTATACGTATAGTTTAATATTGTTTTGTAATAAATTAAGTTCTAAAGTTTTTGCGTGATGCATGTTCATGTTGTCAGACAGCATTTAAATCCCAGCAGTACTAAAGGTACTTCGATACGAAATTTTATAAAAAAAATACTAAAATTAGTGTATTGTATTCTGGATCTGTCACTATCTACACCACCACCTAAATTTTCAAAAAAGTTCATTTACAGAAACAGTTTTCATAGTTGTATTATAAGTATAGATTATGCGTTCGTTTTTCAAGATTTCATGAATGAAGACAATTGATTCACGCAATCATTGACAATGATTCCAAACTCGGAGGACAAGGAGATCGAACAAAACCCATTAATAAACCGAAAATTTGCCCTTGTAAAATATGCACTTCTCTACAGTTTAATTTAAATTTAGCTCACCGAGTAGATCTAGTCCACGATCTTCTCATAAAATTCTCTCGTTTTAAGAGGGCAACGTACCAAAAGTTATATTTTCAATGAAAATTGTGTATACATAACACTTGGCAAAGTTTTCACATGTACTGAAAACTGCAAAGATGTGCCTATTTAAATAATAAGTGTGACCAAATTACTCATATTATTGTATTTTTTAGTTTAAATTAACATTTTGAGTAAATACTTTGTTCTAAGTTATGTCATGAAATAAAACTAATATTTACATTCATCAAAAAAACAAACCCGTTAGTATTTCATAACTTGAACTGTTGTGACAAGTTGCGTGTTGGTGAAGTTCAGAATTGTAATTTTTTTCTCTGATGAGAGTTGTAATCAGCTCCACATAAAGGCGCCCCCACATATTTTTTAAGTGGTACAAATCAGGTGAATTCGCCGACCAAGTTAAAACGATAATGTTTTGTTAATACAATCTCTAGTGATCATTTAATTTAGTGTAAAGAGCAAAATGAAATCCACACGTTGTTTATTGCCATTATGTAACAAAATACATTTCAATCTTTTCTAACAAGTTGTCCTGTGTGTAGCTAATAGTTGGAGAAACTAATTCTTATTAAAAGACAACAGACATCATTAAAAATATATATCATTTTGAGAACAAAAAAAATACCAGATTTCTAATAAGGTCACGATAACAACAAGGATGAATTTTTACGACAAAATTATCATTATCTTTATTAGTAAAAGCGTAATTATCTCTCGATGAACTACATTTTTTTATGTAAAAGATTGGAAAAACCATGAAAGTTTGGAACAGGGGAATCTTAAAAATGGAAAACAGGTCGTTTAGTAGATACCAGATTGGAACATATCAGTTTTTTCGATATGATTTCCTGAACACCTTGTTTTCGATAACATTTTCCAAGTGTTTTCATAGACTTATTAAATTTGCAGTCATAAAAAAAATCCAAAATAAATATTATCAGGCCAATGTATGATGAATGAAAAAATGTACCTATTTTTGGTAGTTTTAGTATTATTGGGAGTATTGGCTAGACCCTTTAAACTTTAAAATTAATTTCCGGCTCTACCATTTTTTTTAGTTTGTACGCCTGAATAAATTGAGCAATCAATATTTTGTTGTCTACCTGAAGAAATAGAGCGCCTTCATTCTTCTGCTGGATTAGTCGAATAGTTGCTTTTTTGTGGGATTGTACTCCAAAAGAATTACGTCAAATTAAGTTTTTTTTAAAAAAAAGGGGGGGAATAGATCTGTTTTTGGTAGGAATGGGTTCTAGACAATATTTATAATAACTGTACCTATATATATATGAACAATTCTAAAAAGTTGTGGAAAATTATTTAAATACAATTAAAGGTTTAAAAATCGATATTTTTTCACTTTGTCTTCTATAACTTATAATAAACATTTTCTCAAAAATTTGATTTTTTTCGGAAAAATGAATTTTTTACAATTAAAATTTTCCACAGAAAATTTATTTGAGAATGGGTCTGTATAGTGCACTATCAGGGCAGTAAGTAGTAGTTTGACAGTTTGCTTTTAAAAATCTAAATATTAAAGCAACTGCCATTTTTGAAATAATGCCAAAAATGTTTTAATTTTTTTGTCCATATAAAATTAAGATACATTTATTCTGAACAATTGTCAATTTTTTAAAAATAATTTTGCACTGTTTTGAAGTGTTTTTTTGTATTTCATTAAGATCTCATGAACAACTTTGTTGGGATAATTTTTTACATTTTTTAATTCTCCAAAATGTATTTTCGAAAACAAAATTCTGGGATAGATCTTTATTTTCCATTTTAAAAATATTTAAAAAATCTATTTTTAATCCTTGTGATAAAGGTATTCTACCTGTATATGCAGCAAAAATTTCAAACATTTGCATCTGTTATTTCAGATTTAGCAGCTCTTGCAATTTTCATTTTTTTAATCGACAAATTAATTGTTGTAATTCACCCATAGAGACCAACTCAGTAGAAGAGTAACTACTATAAAAAATCTGCAATATTCCGGTGTTTCGATAAAATTGGAGTAAGTCGTCTGCATCAAATATTAAATTTAAAATCTTCACATATTTTTTAAATTTTTCCATTACTCGACAACATTTTGTTCTAAATAACTTCTTTTAAGAATTTTTTTTCTACAAGCTGTAGATACGAATATATAGAGAATTTGTTTGTAGAAAAATTTCCATATCTTTCTGACATGGCCCACTACGTACAATTATTATACATATTGTGAGGGAAATTCATCCGATATTTCGTGGAATCCAAAAAGTTGATCTGGCGACCAAATGTCGCCAACTGGCGCTTTGGAGATTCATCGAATGGTCTAGAAGCCTTCTAGAGAATTCCGAGAAGAAATATATAAATACTGAGAGCTGGCGAAAGGATTCATTTAGTATTTGATCGCACTTTACTAAACAACAGGTTTTCAAGATAAATTGAAAATAGTTGTGAGAATATAAATTAAATAAATTATAGTGAGTTCGACTAAATTTTTAAATAAATCCAATAAACCGAAGTAAATAAAAACATTACAACATCGTCCAGAACCCATTTATACCAATAACAGGTCTATTCCCTATTTTGCATGAAATTTTACTATTTCGTTCAGGCTATGTTGGATAAGAAACACACATTTTTTTAACTTTAAAATACAAAGTGTTTCTTTAAGAAAGTCACATGGCTACTATTCTAGAATATTAGAGTCACAATACAAGGCTTATAAACCTGTCGATATCATATTGTTTTCCATCAGCTGTCTGTTGACTCATCCTTCCTCCAAAGACAAACAATATTCCCAGTAGTCCGCGTGTTACAAGTTACTCGGAGAGAAGACTTTTCAATAAAATATGTAAATGACGCCAGCATGGCGAGGCGGTGCGACCCGACGTCGAGGGATACGGCGCCTGGAAGTCTCTTCATTTCGTGAAAACATCGGCTTGGTTAGGTGGAAGTATATATTTTAAAGCGAACGCAGCACCAAATGAAATATTGATTCTGAAATGTAAAACGAACAACTGACATTATTGGTTAGATTAGATCTACATTATAATAATGGATAGAAGGATATTTTCATGCACACATACACAAATGTATCATGCCCTTTATTAATCTTTCCATATACTTCATTGGGTATTTTAAATCACTATTTTCTGACAAGTTGGTTACACAGGGTCTCAATTATGTCCGGAGACGGCTGAATATTTGCTGAAGTACTTCATTTCTGGAAAAAGTCAAGGTCATTCCCTTACTAACTTTGACCAGGGAATCCGATGGTGACCTTGGATTTAACCTTGAACCTCATTTTTAAGGTTATTTTGAGGTCAACCTCTTTTTTTTAAATGATATCTCTATTTTTTATTACGGAATCAGAAAGAGCGGGAAATTTCACGTTCGGACATGTATGGAGGTATGAGGTTGAGGTAACACCTAGAGGCCAAATAGAGCTCAAATAATGACTTCTTAAAACCCTCGCGAGTTCAGTGGTAAAACAAAGGTCATACCCTAGGTAAGTCTTAACGAGGAACTCATTGGTGACCTTGGGTTTGACCGTACATCTCATTTTCAAGGTCACTTGAAGGTCAACCTCATTTTTTCATCTAGAAACCAGTATTTTTGATACCGGATTCGAAAGGAGCAGAAAATTTTACATATGGATTAGAACTCAGCGACCCCCAAAACTCCCGATGAAGAAATTTCCAGCCAAAAATGTGCTATTTCTATGATTTTTATCCACCATCTTGGATTGGAAAAAATTCAAATATCGTTAGTTGATTCGAACTCATCGACCTCCAAAATCCCCGAGTAAGAAATGTCAAGCCAGAAGAAGTCATTATTTGACCTGTAGTGGTTGCCTCAACCTCATACTTCAATACATGTCTGGAAATTTCCCGGTCTTTCGGTTTCCGCAATAAAAAATAGGGGTTATCATTTAAAAAAATGAGGTTGACCTCAAAATAACCTCAAAAATGAGGTTCAAGGTTAAATCCAAGGTCACCATCGGATTCCTTGGTCAAAGTTACTAATGGAATGACCTTGTCTTTTTCCAGAAATGAAGTACTTTAGCAAATATTCAGCTGTGCCGGGACTTAATTGACACCGGGTATATGCACTGAAGTATTAGCTGAATCTCGTATCTGTTTATAGTTGTGAATGAAAATTGTCTCTATTTACTATGTAAACAATAAAGATTATTTTTTTGAGGAATCCCAAATTATAAAAATTGGGTTGTTCAGTAGTAATATCCACTATATTCCCAATTTTCCATTATGATTCAGATCACCTGTCTTACAGGATCATTTTGACCCAGGGGGGCAAGTCAGCAAATTTATGGGAAGCTTTCATAGTTCACGGCAAGTTTTTCAGGTCCAGGGGGGCAGCTACCCTTCCCTGCCCCCCTCTGTTCGCCAATGGTTGTAAACTATCACATAATTTAGAATTTCTTATTGGTTGCTGCTTGAGAATTTGAATTTCACATTTCTTATTATTGACAATTACAATGATGGTGGGTTATACAAGGGTAGTTTCATAACTTTGAATTTTTTAATTTCACGAGCAGTAATTTTCAATTAGGGTTGTCAACCGTCCATAATATATAGTATTGTACTATATTTCTGGCATGGGTTATATTATATAATGTTGAAAAATGTATAGTACCCAAAAATACAAAATTTCAGTTGGAATACCAACTTATTAGTTGTTTACTCTCTTCGAGGTGTCATTCCTTTGTACGCAAGACAATATATATATTATATATAAATATAATATATATTGTTTCTGTTCGGGAAACTTCATCAGTTGCGCTTCCCACAATTGAATGTCCTCTCGAACACTTCTTTATGCATTTGATGCATTTCGTTAAATTTGAAGACGCGTCTTCAAATTATTAGTTGTTAATGAACGCAGTTTTGCAACTCATGTGGTGTGTGTAGATCCTAATGTACTTTTGTTTTCCTGCATTTTTTTGCTTCATATTTAAATTTTTACTAAAAGGTTTTTCCTTCCTTTTGAGAGGTCCAATTTGTAATTAAATTAGTTATGGGTATTAGTCTCGATAACAAACATGCAACAAGTTTAAATACACCACCAACACCAGAAGAGGAAATTCAGAAATGACTTCAATAAGATAAATCGGAGTGGGTAGGAGTGCATGATTGGATTATTACAGATTATTGTTTTGGTTTGTTTTATCATTCAGTAAGTTTGTCGCTCGATTGTCACAAAATGAAAAAAGTATCAGACCCAGACATGCTATAAATGGCTTCCGGTGTATTTTTGACCGCTCAACACCAATCCGTGGTCAGTTATTGTCATTTTGTGGGGCGCTGTAAATAAATGCAGTTAAACAGAATGATTTAGGCAAAACCGTTTAAACTTAAAGGTGAGCCTTGTAATATACTTCTACAACACTATTGGAAATGCTGTGGAACCTTTGGTGTGTCCCAAGGGTTTGGTTTACTCCTTGGTGATGAAAACTTACGAGTTGTTGAAACGGCTTTGAGTGTTTAAATACATTTTTGGTTTTAGGTTCCAAAACTGTGTTTTTACATTTACAACAGTATTGTTTATCGATTTCTTCAGCTTTGAATCTCTTGAAAATACTTGTAATGGCAAGATAACAGCAAACTTGCTTTAATTTACCGCGTCACAATATTTCCTTTAACATCTATACTGTGAAATGGAAACGCTGGTTATTTGGGTTTTAAAATCTTGTCCCTTACTAATAACCTTACTAATTGGTTTAAATGCTCATACTTTATTTGTTGGCTGTAAACTCACGTAAGCAATAAAATATATAAGTATTTCCTTTTTAGTTGTTGAGTATTTTGATAATGAAAATTACGTTCCTACAAGTTATATTTTTTACTTCTTATCTAAAGTGCTATAATTTTCTTGAATTGTTCAATATTTTCATAGCTAATTCTGAAAAATACTTATATTCATACTTTTAATGCAACATTGATCCAGTGTACATTGCATTTCATATAAATGTATGATATAATATGGACCGCATTTGGCAAAAAGCACTGTTCAGAATAATGTAGGAGTAATCAGTAGTCACGTTATGGCAGAAATCTATAAACTCTGGGATACAAACTGCTAGCCCGTCCAACATATTCTCCAGATTTAGCCCTCTCTGATTTCTCCTATTTCAACTGAGAAGAACTTGCTCAAGGGTAAGAGATTTGGGTCATCATTGAAACAAATCCCTATTTTATGGGCCTTATGGAAAAACGAAATGTATCGAAATAAAAAGAGAATATACTGACCAATAAAACGCTCGTTTGCCAAAAAAATATCTTTTAGAGAGTTTAGAAGAGTTATCATACTGTCTTCGTACTTTTATGTGTATTAATTATATTTAAGGATTGAATCGTTGAGGCCGATACTTGATGAAAATCCATCCTACACTAAATAGCAAACTAAATTGTTCAGAAATTTTCATATAAAAAATATTTTACACAACACGTGCTTCGCCATATTATGGCTTCGTCAGGTGTACAATGTATTTTAAACAACTTATTTAACAAATTGAAATATTTATTGCATCCACTTTAATCAATTCACTTTTAGCACTGCGATTCGTACATAAAATATGTTTTTGATGTGCGGTAATAAAAAGTCATTGTCGTCTAAATGTTATCTGTGGTATATTCTTGAGTATTTTTATGTTTTCTTGAGAAATAACACCACAATCGAAATAAAAAGTTTCAGAGTCCATTCTGACTTCGTTGTCAATAGTTTTAAAATATGTATTGAAAAGGTAAATTACAAATTGAAATTTTGATTTATGACATTTAAGTTAGCATAAGATAAATTTGTTGTTTTTAGATATACAGGTAGTACAAAAAATTCAAAAGATCATGTATTATAGTTACACAGCTTTCAAGTTGGAAGAATTTGAAATAGTTGTCTTTAGAATTTATTTAAGTGGCGTTCCTAGGTACGACTTTGTTATAAGATAGCGCATTCGCCAAAAATGCGATCAAAGAATTCTGCTGTTTCAGTGATCCCATTAACGTCATAAGGGAAAACTTAGGAAAAACCTTATGAACTATCCCGATAGTGGGTTGTTCAAAAGTAGATGACCATTAATAATTTCTTTCTTAATTGTCGATAACCAGATACGATTGAATTCTACAGAAGTAGAAGCGATACAATTGTCTGGATTCAAAAGAATTAAGTCAGACTCTTTTATTTTTCGTTTTGTGTTATGTTGTTCTTTGTGAAGTATAGTTGAATTGTCAAATGGTAAGCATGTTCACACATTTTTCGATTTTTCAAATTGTCGTTTCTTTATGCAATTCTTGTGTTCATTTATTCGTACGTTTAATGGTCTCGATGTGAATCTTTTATATGCAGTTTTTTTAATTCTGAGTTTTGTTGCTTGGTTTTGTTCTCGATATTAGTGATTTCAGTGTATTTCTTGTGTTGGAATGTTGTTTTAACATTAAATCTGTTGCCCACTATTTTAAATCTTTCTGACAGACTCTGAATATACGGTATAGTTGTAACTGTAATGTGGTTGTCCTGAGTAGCAGTGTTAATAAGAGAAGTTCTGAGTTGATTCGGAAGGTTTGTTCTCTGTTGAAGTCTGAATAACTCTTTTTTGATAAATTTTGTGGGGTTATGTTAACGACATTTTCGTAATTTGGGAACATAATCTTGAAGAACTACATGAATTATTAAATAACATAAATAAAGAACCAACTATCAAATTTACCCTAGCAATTGAACAAAATAACAAATTGTCTTTCCTAGACATATTAAAAACAAAAACAGAATCTTCATTCGAAACAGAAGTTTGTAGAAAACCAACTCTTACCAACAGATACCGAAATTTCAATTCAAATCATCCGAATACAGTAAAGAAAGGTGTTATTAAGTCATTATATGATAGAGCAAAGACCAACTGTTCTGAAAAAACAATTATAAAAAATGTTCTCACTGGAAACAATTACCCCACAAAATTTATCAACAAAGAGTTTTTTGGTAATCCCGGATGTCAGATAAAAATGGGAATGGTTCAGTAAAATTTGATTTTTATTTTCTGTTTTTTAACATATACTTGGTCTATGCACAAGGCATCGTTAGACAGTATGGCGAAATATGAGATGCAATGAAAGAACCATAAGTAGGAAGAAAAAAAAGAGGCATATAATGCTTTAACTGTTATTCTATTTGATGCTTCCACGTATCATTTTGTGTGATGTGGAAATAGATTTCAAACGAAATATTTTTCTTACACATATATTTTCAAAGTTTGTCAACAAATCAGGGAAATTATTGTTAAGTATTATATACCTAAGTATTGCAAGGAATAAACAATCCCAGAGTTTGGAGAAAGTTATTTTAATTCATCAAATTTAAACTAAAGATTGTCGATAATTTTTTTCAATAACAACCATATTGTCGTACTAATAAAAATAAATAAAATCCATATATACGTAATTATTAGGATTTCACCGTTTACTGGTTACGTAACGTCCTTAGGATTAAAATCATTTTCTTTCTTACACCGACATAAGATCACTTGACAGTAATTCAAGTCATACGTTGTAAAGCATATAAGTTGCGGTTTACTTTTACAAATGCCAAAATATAATTTGACAATCATATTTGTGGGCTTTTCTCGTAAGCGCCTTCAAATTGTTTGCAACGGTGACAATCACCACCACATATGGTTGGAGCCAGACGAATGAATATGTTTCAAGGTGTACCACGCACTTCGGCGAAGAAAATCGATTACTTAACGTTGTGTACAACCTGTTCTTAATTTCTAAACGGTGACAATCTGTGTAGCAAAAACTCTGTTAGTATTATTGATAAGATTTTTGATCCTTTGATTGATTGATGTTTATCATTAACCTTCACAAATTATGTGTGGATAATTGGTAAGGTCAAGGTGAAGCAGTAATTTTATAGTAGGACGCACTTTATTAAAACTTATTTACAGCAGATATAGAAGTGTATTACGATCAAAAAGCCTAATACGTCATTTTTTCCCTAAATGTATCACAAGTAAATTCATTAAAAAAACAAAAACCGACATCTAAAAAAAACAAAAGGACCTTAACTAAAAAGTAAGATTTTTTTTGTAACAATTAAATACTTTTTCTGAAATTGGAGTCAATTTGAACAGCATGTGCAAAGCACCTACAACTCATAAATGTACTTCCCAAATTATTGTCACTTTGATTTGGCACCAACTTCGTGAAAAGTAGGTATTTAATTGTTGCAGAACAAACATTTTCTTTTAGTTAAGCAACTTAATTTTTAAAAATGTATTTACTTTACATTTTTTTAGTGATGTAATAGTTCAATTCGATGCAGATTTCAAATCTAATTAACTTTTTCGATATTGCCAAAAATAATGTATTTTACTTTTAAGCAAAATTCATTATTTTGATCAATTTCATTTCCTGTTGAATAGAGTAACTTGTTTTCTAAATATTTATATGTACTAGCATTCGCCCAGTGGTCGAAATTCGAGCAGAAACCATGGGCGGATCCAAGGAGGGGGCGATGGGGGCAATCGCCCCCCCCACCGATAGCCTCAAATCTAGTAAATTTAATTTTAAAACGAAGTAATCCCAACTCCAATAGCGTAGAAGAAGGTAACTTCTGTGGGTTTTAACCTCAGAACGAGTTTGTTTAATGTAATAACCCAAGATATCTGGGTTTAAATTTTTATTTAGGTAAATTTAGTACAGGATGGGGCGATCCCCCCCCTGAAGCATGAAATCGCCACCCGGAAGCACGTGTCTGGATCCGCCCCTGCCAGAAATGTTGCTAAAAATTTGAAGATAATATACCTATATGAATTTACATATTTCTAAAAATTGTACCTACTATTAAACACGTTTCTGTGTACTTATACAAAATAGTTCACTACCATTGTAATTACATAAAAAAATTATTTCACAAGAGGATAGTGATTTCAGTTTTGTTGTTTTACTGTTCCAGTTAATGTACATGTACGACGCTAAGGCATATTTAATAAGTAAAATCATATATCGTTCTGTTCTTGAATAAAAAATAATCTAAAAATTTTCATGTCGTCATATTATTATTGAATAAATTAGAAATACAAATACCCTTCGATAGTTCAAAACGCCAATAAAAATAAAAAATTTATAATAAAACCTTGATTGGAATTACTTGAAAATATATGTAATAATTTTGTTCTCTAGTGGTGGAAACTTTAATAGCGTTAGTTCAGCTTTATAGAATAATGATATCAATAGCTATTATTAACGGAAAATGTTAGCCGTTTGTTCTATTTTTTTTATTAATAACACTAAAGGCCGTCAATTAGCAACTAAAAAACTCAAGAAAATCGGTTGACAAACAAAAAAAATGTACGGAATTCTTTTGCATTTGCGTATTTATATATACATATTTAATAAAATACACATCTTTAAAATGACAATATGTTCATTTTAGGTAAAAATCATTCACCCTCTATTAAGTGCCAGGATTTTGCAGGAATGAAGCCATGTAATGTAAAATATAATATCTATAAGATAAAATATAACGGCAGTTGTATTCAAACATGTATTAATAATTATCAGCATAAATTTTTTAAAATACATTTAAAAATGTTAACAGTGTATCAAATAATATTTTTAAACTTTAGGTTTTCCAAAATGCTTTGCGTTTATTCAGAATTTCACAATTACAATATCAATTTCTAAGAAGAAAATGGAAGAAACCAACTCATAAGTAACTATGAAGATGCAGTATAAATACAAAATACACAAGAACTTACATATTAGTACACCTTAAACTGCAATATATCTTAAAATTCAGTATAATTTCATTAATTTAAATTAAATATTCAAAGATAGCGATGACTATTTCTGTATTATATTAAAAACATAAAAAAATACAATGCAGCTGCTGTTAATTAATGTTAAATAATAGCTTTATTTGTTGACAATTTTTGTAAGTGTATTGAAATTGAAATTTTAAAAATATTACATTGATAATTTTCACATTGAATTGGAAAGGTACCTTAACCTAACGGCTAACAATGTTTTGAAATGTCAAATTGAAATAAAATTCGCTACAAGGATGATGGCCGTGACCATTAGAAATAATGACATGATGTGAGATCTGACTATTTATCTTAAATCGCACTAAATTGAAAGTATAATGTTAAAATAAGAAATATTATCCCAAACACATTATATAGTTGCCACATAATACACAATTCTAATTTTAGTTGACAAACCATATTTAGAAACAAAACGAAAGTTTCAAACTTACGAGTCCCCAATAAATGATCGTTATTATATAATATAGTTTTTGTGGTTGAGATCTCAATCGCATGATAATGTAAAATAACTTTAGGAACCGATCAACATTTATTAGTTTTTCGTTAAATTTAATTTGTTTTTCTCATTCGAATCAATCCTTCTTACGATTTTTTCTCCAAGCAATCTGGCGGCATTGTTTCTTTTGACATTGACAGTGTGCACGTAAACTATGAATTTTGTATTTTATTGTTTTTTTACCTATTGATATATAGATTAAGAAAGTTTGGCATAAAATTCCAACATAGTTGGACCCACTGTATTGAGAATCTCGATCTTTTTTAGATTGTTAATTATCAGACATTTTGATTTAATTGCATTTAAATTCATTTAATAGTCTCTCTTCCGCAAGATTTTATTATAAATCAGTTTCTTCATTAAAAAATATTCATTATTCAGTTTTTAGCGATACAGCATAATTGAATGCACTTTTCATATCTAATAATCTTTGATAACCATTTGAGATATTATAAAAAATACGGGAACTTTACTTTTAAACAAAATTGATATTTTTTGTCAAACCTAGTATATATAGTTGGAAAAGTTACATGAATATTTATTATACAATTTATGGTGCAATGGCATGCGTACTTGTGTTTGATACCAATTTTAGATATTAACAAAAATAAAGGTACATATTTAATTTTTAAGCAAAATATATATTTGATGATGACAAACCTCCGAACACAGACATTTCCTTTTTTTAATGTTATCGCCTGCACCAAATTATAATGTATAAGAAATGGTTTTCCCAATTTTCTATAAAACTGTAAAGGCTATGTCCTTCAACAAAATATGGGACAACTTCGGGATCCCCATTAACAGAATTCAGTTTAAACGTTCCAAATTTCTTGAGCCGGTTTTGAGTAATCGCTGAACACACATTAAAAACATAGGTATGTACAGACGAATTGAAAGTCTCGCTTCTTTTTTCAAGTCGTTTAAAAAGGTGAAATATTTTTAGAAAAAAAAACTCGTTTGTTCAATATAAATTGAGTGCTTCTACCCGAAGTAACCGACGAAGCATAAATCAGCAAGGACGTGAACTGAAGAAAATTATCGTATAGGCCTAAAATTTCTCCGCTTATACCACCACTTCATTCGAGAATATTTATTATCTTGTTATTGTAACAGTTACGAAGCTACGATGAAATGGATCACCTTTCTACTTAAACGAAATGCAATACTCGATTATAAAAAAACTCAGTCATAGAAATACGAGTAAAAACTCGAAGCTCGTTTATCATACTTAACACTAGATAGATTTATATCTTATTAGAACACGATTTTAAAACTCGTTTTGAAAGATTTGACCTGTTGCTTAGCATTTTGTTTGAAATTTTGAAGATAAGTCATTTATATGTGAATCATTTTGTTGCAGAATGTGGTGGACACTTACCGGAAATTTCGGCAACATTCTACCTATCGACTGGTCAAAATCGTACGCAAGAAAATTGCAAATAGATGCGTTACATCTTCAGGTAAGCAACGATGATTTGTTTGATTCCTTTTGTCTGTAGAAAGTTTAATTAAATTTGCAGTATGTATTTTCCAGTAATTACAAAAAGTATGTACAAAAATGCCAAACATCCAACTGCTCTATTTTCTTCATCCATTTGGACTCCCATCACTTTCTCGAGTATATTTTCCACTAACATTTTAAAAAATGTAATCAGATATTGTCTATTAAAGAACAATAAGATTTTCATTTTGCAATTTACATCAATAAATATAAAGCCATTGACAACGAAGTCAGAATAGACTTTGAAACGTTTGGTTTTCCTTCAATATACGTCGTTTTATTTCGATTGTGGTGTTATTGCCCAAAAAAACATAGCAGTAATCAAGAATATGCCACAGACAACATTTAGAAGACAATAAGATTTAAATTAATCAACAGCAAAATTTCTAATTTATATTTATTACCTATATCACACCAACTACACACATTATCTACATCAGTTTGTAAAGATTCACAATCAGAAACACATTTATTTGCCTTTAAAAAATTTTGTCATTGGCAAACATAAATTTACTAGAGCTGAACACTGTTGACAAATCATTCACGTACAAATTAAACAGTAAAGGACCAAGATGTGAACCCCAGGGCACACATCCCGTAACCATAATTGATTTCCATATGCTACCACCTTACTCAACCATTTGTGTCCGATTTGACCAGTAAATACTTTCGAAAAGATTGTTGAGGAGGTCTTGTATTATTTTGTCTGTTCATTGGGGTTTTCTCTCCTCAAATTTTTTTCTTGCAACAGATAAGTATTTAAAATCGTATTTAGAGAACAAAGTGTAGTAAGGTAATTTCGTAAAATTGCCTGGGTTACTGGCTGTCCGTACAGAAATTCTTCCTCACAGTTATTCTGAGAGAAAGAGATGTCTTAAAATGATCAACTAGTATTCCTGTATATAAATAGTGTATGGTATGGTGTAGTGTTATACTTTGGAGACGTTTCAACTCCGACTCTGGAGTCGTTGTCAATCGTTTTGCTGAGTCTCGAGATATTTTCAAAAAAATTTCGCACTGATATGGATTTTGTTGTTTGTCAAAAAATTTTGAGAGTTACAATATGTCATTTGCCCATCACTTGATACTGAAAAAATTTTGAGAGTTACAATATGTCATTTGCCCATCACTTGATACTGAGGGTACCATTCTTTTGCTCTTCTAGCAATAGATCTCTCCAGCTCAAATAAAGGTCGACTGAAGGGGCCCCGATTTCCGTACTGTTTATCATCATACAGCTGACTTCTTTAAGTTTTCTCTTTTTAAAATTTTTCTCTTTCAACAAGATCTTTGTTTTATCCCAATCTATCCTATGACTTCCGGTGCTGGTTAATACATGGTTGGCCAAATTTGACTTGCCTACATGTCTTCTCGAAATGTTATATTAGTGTTCTTTTTTCCGTACTTCTAAAGGTCTTGAAGTTTCACCGGTATAACTATGGCCACCGTCACACAACACTGGAATGTTGAGTTGCGTTAAATGGTTTGGTATGTGTGAGGATAGAGTGCAATGTATTATTTGTTTTGGAAAACAGTTTTAATATCGTATTTATTTCCTAACCGCTAAATTTTTTCGGATATACCTGGGACGTATGGAATTATATTCATAATTTTGTTTTCTGTTTGTGTGTGGTTGGTATTAGTGGTTTGTTGGTTATTTGTGTTGGTTTGTTATTGCGATTTTCTTTCTAATTGATTTATGGTTTTATTTATAAAGTCTTGAGGATATTCATTTTGGAGTAGATGTTCTTTGATAATGTTGACCAGTCTAGTACAGTGTAACTGATGCCATAACCGTCGAGCTTTGTAATTGGAATCCAGCAGTTTCGGTAGTCCAGACTGAATACACTCCCTATTATTCACTTTATCTTTTGGACCATACTTATGGATAGGTTTTAGATAGCTTGTTTTCCAGTAATCCGGAAAATTTCCAGAGGATAAAGACAAATTAAACAACAATTGAGTGGGTTTTGTCAAGGTGGATAAACAAAATAAATATGTATTTCACCAGGACCCGTACTAAGTTTCCATGGAATATTCTGAAGTTCATCAGTAATATGTCTAATATTAATGAAATATGTACCAACATCATCAGATTGTGCAAAATCAAAAGCAGTGACTTGAGTAACGGTAATATGGTTATAAACAGTTGAAAAAACTTACCAAAATGATCAGCAATTTCCTGACTTCTATCGCCAACAGCATTTTCATACCAAACCCCGAAAGGTAAAACATACGAATTGCGCTTATCGTCTATGTACTTTTAAAACGCCCGAAGTTTTTGGAAAATGTTAGCTTTCGTTTTACAATCATGACTTCTATATAAATATTAACTATTTGACATCTAAATTCTGCAAAGAGGCAGTAGTCGTCTTACCTACCCGATTCCTTATATCTCATGAATATTTTTTTTCTCCTTAACTAACTGCTTCATCGAAACGAATATTTCAACTGTCATATAAAATGCTATACATACAGTAGAACCTTGATAACTTAAACTTCGACAGCGTCATAACCTCTATAAATTCATAAAATGTTATGTGTAATTTACGAAATCTAAAGATTCGATTTTGTTTGATTTTTAAGGATCCTCAAACCCCGGAAGACGACCTAGACCTCAGTTCCGAAGACGAAGCCGTTGCCAGCGACCTGGACATGCACTCTCTCATTCTCGGTAGTATAAATCAAGATACTGAACCCTAAAAACAGCTGACGAAGTCATCAGAGAAATAGACGACATGATGCAAGATGATTGTTCAATCGACGGTTCACCGGAATGCAACGAAGTTATGGAAAAAGCCAAAGAAGTGCTGAGCTCACCCCTCTATGAAGATAGTAAGTTGAAATTTTTAATTGTTTCGCAAGGTTCACTTTTGGGCCTTTTGCGGTTTAACCACCATATCAATGATTTTCAAAAATACATTAATGTGTTGTTCTTTTAGAACTTCGTGACCTCACGTTATCCCAATTAAACGAGCTCTTTCTGGAGTTAGAAGTCCTCATAAGAGAGTTTTCAGAGACGCTTATTGCTGAATTAGCTCTAAGGGACGAACTCGAATATGAAAAAGAATTAAAGAATACGTTTATCTCACTTCTTTTAGCAGTACAAAATAAGAGGCGTCAGTATCACGTCGAAAAGAAGAGGAGCGCTAAAAATTCGGTGCTCAAAACACCGAATGGATTAGATCCAAAGGTGAGACAATGCCTCCCACATTCAATTCTTTATTAAATTATTATTTTTCTGTTTTTTAGTATCTGACGACGGTCATACCTTACCATATAGATAATGGTACACCTGATAATCAAACGTTACAAGTTCTAATTAAAAGTAAGTTAATGACACATTATTATTTTGTAAGGTTTTTACTGTAATTTTTATTTTTAGTACTTAAAGCAATTAATGAAGACAGTCCCACAGTACCTACATTGCTAACCGATTATATATTAAAAGGTGAGTTAAGGAAGGATTAGTATTAAAAAATAATAAAAGAAAAATTAAGTAATTTAAAAAAATCCGTTGTCATTTGTAGCTAAAAGTGATAGTTTGTCAAAACCTGTAGCTATTAGAAATTATTACTATACAGAAACTTTTAGTAACATTAGAATACATTTTATTACTGTTATTCCATTATTTAAATAAGAGTAAAACAAATACGTAATTTAATAGGAAAAATCTTGGATTAGGCATTATTATTTCGATATTTTTTGTTTATATATTTACAAGGTTTTTCTAAACTTTTTAATTTATTTGGTAAACTATAAACCAGGTTACTAACGACATTGTAGCTGAAATACCTTTAAATTGTCAGTGAAGTGAATGTGTTCAGTTCTTGTATGTATGTGAATGCTAAAAAACGCAACATATCAAAGTTGTGAGTTTTCCGTTTTCAATGTATAACTTCATACTTATCTATTTTGATGAACTGAATTGTTGTAATTCACGACTTTCCAAAGTATTTTTAGGTTTTCCTGACTTGCTTATGATTTGTTTAGTCATTTTTAACTGTTTTTTTAACTTTTTTTGTTTCTCCCGTATATATTGATCTCTAATTGATTGACTGAACTGATTATACAATACTTGGGGTACGTCTAGGCTAGAGGGGACAGACGGTATATAAGGCTTTAATGAAAGTTTTCCCGAAAGGTTCTGTTTTCTAGAAAGCTAGAACGCCCATAGCGTTCCATTGTTCTTTAGATTAATTAGAATCCAATGGTTTGGTTAGGATTGGCCAACATTTTTTACTTATGACTTCCAATTCAGAACTTTTTGTTTGCTTATAAAATGTATATTTTATTATAATTCTGTTGATAACGCGGTCAGAGTTAGACCTTGGAGCTTTTGGATTTTTAAATATACACATCAGAATCTCAAGTGCTACATAAGCCATTGAGCCCCGGAACTGACACACAGATGGAGCCACCAATGTCATACCGCTTTTGTTTGACTGGTGCCTCTTCAAAGGAGGCGAGTAAATATGTCGTGATAGTCGGTTGGATAAGTCAGAAAAATGAATGTCTTCAAGAGCTCATAGTTAAGACTTCTTGAAAATGACATCTTTAACATTTTTAAGACTTCTTGAGTCCGTAAAATGAATTCAAACTGATTTTTTTTGACTTGTGTGGCTAGGATGCGACGGAACGTGACTATTTTTCTAATTAAACTAGAAGGTTGACAAATAACCGTCAGAAAACAATATTTCAACATTAAATTGTCTCTACACTACCTTATTAGATATGAACAGTAGTGAGTCTGCCCAAATGGACTTTCCAAATTATGAACAGTGTTCGATGCAATAATTAGCTTCAACAAAGATGTAAGAAGAAAAATTGTCTTGTTAACATCTCAATATGTTGATTCATATCAGTGTTTGAACATATATTTTCTGCATAATCAAGGTCTCTCAGATAATAGGTTATGGAAATAATTCACTCCTGCTTATTTTTCAATAACTAGATAATTGTGGAATCTGCTGTTCTTGAAATTTACAGTCCTATATAATGTAGAGTAACTTCGTTGACCATATATGTGATTTAAAAAATATAGTGTAGACTCTTTGTAACAAGTGTCACATGATTGCGTTTTTTTTATATATAAAGAATTTTCGTTATATGGAGGGAAGACGGAAAAATGACCAAATTTCAGCAATTACAATATCTCCTGTCAGTCTGAAAGTTGGTAGGTGTCTAGTGTGTTAACCAACAGACCAAAATTTCCCAGAGACAATGTAATTCAAGAATAATGGTACAGGCGTTTAAGTCAGTTTACAATAACAAAAACAGAACGGCTGTTTGCGACTTCAGGTGTCGTTTTAGATATGTTGGCACGGCAAAAATTTTGTCACAACCTTGTCTGATTATTAGGGTGTTAAATACTTACTGTTGATATTTGCTAATGTTTAATTCTGAACATAAAGGGTGAAGCATCAATAAAGGCCGATATGAATTGTAAATAAACGCAGAGTATTTAGGAAAAAATTGTTTTAGTTTTATTTATGGCAATTATGTGTGAAGCAAAATATCTACCAACTGCTTTCCACGGTTTTGGCGACACACATCCATTGGGTGGCCCATGTTTTCGATGACGCTGAGGCGTAATTGAGGTTTACTTTCGTTAATGTTTCGAGTTATCTCATCTTTCAGCTCTTGAAATTGTTGTCGGCTTATCGGCGTACCCCTTTTCTTTTAAATAACGCGAAATAAACAGTCCAACATTGTCAAATCGCATGATCTTGGAGGCCAATTGACAAACGTGTGTTCAAACAACCATTCGGTAGATTCACCACGCTTCAAATGGTTCGGACGCTTAGTTCTTGAGATAATCGAACCTTATAAGCGTGTAAAGTCAAATCTTTTCTTTAAATTCGCGTCCACGGCCACACTTTTATGAACAGCAGCAATGGTTTCCTTGGTACGAACTCTAGGAACACCCACCGTTGTTTTCACATCTACAGATCCGGTTTTCTGAAATTTAAGGACAATTTACCCTATTGTACTCACATTTGGTCGATTATGCTGACCAAAAAAAATCACAAAGTGCAGAATATGCAATTTGATTTGAACGCTCATTAACTCGAAAGACTTCAACCACTTTAACGCGCTGTTCAATGATGTACCTATACATTGTTGCATTTGCCAATGACTGAATGTTTAAACCAACAACACTGAACTAATTTCTATGTAATAGGAAATTTTTCGCTGTAAGTAAACCACTTTATAAAGAATTTACACTGTATTTATAACAGTAAATAGTTGAAAATTTGTCTTAATATTTTTAATGTTTTTTTTTGCAGTAATTTGTCCAACGTAAACACCCACCTTCTTGGGATAACTTAGCCAATGTAAGCTTCAACTCAGCTGTAGCCATTTAATTTTGCAAATATGTTGTTTTAACGTTAATAATTAAGTAACTGGGACAGAAGATATTTGAACACAAAATATCCTAGCCAGAAGTAGCCTGAGGGCAAATAATAATAATCTTGTTGCCATACGTTGTCTCTCCCCGCTACTTTACGTGATTTTTTTTAATGTGTATAAGTTGTGTCAGTACATTGTAAATAATCGAAATCGTCTTGAACGTTCTAGTCCTAAAATTGAGGTACAGAAGCAGATGTGTATTTAGAGATAAGAAACGTAATTAGTTATGCATATATATAAATAAGTATATTGATTCAAACGCACATTAAAAGATTATTTTTAGTGCAATAACTGATATCATTATCGTCGGTCATATCATTGCAGATGTAATCAATATTTTTTTATAAACTTGCCTGGGTTGTGACACTGTTATATTGCCTATATGGTAGAAACTATGAAAGGAAGAAACAAAGTGACAGGTTCAGTTTGAATGGGCAATATATTCAGTTGATTTATCCCATTGTACACTTTTTTAGTTTGGAGGTACCTGCTTTATGAAATAAGTTTCTTGCCAAGATTATGTGATGGTATTTTTATGTTTTGTGATGTTGGTATTATTTTGAGATATTTTTTTATATTTTATACTGTCTACTTCATGAGTATTTTTGAATTTTTGGTGTTAAGTAAATGAGCTGGAAATTTTATATGACCTCTTTGAGAATGGGGAAAAACCCTTTTGTTAAGATAACACAAGGTAGAAGGAAATTATAATAAAATAAGTCGGGTCAGTATCCTTGATGTCAAATGTCAGAAAATTGTTAAGAGTAAAAGTAACACTTTTGGCATACCATGGGAATGAAAGACTTAACAAATTTTGATTGCTAAACAAAAACAATAAAGGCAAGGCATTTCATTTATTTTCATGTATATGAGCAGATACCATTTAGTAAAGTATGTGTAAAAAGCTGAAACTATGACACTTTGACAAATGCTTGACAGTTATTTCTGACAGTTGTGCCAAAATGACTAATTTGTTTGTTATGATTATTAATAAAATTCATTAATTTTATCGAACTGGGGCCATTTTAATTAATTAAATTAAACTTTCAAAGAGGTTATATGTATCTAAGGGAACTATATAATGCTGTTAACAACATCTGGTAGTGGTGGGCGTTGAATAAACGAACAGCTTTTTAGACTGTTTATGTCGCATCAACTGATAAACTAGTTTATAGTCTACCGATAAACTAGTTTATAGTCTACCGATAAACTAGTTTACTCGTGTACGAAACCCGGCCGTCTAAATAAACTGATAAACACGAATGTTTCCGGGAATGTGCATAAACTAACAACTAACGTCGTCTCTCGTTTGACGTTTACCTATAAATTTACGATTGAACTGGTTTAATCTGTCATTTGTCAAAGCTCATTCGTAGACGTTGTTCCGTTCACGATCGAAACTAGTCGAAAATGAAACTGTTTTATAAACCAGTTTATCGTCGACTATAAACGGTCTCGTTTCGTTGATTGTAAAATCGTCAACGACCCACCACTAACATCTGGGAAATTCAGATGCTGTTCTGTTATAATCATTATATTTTGGGTACGTCATTTTTTTATTTGTTTTTCTGACTCTTGGTACAATAGGGTATTTGACAATATTTAACATTTTACCCAGATATCCACAACATGAAAACTATCTAAAGAAAACTCCCATAATATTTTATTAATATTAGGTTTTGTTTTTTTTTACTACAAAACCTCATATTGACTTCTTGTTCCCTTATAGATTTGGTGAAACTTATGTAGCCAAATACTCGATGCATAAATTCATCTTAATAAGGACAAATTTTGATTAACCAGAGATCAAGTCTTTATATATGCAAAAATTTGTGTTTGTTCTCTGGTGCCATAATTTAGAATTAATCAATTCCTAGACAATTTTTTTTTCGGAATTGCAACTTTAAGGAGTGAGATTTTTAACCACAAATAAAACAGTTTTCTACTTTTTAATGAATTTATTAGGTAACATGTATTGCAGCTTCTTGTATTTGTAAAGAACCACTATTTTTGCCAGTTTGTTGTTTCATATAATTTATTTTTGTGTTGTATTATAGCTTTGTTAGTATGATAAAATATATTTTTGTGTACATAATGCTCTAAGGTATACATTTAATCTTGCCAGTTTATTTTATAAATGTTTGTTGGAAATTTGTATTGAATATGGATTGTCTGCTGTGGGTTATGCGATAAAAATGCTTAAGCAGTGGTTGTCTGTACTGTAACGGAATAAAATTTAACTAATTTTGGTATTTACTCTGCTGATATTTCATTACCTATAGTTTTTGTTTCAAACTGTGTCATGTTTTTTTTAATCCGTTTACATCATACATAAAATTTAATCAGAATGTTCTAAATTGTCCACTTTTTATAAAGAGCTATTTGCCACTGAACATTATTTAGAAATGAAGTTTTTAGGGAGAATTATAAGGTTTTGTCTTAAATGTTACCTGTTTCATCGACCAGCCTGTGTAGATCTCAGAATAAAACTTAACTCTAGAAATAGACTTATTTATGTGCCTTATCCTAATCCTAAAGTTACATTATTGTTCCCTTGTGTGAAATGATAAATTTCTCAAAAATCTGGCCAGTTTACACAAATAAGGCAAAGCCAAAAATCAGAACATATCAGTGATGCTTGCACGAGTCTGTTTTAGAAAACAATTAGATCAGAAGCAATTTGGTTCAACACTGAAAGATTATTTGGCCAACTTTTTAATGAAAATGACGAAGATCTCAACACTAGCTGCTACATACAAATTCTGAATCAGTTTTCAAACAATTTGACGGTTTACTTCATTAGAAACAGAGTATTTGGGTGAAAACTTGTTTTAACGATGTATAGGTAAATGTGAATAGAATTCCCTACAAAATGGACATGGCAGAAAAATATGGAGAAAATGTAGATTGAATATGACATATCCTACACGTAAGGAAAACAAAATAAAACATATTCAAAGTAGTTCATTAGCCACCACATTGTATTCTGTATATGACAATTAAGTTAAGTTCATGCATTACCGCAAAATATGGTATAGTTCAATTTTAAGGAGTCCATTTTCTTGAATTGAACTGTATTTAAGAAAGGACGTTACCAGTTCAGCTCATATATTATTTTAAATGTTAACTCTTATTTTCACTGGCCTTGTGATAGGAAGATGACGGTGATTCTGAAATAAGCCTATTACTATTCTAATATATCAGTTACTGAGTGCTGGATTTTTTTATATCACAATATGACTCATCTCCATAACGCACACAGTAAAGTGAGTAAAATCCGCAAATTGATTTAAAAAACTAAGCTACCCCTTATCTTAAATAAACAAAAAAAAATTGATTAGCACCATTTTATATACGGTCGACAAACAACATTGCTCTGACTTACACTTCTCATTCTCGCTCACTTGGTTTTGTGTTTTGAACTATATGCTCATTCTATTTAATACGCATCTGTGACTTGCCTTCTCAATTTTGAGGTTATGTTTCGAAAATGTGTTTTGTGGTTTTGTAAAGCAGATTTGTGTCGGCTTTCGTCCTGTGTCATGCAATTTAAGGAAAATGTGTTCACCAAATTTTGTAATACTTTCGGCAATTAGAAGTTTATAATTTGGCCATTAATAGAAGGAAACATTCAAGCATTTACTAAAGATATCAGCTTATTCAAGAGCATTGAAGGTGACAGACGTTTTTGACGCAGGAATCTTGTTTGAACAAAAGAAAATGCATTTTTGATAACTTCAAAATTGTCCCATCAAAATTAACAATCATTTTCATTTTCATATTTTGCTGAAACCGTAAGCAGGTTTTAACAGATGACAAAAACATAATTTTCAAAAGAATACATCAGGATAATTTTGGAAGGAATTCGGAGAAAGGATAGTTTTGTACTCTAGTTGAAAATGTTCAGGATTAATTGTTATTCCAAATTACTCACTTGCACCAGATATAGGTATGGCTTAAATAAAAGTGTTAGTGAATTCTTCACCGTGGATGTAAAAGGTAAAGAAACACTGTTAAATCTAATTAAAATAATTTTTCTAGTGTACTAAATAAATTACTCAAAGTTCAGAGAGTTGCAGTAATTTTATCTTTATTTTATTACATATATTGGATCTTATAAGCAACTCAATTGAATGAAAGTTCCAATAATTTTAAATTTGATTGTTAACATAACCTCAATTTTTCAGGTCCAAAATCAAATTTCAACATTCCTTTGATGTATTACTGTAGTAAAAGTAAAAATGACGATAAAAAGGTATGTGATACAAAAAATACCAATGAAAAGGGTCAAATTAAATCCCATCCAATTTCAAATGAACCCCACAATGTTGATACAACAGATCCCAATTTTAGATTAAAAGAGTGCAAACCAGTTGACATTAATCCTTGCAGACCCCCTCCTATTGGCTCTTCGGTATTATTAATGTTTTTGTTATTACATCAGGGCTTTTGGGTTAATGTTAAAAATGTTTTTAGAAAATTCCTTCTATTCATGACGTTCCAAAACCTGATTACATGAGTGAATTGCCAAAACCTGAAGGGTGTTGGGAAGAAGCTGATAAAGCTAGAAGAAAAAAAGGAAAAACAGTACTTTGGTTAGGAATTCTGTTCACAGCAGTAACATTGGGAACAGTAAGTATCCCATTCTTATCTATATTTATATAGGCAAAGACAAAATACTTCTGAACATTTTTCTCTTTTGTTTGTCAATATATTTCTTTAAATTAAAGTATTAGAATTCAATCAAGGCACCATCTTGTCAATAGTAACTGTTAAACTTCCAGATACTAGAGGACCAGATTGATTCATATACTCTCAATAAATCAATCTCAATAACTTTTACACTAATTATGGTCAAATTTAAATCATTGGTTGACAAATTATTTTCATAAATGATCCTTGATTCTTGACTGCCAAGTTTAATTTAAAAGTAGTTTTGAGTTCAGAAAAAAATATATAATTATACTACATTATCAAAAGTGTGAAACCATAAAGATAAGGCCAGATGATGAAAATATATGGGAATAATTTTTAACAATCTAATATTTAATATTAAAGTTGTGCAACTACTTTATATTCTTACTTATTAAAATTAATTTAAAGAATGTTGAAAATATCTAAAGACCATAAAAATCTTTGAGAAAACAATTATACCACTGTAGCTGTTCAAATATGTATCAATTGATAGGAATAACATTAAACACTGATCTTATTAGAATAAATTATGTGCCTTTGTATTTTTTCTGTTTAAAATAGGAAATATTTTCTCATTTTTAGGGTTCCGTATATACAATATATGGATACCCTTATAATATCACTCAGGATTTCTGCCTCTGTCACATCACAGCAATTTTCTCCTAAACTACTGGACTTCTAGGGGAAAAACTAAAAAAATCGACCGTTCCCCCCCTGATCTCCAAAACACTGAGCCTAAAATTTTGAAAAAAATAGGAAATATAGAACATTGCCTGAACTTTACAGGAAAAATAAGGAGAAACCATTAATATGAATTTGGGGGGGGTAAATTATAGAATTAAATACAAATTTAAAAACAAAAAAATTTCAAACGCATCATGTAATATATCAAATGAAAGGAACACAAATATATTTATTTCATATTTAAAAAGATATTAACGAAAATATACCAAAATGTATCCACCCCCCCCCCGCTTATCTCCGAAACTATAAAACGTAAAGTTTTGAAAAAATTTAGAGGTATAGGTTCTGACTTGAAGTTTACTGGAAAAATAAGGAGAAACCTCTACTTTTAATTTTGGCAGGCAAATTACAGAATTAAATGGAAAATATAAAATTAAAATTGTTTCTAACCCATCATGTTATATATCAAATGAAAGGGCTCATTACGCCGAAAACAAATATATTTTTTTCATATTTTTAAAATAAATTAATTAAAAGATATTAAAAATATAAAAAAATTACCCATTTCCCCCCCTTTATCTCCAAAACCATAAGCTGGAAAATTATGAAATAAAATGGAGGTATAGCCCCTCACCTGAACTTTACTGGGAAAATAAAGAGAAACCCCTAATATTCATTTTGGGGGGCAAATTATAGAATTAAATGGAGAATAAAAAATTAAAATTTTTTGTAAAGGGTCATGTAATATATCAAATCACAGGGCTCATTATGACGAATACAAATATATTTTTTTATTATTTTTTAAATGAATATTTTAATAAATATTAAAAAATTACCCATTCTCCCCGTTATTCCCCAAACTATAGGATCTCAATTTTTTTGTTTTTAGGAAAAATATGAAAAAAAATCCCTAATTCTATTATTTGGCCCCCAAATAATAGATTTAAACGGAAAATAAATTATTAGAAAACCCCCATAGTAATTTTAAGGACAAATTATATAATTAAATGGAAAATAAAGATTATTATCAGATAAAAGGCTCATTATGTGAATTACAAATATATCATATTTTTAAATCATTTGTTTAAAAGATATTAACAAAAATATTAAACATCGACTTAATTCCCACTTTAGAAATTACACTATTTAAATTTTGAAAAATATATTTCATTTGTATTTTTTAATAATTTGAATAACAAATTTAATAATTTATAATTTAAAACTTGACCTATTTTACCCTTTACCTTCCAATCTACAGAGCCTCTCAGACAGTAGAGTCTTCTCTGAAAGTTTATTAATAAAATAAAACTAATGTTAATTATTGGGGGCCAAATTAGAAAATTAAATACATATGTATTCTGTAGCGAATTCTGAAGCAGATAAAATAAAGTCTAGTCAAAGTGTATATTTTTTATAAATTTCTCCTTTAAAATATATAAGGGTAAATATAAGAAAATGTACTCAGTCTGAAACTGGAATATTAGAACCTTGAAGGTGGTATGGATCCCTAAGTATGCGAGTCCAACTCACACTTGACCAAATTATTTATATTATCACTTATTTTTTAGTTTTTTTAAAATACTAGAAAAGCTGTGTATATCTTGTGTCTCTCAGATGTATAAAGTTTTGTAGCTTCCATTATGTTTTACTAACCTTCAACTTAAACCAAAACTGTTTGATCTATGAAACAGTACAAAACTATATGTTTGCTTCATATATTCTACAAGCAGTAGTTTGAAACTAATAAAAAGAATAATATATTTTTTTTGGACATGGTTATAAGACAATTGTTTTATGATTTTCACATAAAGGTAACACATAATTTGTTTCTTAGTTGTATGGTATGGGTATATTTGATATCGATGATAAGAAGAAGAAGAGAGTGAAGAAGGAAACAAAAGCTGAAATATCCAAGAAAAGGGGTGTTGTTAAAAATCCTGCCAGCTCTAAGGACATACCAAATGAAGTGCCATATTTACTTATTGGTGGTGGGACAGCATCCTTTGCAGCATTTAGAGCTATTAAGTCAGCAGATCCAACTGCAAAAGTAAGTGAAGTTTGGATTTTAGTTCTCAACCAAACTGATTTAGAATATTTTTGTTCATTTTTTATTAAACTATTGTTATTCCATGGATAATATTTTTTAGGTTTTAGTAATAGCAAATGAATCATTCAATCCTTACATGAGACCACCCCTTTCAAAGGAAATGTGGTTTAATGATGACAAAGAGTCAGTCAAAAAATTAATTTTCAAGCAGTGGAATGGCTCTGAGAGGAGGTAGGCAATTTTTGTTGTCTTATAGTTTCCCTGTTTAATATTAAAACTGAGACTGCCTGTTCAAAATTTGTAAATTTATTCAAGATAACAGAGGTGCTTATTTTGAACATCATTTTTTCATTTTTGTAGTTTATTTTATGAGCCAGAAGACTTTTATACTGATTGTAAAGAATTGATGAAAAATCCGAATGGTGGTGTGGCAATAGCAAGAGGTTGGAATGTCTCTAAAATAGATGTCATAGATAAAATTGCCTATCTAGATGATGGTTACAAAATACAATATGATAAGTGCCTTCTAGCCACAGGTAAATGTCAGTTCTTTTTTAGTTGTGATTATGTCAGTTTGAACTAGGCTGTAAGTGTGATAAAGTCTCTCCTAAATCTTATATGAGAATTTTATAGGCTTATATTGGAAATGCAATAAATTAACTGATTTTTTTGTATCTTGCATTAACTTAGGGTAGATGTCATATAACATTGATGTTACTTTTTTATTATTAAAAAATTTTAATCAGTGTGATAACTACAAAATGTTTAAAAAATTATTATTCATTTATTTATTTTATATTTAAAATATTGACTTTTTATTAAGAAACATTCTGAATATTTATGGAATGAGACATTTAAAGTTTAGTGTAATCTTTCTTTATTTTTTTTTCTTTTTTTACAATTGACAATTGATTAATTTGAAGGTGCAACACCCAGACTTTCTCCAGTTTTTGAAATCGCCGTTGCTGATACGAACTTAGAAGATCGCATCAAGATATTCAGAAACGTCTATGACTTCGAAGAAGTCGCCGATCTCTTTGAGAGCTCCAAGCGAATCGCGGTTATTGGTGGTGGATTTTTAGGCAGCGAATTAGCGTGTGCCATGGCACGAAAAGGTAAAATATAATCAAATTCTCAATTTTCTCAATTCAACGAATTAGACAATGTTAATCTAAGTGTAGCTTCTCCACAGCTGATAATTTGAAAAAATATCAAAACAGATGAGTAGTATTTTGAAGATTAAGTTGAAACTGGCTAAACTGATCAGTTCATCTTCATGTTTGAGGTTTTTGTTTTTTGTCGTTCTTGTTCAGTCCGGGGCTCACTATTACTGCTATTTTGCTATGATTTGGAAGTGGTTAAGTGATAAATCAAGGTTAATGGAATGAATAAATTTGAAACTGAATAAACACTCGCATCTCAATATGATAGCACATGGTTTTTAAAGTAATTGAAATGCACAGTTAAATATTTCTATAAAGAATTGACTTTTCTTCTGAACCGATTTATTATAATAATTACAATTTAAAAAATTATGCTATCCTGAAATATTGAAAATATGCATAAAAGGATGATTTAATAAAAGAAAATCAATTACAAAATGAGTGATAATCCAAATAATAAAATGGGTGTTCCACAAGGAACTGTTCTAGGGCCCACACTGTTTTTGATAATTATAAATGAATTATTATATTACCATGTTTGTGAGATGATGGCATATGCTGATGACACTAGTAATCTGTGAAGGTCAGACATGGGAAATATCATGTGCAAAAGCCCAAAATTCTCTTAATGAAGTGAAAAGTTGGTTGAACTTAAATAATTTGTCTTAATATTAACAAAACTTTATAGTATTCACTTAACCTCTCTTGGTCTGAAAACAAATCTGCTCCAACTGATTATAGTAAGAGCTCATGAAACTGGATTGGACAGAAGCTTGCAAATATATAGGTTTGATCTTTGATGGTACTGCATGTTGAATATATTTCCAAAAAAATTGTACACCCTGTGGAATATAGAAGTCGTCTCAAATCTATACTTAGTCACAGGATAGGTGTTTAGGGATCTGCTTATAACAGTTCCTTAAGTCAAGTACAAGTCTGTCAAAATTGCATAATAAGATCATTTACTAAGCAAGTAATTATTAAAAATATTCATTAGCGGAACTTATAAACAAATGCAAATTTAGCCAAAATAACTCATTTATTCGAGACAAGAAGAAATGAGCAACAATTATATAAATACAATTGATTCAATAAAACTATAGGGCAGAAAAATATTTACCATAATAGTATTAAAATGTATAACACATTACCATTGGATGTAATAAATTCAATAAAATGACATAAAAATGGCATCATCAAAAATGGCATAAAACAATATGCTCAGTTAATAAAATAATCAAATCAAGCAATGAAAATTGTCTTAGTTTCCTGACTTATAAATTTCTGTTGTTATTTTTTATAAAAAGCCTAAGACTTTGAATCGAGTTCGTGCCTTTGATAACAACACACTCATATATAAATACACACCTTAATTATAAAAATATAGTTATCATACTTTTGCTTGAATCACTTGTTTCCTTTCACGTAGTTTATCGCCGACACAAAGTTACAATCAAAGATTCACTGACAATGTCATTTTAATCACTGCAACCAAGCAATAAAAGATGAGTTCAAAACAATTGAACTTTAATTTTTAGATAAGAAACGACAGAAAGAGGTTTTCCAACTGTTCCGAGAAGGAGGAAACATGGGAAAGATTTTGCCGGAATATCTTAGCTTCTGGACCACCGAAAAAGTTAAAGCGGAAGGTGTAGATGTATGTATTATTGCATTTAATCCTATTAATTAGTTTACTTACATTTGTATTTTTGCCAGCAGTTGTTAGCAGTATACATAAGTTTACTATAGGTTCGTTCCTTCAACCGATTGTCGGTACATGAACCGTTTATTGCGCAACTCGATGCATGTACCAGTCGGTGGCTGCACCACCGGTTCTACCCTGAAGCCAGTGTTCGAAATTACCGTACATTAACTGGTTGCGAATCAATCACCGTGTCACTTGGAACACGAAACTGAACCGTTCACTAAACGGTTATTGTTTTGAAGGAACGCTATTTTTCTTGTGCGCAGGTACGCGACCGTTGTGTATCGGTTATCTAGGCTGAAGGAACGATCCTTATAGTAAACACCTAAACATAAAGTAATAATAAATTCAATTTTTAGGTGTTGCCTAATACCGAAGTTCTCGGCGTTAAGTCTGTCGGTAAAAATTTAGAATTGAAACTCAACAACGGCAAAAACCTCGAAGTTGATTTCGTAGTCGTCGCTGTTGGGGTTGAACCCAATACGGAACTTGCCAAAGAATCCGATTTAGAAGTCGATCCAGATTTGGGTGGGTTTCTAGTTAATACTGAGCTACAAGCAAGAAGTGACCTATACATTGTAAGTAAATATTATCTTATTGTAAATTTATTCACCAAATAAATGTTCATAACATGTAGACCATAAATGGAAACACTAGCATATTTAGTTTTATTTTGCATAAAACTTTTACATGAGAAATTATTTCGTGCAGGATTAATTTGATAATTCATTTCAATTTGAAAATTTTAATGTTGTTTTATTACAAAGTCCACAAATAAACCAGTGGTCCTCACGCACCAAGCCATTTTCAAAGTCACGTGATCATAGAAGGCAGCAAGAATCAATAGCATGAGACATATATTATATTTATGTGTGCATTTTGGATAATTTTCGTTAATTCAAGAATCCGTTGAAACATTTTAAAACGTAAAAACTAAAAACGAAACGTACGCTACACTTTTTAGGTTAGATGCAAAACAGATATCCGCCTTCTATCGTCACGTTATACATATATATCCAGTGCTGGGACCATTTGTTTATTAGTGGGCCGTGGTTTATTATATAAAGGAGATAAAAAAAGCATGAATACCATTTCAGCATATTCTTTAACAATATAAGAAGCTTATTGTTGCAACCAATTCTTATTGTTTTTTTTATCTATGGTATTTTTTGTTCTGTCTTGAGCTCAAGAAAATCCCCAGCCCACTTTAATAATGAAATATGATTCTAATAGAAACATGTGATCCAAATTGAAAAGCTTCTTGTCAATTATGTAATCATGATTGTTCACTATTCTCAAAAAGTTTGTTTAATTTGAAGTATTTGTGTTTATTGTTATAAACCCAGTCCCGGCAAAAATTTGTTAAGGCAATAATGCTGTCATTTTCATATTTCTCTTCTCAATCCTTTTTAAGTTTTATTTCCAAAACTACTACTGCTATTTTCAGGAGTCATCAGAGTACTTTTGTGTACATTTGAAGAGTTTAGTGTCAATGCTACATAAGTTTTATGTAATTAGTTACACATTTTACAGTTGCTTAAAGCTGTATCACCAAGATTTGACAGAATAGTTTCTTTGACAGCCCGATAATAGAATGAGTCCTAGAATTGTTCCTTGTAGAACTCCAATTAATATTTTTCACTTTTATTATTATATATTCTCACCTTATTAATTCTGCATGACTCATATATATGACCATTATCCCAAATTTATTTCTTATTTTATATTGTAGGCCGGAGACTGTGCCTGCTTTTACGACCCGAAACTCGGTCGTCGACGTATCGAACATCACGACAATGCCGTCGTAACCGGTCGATTGGCGGGAGAAAATATGACTGGCGCCAGAAAACCATACGTTCATCAAAGTATGTTTTGGTCCGATTTGGGTCCAGACGTCGGGTACGAAGCCATCGGCGTTGTCGATGCATCTTTGCCTACCGTCGCAGTATTTGCCAAAGCCACAGACAAGGACAACCCGAAAGCTGTGGTGACAGCTACCGACGATGGAATTAGATCCAATACAGAAGTAAGTGGTATTAAATTGTAAGAAGTAATTTACAAATATAACTAATATATTATTTGTGAGGAGATTTTTAAATCAGTTTGGTCTTTGGGGATTCACCGAAACAAACGAAATTGTTGATTCAAATCACTTTGAAAATAGCACTGAAGAGACAGCGTTGGTTCTAAAACAACAAATTCATAGTAAGCATTCTTTAAAGAGAAACAGTGTCTCTGGCTTTATCTAAAACCAACAAGACGTCTAATGTGAGAGTTTTAATGACATCTAAAACATGATAGCTATGGAGTGGTTGGTATATAAAAAAAAAGAAGTCTGCTCTTTCTAGAAAAGATTGTGAATTTCTGAAACACCTAGATAACTTTGCTAAAAACTGTTTATTTTATTAAACTTGCTTTTCTAAGACAGGATTTAAAATTGGCATCCAGGATATGATATGATAATAGCAGTCTCATATCCAGTTAGACATGTTCTATTTTTAAAAGAAATTGCAAGGTAGCCATGAAAATGAATTGATAATATAGAGAAGGTAATGTTTTCGAAATCACACAAGGTACACTTTATGCACAACAAAGTAATTCCGTTTTTTTTAACGCGAGCACACGAATCGATTGTTGAATCAGAAAGGACCTCGCAATATTCTTATGGAAAATGGATTTCTGCTAAATATTTTGAATCTTTGCCATGTGATAGTTTTGAATTTATGAATCAAAAGTCTCTATGGACTCAAACTCTGAAAGTCATTTGTTTTCAAGGTATAGCCCCTTAAAGTTTTTTTAAACGACTTCCAAAAAGGAGGAGGTTATCAATTCGTCGCCTATTTTTTCGCTTTTTTTTTTGTATGTATGTTACCTGATTTCTTCTCCTGTGGGGCACCGTTTTGAATGAATATGGTCTTGTTTAATAGAGTATATATCCGTATTGGTGAAACTTCAAAATTTGGAAAAGAATTCTATTGATAAAGTGATAAAATTTGTGAATGAACACATGCGTGCATGGAAAGCGACCGATATCCCTAGTATTTTAGTCGATTTTTCGATAACTCCTTATGGATGTGTATAGTTTTTTAACGTTTAATCTATTAAGGAAGATCCTTAGGTGATCTCATATACTTTTCTGGGACGTGCAACTTGGAGTTTTGCAGAAAATCGCCGAAAATTCTTAACAAAAATTTCATCGAAATGACATAACGGACATTTCCTCATAAATATTTTATTTACAACGTAATAGTGCGGTAATTTTAGGCACTAGAAGTTTTAATTGCGAATTTGAAAATTTTCTATGTACATCTCAAGCATATAGGTAGTAAAGCTCCTTAAATCAATGAGAACCAAGCTCGTTTTGTTTGTATACTAGGCAAATACCTATTTAAATGCAAATTTTTCCATTTTGCGCAGACGGTGCATTTGGTTGTCACATTCTCCCGGCCTAATAGAAAAACTTTAAACTGCTATTTGGTGGGTTTATAGACAGGGTGTTTAGTTATAGCAAAAACAAAATCACAAATTGCATTTATATGAAGATTGAAATATAGGACGGACTAGAATGATAGTGGTCCGTAGGCAGCCGTATATACAGGATGGTTGGAATATAGGGTGGACTAGACGTTTGGTGATATAAAAATGTTGAAAAAAATGTGAAATTAAAATTATATAGGGTGATTAAAAAACTGTTATATGATTTGGGCACCGGCTTCAAAATATACTAGATTGGTAGGTAAATAATTTGTCCAGTATGAGCACCTTTTAATGTTTACATTTTTTACTTCCTGGGTAGGTACTTAACAACATTGAATGTGTTATTTATTTGCTAGAGTTGTATTTTGTTATAATTATTTTTAGCTTTTTAATTATAGGTAGAAGTCGGTTATATATATTTTTTAAATGTTTTATTTTTATCCCTAATGAGGTATAGCGAGAAAATGGCTTTTGCTTAATTTTTTTGAAACTTTTCTGATTGATAGTTTTGTACTCAAGGATCAAAACTATCCATGGGCTCAAACTCTGAAAGTCTTTTGTTTTCGAGATTCACCCCCAAAGTTGATTTTGTTGCAAATCCAGAAGTTCAAAATCTTGGAGTGGAGATAATAAATCAATAAGAAACAAACATGTTAAAATATTTGGGGAACAGACATAAACACAGATTTTTCTTTTGTATATTTGGATGTGTATATTATTTACATATATGTAATATAAAAATGTGTTGTTGCTGAATTTTTGCTATGTAACACGAGGGGTAAAAAAATCAACTTTGGTGGGGCTGTGTCTTGAAAACAAAATACTTTCAGATTTTGAGCCCCTTGGAGACGTTTGATCCACCAGTAAAGTAATATCATATGACAAAGTCGCAAAAAAATTAGCCGAAAGTCACTTTCTCACACCTCATCAGCATAAGAGGTAAAAACAATTTGGGGGCTGTATCTCTAAAACAAAAAACTGTCAGAGTTTGACCCCATGGAGGCTTTTGATTCGCAAGTACAAAACTATTAAATGGCGAAGTTTCAGAAAAATTAGCCGAAAGCCATTTTCCATAAGAATAGTGCGGGGTCCTTTGCACTCAAATAGAAAAAAATCATAATCGCGTCTTATTTTACTTCTTATTAAAAAATATTAATGAATAGTATTTTAAATTTTTTCAAGTATGTGAATTATCTTGAGCAATAAACAACTTAGTTTGATTTAGTGTAAGTATATTTTTTGTAACACAATACAATGAACACTGTCAATGTTGAGCCAACTCTTTTCATTGTCCCGAGTTATTGTTTTATTCCTTCCTTTTCATGTTGCAAGGCTCGTTTGGCATGAACTTCAGGGACTTTAATTATTTATGCATTAAATCTTCCATTTAAATGAGAACGTAGGTTTTCGCCGCTAGAGTCATAGCTGATTCTGCTATTTCCAGATTTGGACCGAGGCATTTTTTAGAATTAATTTATTTATATATCTGAATCAACATATAAACGTATAAAGTTTAGCGACGTTCCGCCCATACTTATACAAATGTTACTTACCTTTCGGCGACTTCATTCATTTCGTCTTTTTCTCACAAACACACTTTGAAAATTCACTTTATTAAACTTCTCACACTGAAGCACAAATTGTAAATGACGAGGTAAGTAACCTTTGTTTTTCTCATCCTTGAAAAAACCCCTTGTAAGTGTGGACGAAACTTCGGAAACTTTGTTTATATGTTGGTTAAGATATATGAATAAAGTAATTCGAAAAAATGACGCGGTCTATATCCGGAAAAAGCAGAATTAGCCATCTTCCATTTAGCTGTTTTTTTTTTGAGAACTTTTTACACCCAGATACATCACTAAATTTTGTAATTCGATTAATGATCTGATATGATTAAAATAAATATATTGGTTGTACAAGTTTTATAACGAATAAATATCTCAAATTACTTTGAATTGACAATTTTTTGCAATAACGACATTATTTGATTTACATTTAAAAAAATTTTTTAGGTTCCTGCAGAGTGTGAGAAAACCCTGTCTGAAGAAGAGCAGAGCAAGCTCCAAGCTGAACGTAAAGAGAAGAGCCTCCCGGACGAATCGAAGGGTGAAGATTTCGGAAAAGGTGTCATCTTCTATTTAAGAGACGATATTGTGGTCGGTATTGTTTTGTGGAACGTATTCAATAGAATGTCGGTGGCCAGGCAGGTGTTGAAAGATCAAAAGAAGTACGACGACCTTAACGAAGTGGCGAAGTTGTTCAACATTCACGAAGAATGAGAAAAGAGTTAATCGTTGGTTTGGTGCAACTGTTTAGGACATGTGAAAGAGACATTTATGAATCGAAAAGTATTTATAATTGTATACCTCAAGCGATAAACCTGACAATATGAGGTTTATTTATTTTGTAAATTGTATAACACGTTTTCAAGATTTATTGTTAGGAAATATAATTGTTTTGAACTTTTTGAAATTGCCTTTATCTCTTATATCACTATTTAGAGTTTTAAATTAGTGTATTGTTATTTGTTTTCAAGAGTTTACAAATATTCAAATGCGAGTGCCTATGAGACATGAGTAAATTGACGTATAGGGAATTACTTGGAATTCGTTACATACATGTACAAAAGATAACGACTATGAGCAAATCGAGGAGTAAATAACTCCAGAGTGGCTGCAAACAGGATTACGTGTAAATATTAAAGCATGGCTACGAGTAGAATTGACAGTGGCTCCTAATATATGTATACTAGAGATGGGCAAAACTGATAAATTTAAATAACAGTTGCTATTGTTATTGCTATTTGCAAATAACAACTGAAAATAACAGATAACAGTTATATTGTTTACGCTGAAAATTGCTGTCGCCATCTCTTGGTAAGAAACTAAAATATGCAAAATTCATCTCGGTTGGCTACTAATATGATAGAGATCTTGGCATTTAGAATATATTTGTAAGACTTATTATTCCTGCAATTTTGTGTTTAAGAATAATATTAAACTGCAAATTCAGAACCAAAACTTAAAATACACCAAACAATCTTCTGACGTTTTATTTTTTATGCTTGCTAGTGCTGTTATGGAAATATTATATATTTAATCCTGGCGTAATTCTCAATTATATTAATGAATATATCTAACTATCCAAATTGAAGGGATTATGGGAAGAGATTGTTTGGCACTGTTGCTAAGTCATTGTCTTGCAATTGGCTTTTCTCAAAAACTGGAAAACTCACGTCATAGAAGGTGGTTATGTACTGATAAAGTACAAAGAAATATATCCCACTGACCCCAATCCCATACCTAAATTATAACATACTCTCACATTCTACGGAATCTGTTTTACAGAACAGGAATATATATACAGTCTTGATAACAAACAATAATTTACCTAGACATATAGACATATAAAAAACAAAAAGATAAGAGTCACAAATTCTAACTCGTGTGTCACCAGGTTGAACTGTGGGAGTTGCCCCAACTTCTATATTGGTCACACTGGAAGATCATTCAATTCAAGATGGCGTGAACACTCTAATGCTTTTGAAAATGAGAGCTCAATAAATTACATTTTCTGAACACTCAGAAAACCATATACCTCAAAATATATCCCAAAATTTAGATTTACAAAACAAAAGTAAAAAATTATACCTTCATGAATCCCTGGAAACGAACAAAAACAAAATTCTCCGAATCCTTGAATGTTCAATCTGATACCAATTCATTTCCCTTACTTAATCTGAACCACAGATCATACATCTGAACAACCAGTTTTAAATAATATTATATTATTCACATCTGTTGCTAACAATGTTTTATAAATGTATAATTTACCTGAGCTACACCACACCCACTTCCTCAGAAATCCCCAGAATTAAGACGAAACCTTTAATTATTTTATTACCCTATCTGTACTTTCTTTCTAAGAAATATAAATTTGGCATTCCTTGTATTTCCAATTTCTAATGAAGCCAGACTTGGCAAAACATATCAAATTAAAAATAAATAAAAAAGTGAAAATTGAATTAGGTGTTTGTTGTTTTTAAGTAATTTTAACAATGAAATTTCATCAAGTGGAGACTGAAACAATCAACAAAGAAATGATGATTTTAAAACATTTGTAATTACCTACTTACTTCTTACTTAGCACTATTTTTTAATTAAAGATTGGTACATCATTTTCATACCGTGGTCAATATAAAGAATTATTTGTGGCTTATGTTAATATTCGTGAATTAATGTAAAGAACTAATTCACTATATGTTAATATTCTAGAAACAATTTAAGTATATTTTTTTCAAGAACATAAACCATTATAATAATAATAAAATATAAACCCTTAATATAATTTCTAATACATATAATATATTTAAAATTCGCTCATTTATAATTACATTGTCAAGATTTCAGCAATGACAACGATGAACGAAAGTATATCTGAACGCTATTATTACGTTGGCAAGATCAGGCAAACTCCTGTTAAATTTTTCAATAATGTTTTTCTGGTTGGCCGTTCAGCGCGTTCAGTACGAATCAGTTAACAGCTTTTGGTATTCCGCCTACGTTTTATTTTCAACAACTGCGAACAGAAACGTTGTGTATATCGGTCGAAACAGAACAACTGTTTTTTCAGTCAGGCAGTTGAGGTTAGAACTGTTTACGTTATTGTTTGATTAGCGCTAAGCAGTAATAAACGTATATGTATCTGTTATCTGTTATTTTTAGTCGGCAATAACAGTTGCTATTGTTATCGAGTAAATAATAGTTGTTTAATAGCAGCCATGTTAATAACGCCACATCACTAATGTATACTAATAATCTGCTAGCGGAGTCTAAAGAAAGGCGCAAACATCAGGGTGCAGACATTTACAGTGATGGGCAAATGTGTGAAACCAAGCAAATATCTCTGGAATTATGAGAGATATCAAAACGAAATTTGGAAGGTGGACACTGCAGTAGATTGCCTATTTGTTTCCAAATTTTTTTACAATTTTGAACTTCCTGTTTTACCGGAAGTAATATCGATTTTAAAATTTGCAATGAAACACCCTGTATAGTATTTTAGTTTCTGATGAAACATTTTATTGTGAATACAAAAATATCGGGTTTGATATTGTTTACTTCAATATCTACCGAGATATTAACAGAAAAGTAACTAAGGAAACGAAAAATCTAATATCCATTAAAGAAATACATAATCATAATTATTAACTAAATCTAAGTGATTTTCAAAACATTGAAACTTAACTAAACTTAATGTATTAGATGTTCAAACTGAGCACCGTTTACTTCTTGATAATAAGCAAGTCGGTTTGTAAATTCTCTAGTAACATTAGCTATTACTTCTGGTGTAATTCTCTGGATGTCTTGAGTTATTCTTGCAGCTAATTCTTTAAGTAACCCCACAGAAAATAGTCTAGTGGATTAAGGTCGGGACTTCGTGCAGGTCATTCATAAGTACCCCTTCTTCCAATCCATCTGTGATGAAATGTCCTATCTAAATGATCTCGAACAAGCGAGCGTAATGCGATGGTGCTCCATCCTGCTGAAACCAGATATTATTTGGTAATTGTCCAGTTACCTCCAATGCCGGAATAACTTGTGTCTCCAAGAGCTGTAAATACCCATCTCCGTTTAAACTTTCTTGTAGGAAGAAGGGTCCCACGATTCTGTTGTTATAAATGCCGGCCCAAACGTTCAATTTTTGGGGATGTTCTGTATGAGCCTCTTGTACCCAATTAGGATTACTTTGCGATCAGTAGCGGCAGTTATGTCGATTAACCGTACCATTTAAACAAAATGTAGCCTCGTCTGAAAACACATTTTTTATAAAATTATTATCACGGTTACAAATATCCATCATCGTTTCACAAAATTGCAAACGTCTGTCGAAATCGTCTTCAGAGAGTTCTTGAACGAGGCGAATTTCGTATGGATGATATTTTTCTCGCCTTAATATCCTTCCTACTGAACGACGACTAATTCCATGCATATTGGCGAGGTCAGTAGTGGATAAGTGAGGATTTTCTTCCAAAGATATAGAAACATTTTGAGCTATACCTTCATTACTTGCACTTTTTAACTGTCCACTTTTTGGTAAATTGCTAACTGTTCCACTTGTGTCGTACCTTCGCAAAGTTTTTGTCACTACTGAACAGGATATTTGTGTATTCGGATGAACAGTGTTAAAAAGGTCACAAACTTCTTGATGCGTCCTTTTCCTCTTCCCATACCCAATCATCATTAATATTTCTATTCTTTCTCTTTCACTTAATTCGGCCATTTTACGATCATATTAAAACAATACAATCTTTTTACGTTCAAATAAAAAAAAACTAATAACTTATTTTGACAACTATTGTCACTTCTGCAATGAATTTCATGGACTACTAAACTTGATTCAGATTTAATTTGCACCTGATTTAGACAAACGCACGTGTATTCGACTATGGAACAAGCAGTGCTGTTGGCTGTGACGGTATAATGCCACTGATTGGCCAATAGAAATACAAATCCTTACCGAGCGGTTTGTTTATATCGGGCGTAAATGAAATCTGAACCGAGTTTACCTACCATCGAATTTTTCCATTCCTTAGTTACTTTTCTGTTAATATTTCGGTAGGTATTGAAGTAAACAATATCAAACCCGATATTTTTGTATTCGCAATAAAATGTTTCATCAGAAACTAAAATACTATACAGGGTGTTTCATTGCAAATTTTAAAATCGACATTACTTCCGGTAAAACAGAAAGTTCAAAATTGTAAAAAAATTTGGAAACAAATAGACAATCTACTGCAGTATCCACCTTCCAAATTTCATTTTGATATCTCTAATAATTCCAGAGATATTTACTTGGTTCCACACATTTGCCCATCACTGTAAATGTCTATATGGTTTTTAGGTACTTCGTATCATATGCGCATGTCCGAAAATGCGTGGAGTCATATTTTCTTTCTGTTTGATCTGTAGCTAATTGGTTACCATCACATTAACATTCCCTCAACAGAGTTGCAACGTTTGCGCACAACGGGTCAAATACAGTAAAACGTTATAATCTGCTATCTTTCTTAATCGGTGACCCTTCCACTTACATCGTTTTACTGTACTTCGTGTTTTATGCGCATGTTCGAAAATGCGTCATTTTTCACTTCTGTCGTTGAGGTTATGTTTTCTCTCTGTTTGATCTGAGGTTAGTGGTTTTCCATGACATTTACATTGTTCTCAACATAGTGTCTGATCTGTGATACTTCCGCACAACAGGTCAATTACAGTAAAACCAATGAGTATTAATATAATATTCATATATGAATAAACGAAAAATGGGTTGAAACATGAGACAAAAATAGACAGAGACACAGATATAGTTGTTTACAAATATTCCGGCACCAACAGTAGCGTCCAACTACATTAAATTAAAGGTTACGTTATTCAAATTCAAAATAATAGAACTACGTCTTAATCCACAAATATAAATATATTAAAATCCATTAAAAAAGGCGCACAACAAAAACAATTAGTGGCTTAATTACTAATATCTAACTGTAAATATCAAAACATTTATTTATTCACGTAAGCAGTGTTGTTCTCAAGCTTAAAAATATTGTACTAGAAATGTCCGATGAATTGTAATAGATTCATAGCACACTGTAATAGCATCCAATTTTCCCCTTCACGTATAGATGGCGCCATAAGAAAAAACGATTTCGCGCTCTTTTAAACTGTTTTGAGTGTTTTGTAGGCTATAATTTACAAACGAAACAATAATTATAACATTTTTTAATTGTTAATTAAATTGTTGATGATGGACAGGTAAGTTAGCAAACCACGGAGTATTTTCTATTCTATTCACCTTCTAACTATAGGTTTCTTATTCGAAAACGAGCTGCAGAGTCTTTATCTCATAATGCTGAAACTCAGTCTCCCCCCTGTTGCTCCAGGTCGGCACAAAGTTATGAAATGAAAAGTGACCATGTCGAACAACAAACTGGTATCGATACCTCCATCGACCCCCAGGTTGATAACAATGAATGTTCTGCAAGTGCGGCCAAACGCAAGAAGACATACAAACAACGTTTCAAGGAAGGTTGGAAGAAACAATTTGGGGACTGGCTTATCTCGACAGAAGATAATCGTGCATTTTGTAAGCTGTGTGGCCAAATTATAAAAGGCGGTTTAACTCACATAGAAAGACACGCCAAAAGTCTACAGCATAACAAAAATATAAATGCTGCTAAGACCACTGTAGCTGTCAACAAATTCTTTCAAAAAACAAATGACATTTCCTTATTAAAAAATGTTAAAGCTGGGGAAACAAGGATGGTCCTGTTTTTAGCAGAACATAATTTACCTTTTTCTCTGCTAGATCACCTACCTAAATTAATATCAACAGTTTGTCCAGATTCCACTATAGCAAAAAAACTCACATGTACAAGAAAAAAGGGTACAAATATTTGTGTTAATGAAATAGCCGTACATCAGTTGAAAAACATCATAAATGATTTAAATAACACTTTTTTTTCACTGATTGTGGATGAAACCACTGATATTTCTCTAAAAAAATCTTTAGTCTTAGTTGCGCGTTATTGTAAAAAATTTACAGTAACTTATAGTTATTTAGGATTGATTGAGGTGGATGATGGTACAGCGGCAAATCTTTTTAATGCCATAAATATTTTTTTTGCTGAAAATGGTATCAAACCTGAAGGTTTATTGGGATTTGCAGCTGATAATGCTGCTGTAATGCAAGGAAATAAATCTGGTTTAAAGGCAAAATTTAAAGAAATGTTGCCCCATATTTATGTTTTAGGTTGTACCTGTCATTCATTCAATCTTTGTGCGTCCGCGGCATGTAAAAAACTTCCAAAAAGCGTAGAAAAATTATGTAGAGATATTTGCAGTTATTTTGCACACAGCTCTTCCAGAAATATTAAACTGGAAGAATTTCAAGAATTTTGTAAGACTGAACGGCATCGAATATTAAAATTAAGTGATACTCGTTGGCTGTCTATGTATAGAGTAGTAACTCGAATTATCGAACAATGGCCAGCTTTGTTACTTTTTTTTACGTCCGAAAATGTAGCAAATAACATAAACAAAGATAATGCTTGTCAAATTCTCACTGCTATCAGCAACCCAATATTTAAATTATATTTTTTGTTTTTAAGTTATGTTTTAGAGCTTGTTAACAAATTGACTTTAGAATTTCAAAGTGAAGGATTGAAAGTACACATATTGTTGAAAAGAGTTTCAGAAATATATAAAACAATTCTATCCAATTTTATCAGAAAAGAATCTTTACATGATAACTTTGACACTCTTGCTGTAAGTCCTAGGAATTATAAGCCTCTAGAAACAATTTACTTTGGAGCGACTTGTGAAATGTTTATGTTAAGTAACACCATTAATCAAAGAGATTTAAATAATTTTAGGACACGATGTCTGGATTTCTACATTGAACTAGCAGTTCAAATAAGAAATCGCTTTAATTTTAACGACGAAGTCCTAAAACTGTCCAGATTTCTCGATCCAGTAATGCTGTTTTCGGATGAATGTTCGTCAATTGTACCCGTTGTGCACAGATTTTCCGTTCTTTGTCCACCATCAAATTTAGAAAAAGCTAACACAGAATGGAGACTACTTAAAGAATGTCAGGAACACTTCCATCATGCTCAAGCTCCAAATATTGAAAAATTTTGGACAGAAGTATTTGAGGCTCATAATGGACAGGAACAAATTATGTTTCCGACTTTGAAGCCTATAATTGAAGGGCTTATGTGTTTACCGCACTCATCTGCAACAGCTGAGCAAATATTCTCGCAATTAAATCTTATAAAAAACAATCAGAGAAATCGGTTAAAACTAAATACATGTAGTGCCCTTCTACATACGAAAGAAATTTTGCGCGGCAGCAATTGTTTTAATTTTAATATACCTGAGAAACTTCTCAGGAATAATAGCAGTAATGAGAATCATGCAGAATTAGATACAGAACTGGAGGAAATTACTTTTTAAGAACTATTTATATGTTGTTGATAGCTTGAGGCTTTAATAGTTTATTTATTTAATATTTTTTAGTTTATGTTTGTTCTTGAGTGTAACTAATGTTATTTATTTAAAAGTTGATTTCCGTGTTTATTTTACTTTTAATGCGATGCAGCTTTTATCTATGAAATAGACTGAATATGGTGATAAGTATGTAGATCAAATAAAAGTAGTATAATTTATGTTACTAGTGTTACTAGCCTTAGAGTTTAATATTATATTTGTTTATTGTTTTTCAGTTTTACTTCATAGTTATGTTTTTCAAATTAAACTTTATTCTCCAATTACGTTTTTTTGTACTTTTAATATTTTTTAAAATGCGATCTAACAGAAATTAATGAGATGACCGGAATGTAATAGAATATAGGGGTAGTGTAATGAAGTAATAGAAATGTATCAATAGTAATAGATCTATTACCATGGTAATGACTGGCACAACACTGCACGTAAGATGTAGTTTTATTTACTGCTTAAATGACCTTTTGTAAAACTCACATAACACGTTTATGATCTGATTCTTACCGGTGAGAAGATAATTCGGCAAACGAATATGCCGTTTTCCTGCATGAAAAACACTAAAATAACGCTTTATTATTGTTTTTTACACTTAAACAAAATATTAACTGATTTCAAACAAGTTTCAACCCGTTTTTAATGTAAACAGGCAGGTCCATTTATATTTGTAGTCATTTTAAGTAAAACGATATAATATGCTGTCTCTCTTAGTCGGTAACTCTTCCACTTTTAGGCGATAGCAGTACATAATTAAATAATTTCAAAATAGTTATATAGATGAATTGCCTCACTAATTAGTTTAAAAGCTGGAATTTAGATCCCAAAATAATGAAAAAGTCAATTACATTCTAGAAGTCATACATACATAAATTAGTACAACTATATTTTAGGTAACATAAAAAATTTAAAAAAATATTAACTCCGGAAGTTTTTCATACATAACTTTTTAAACTCATTTGTAAGCTTATTACGGCAGGAATGTGTTTTTTACATTTTTTCTTCATTTTAACGTGTTTATAATACTTTGGCATTCGTTTCGGTATACTTAAACTGTCGTACGTTTTTAGGTTACGGCTGTGATACTAGTTTTAAACTTAAACGACACCACTACGTAAGTCGTAAATTCTTTAGTTGTACCGGTACGACTTAGATATTTAAGTAAAATGTTTTATAATGTACTTTATTTTTTAACACCATGTTGAATAGACAGTACAATACGTGAAAACAGCATGACATAGACAAAGTTTTAGAAAAGCATTGAAATGGAGAAATTCGATTTAATGAAGCCTGTAGAAGATTTAATACACCAAAACCGACACACTGTGACGATATTTGAAAGGTCTGAATAACAGAACAAAATTTGGAAGACCTAATGATATGTCACAAAAGATGGAACAGATATTACAAGAGTATTTGGTGGACCTAGATTCTTGTTTCTTTGGTCTACCACTGAATTTAGACAACTTGCAGAACAATTTCAAGTTCCTCATCGTTTCAACGAGAAGAAAATAGCGGACAAAAAGTGGTATTATAGGTTTATGAAAGAGCATCCTACTTCGTCCTTACATGTTCCAGAACCAACCTGGATGGCCAGAAGTAAAGGGTTTAACAAAGAGCGTATAATCTATATATAAATAAGCAAATACAAAACGATTATGTACCATATTCTCCTCTAATATTATATTAAAATAAACACACTGATGTAATTTTCACTTAAATTTATTCACTATTGACAATTGTTTCACCAGGTTACTGGCTTCTTCAGAATACAACGTAAGACTAACAGTTAAATGCCTTAAACTATTACAAAGAACTATGGTGATGCAATTACAGAGGTATTTAGAGGATTATTGAAGCAGGTAGGAGGGGATTATCACTATTAAGAAAGTACAATGGATAAATTATGGCTGTAATGAGTTTATATAATTCTATTGAAAAGATTAAGTAATGGGGATGAATTGGTTTCGGTTTGATCATTCAAGAGGTATGGTGAATTTTTGTTTTTGTTAATTTCTAATGACTCTAAAAGATATAATTTTTTACTTTTATGTTGTAAATGTAATACTTCGAATGTATTCCGAGGTACATGATTTTCATTCAATAAATGGTCGGCAAAAGTTGACTTATTATAATTGTGGCACTCAAAAGCTTTGGTATGTTCGTCCCATCTTGTCTTGAATGATCTTCCCGTATGACCGAGGTAGAAACTAGGGCAACTACCACATGTCAACTTATAGACACCCGAGTTGTTATTTTTGTTGATTTTATCTTTATTGTTTCTTATATGTTTTCCTAAGTTGTTATCTGTTTTAAAAGCTGTATGAATGTTTCTATTTAATAAAAATTGGGCTATTTTTTGAGAAGGGGAACCGATGAATGTGATACTTTTATATAGTTTGGGGTCGATATTAGGGGTAGTAGGATATACTTCATTTAAAGCCTTTTTATTTAATTTTTTAGTTAACATATTGTCGATAACTTGAGGGTTATAACCGTTATTGACCGCAATACATTTTATTCTGTGTAGTTCTGTATCAAAGTGAGTTTTTGATAGTGGGATGGTAACCAATCTGTGCAACATACTATGGTATGCTGCAAGTTTGTGTTGGTAAGGATGGTGTGAACTATTGTGGATTGTAAGATCCGTGTGTGAAGGTTTATGATAAATGGAAAAGGTGTGTTTGTTGTTATGTCTATTGATGGTTAAGTCAAGGAAATTTAATGTATTGTCGGTCTCAGTTTCTAGGGTGAATTTTATGTTAGGATGGATTTGATTTATATAGTTATGGAGTAAATGTAATTGTCTGTAAGTACCAGTAAAACAAGCAAAAATGTCGTCAACATATCGATACCAATATAGGATTTTACTGTTCAGATTGTGTTTGAAAATGAGTGATTCTATGTTGTTCATAAATATTTCGGCCAAAAGAGGGCTTAATGGGTTACCCATACTTAAACCTTGTTTACAAGTGTGAATGTTATTGTTGAATTGAAAATAATTTTGGTTAAGGCAAAGTTGTAAGAGATTGATTATTTCGTTTTTTATAATTGGGTTGGTATTGTTTGTTTCTAATAAGTTCATGATAAGTGTAGTACATTCTTCTGGTGGAATGCTGGGAAAAAGATTGACTACATCGAATGATAATAGTATGCAGTTATTAGGTAGAGTTAGTTTTTGAATTCTTGTCACTAAGTCAAGGGAATTTTTTATGCTATGTGTGGGAGTGAATTTGGAGTATTGCTTTAACAAGTCAAGGAGTGCTTTGGAAATTTTCGAAGAAGTAGCTGAGAAATAGGAAATAATAGGTCTGATAGGGTGATTATCTTTATGGAGTTTAATTAGTGAATATAAACGAGGGGGATATGGATTCATTACTGTTAAGGTTCTTTTTTGAAATTCATTAAATAAAAAATTGATTTCTTTAAGGGTATTTTTAACTTGAAGTTGAAATTTGGAGGTGGGATCTTTGGGTAACAATAGGATAATTGGAAAAATTCGTTGGTTTTGTTAATGTAGTTAGTTTTATCTAAGGCAACAATACTGTTCCCTTTGTCTGCATTAGTAAAGGTTAAATCATTGTCCTTAATTTTGTTTTTGATCGAGTTTAATGTAGAGAGTTCAGGGTTGTTGACAGTTTTGTTAAATGAGTGGCGGATTAGATTTGACGCGATATGTTTGTCAGTTATGCTGTTGGTTTTGTTAAGTAAGGCAAGTTCTGTTTCTTAATCTTTTCAATAGAATTATATAAACTCATTACAGCCATAATTTATCCATTGTACTTTCTTAATAGTGATAATCCCCTCCTACCTGCTTCAATAATCCTCTAAATACCTCTGTAATTGCATCACCATAGTTCTTTGTAATAGTTTAAGGCATTTAACTGTTAGTCTTACGTTGTATTCTGAAGAAGCCAGTAACCTGGTGAAACAATTGTCAATAGTGAATAAATTTAAGTGAAAATTACATCAGTGTGTTTATTTTAATATAATATTAAAATGAATTTTCATCAAGTAAAGACTGAAACTATCATCATATTCTCCTCTGTCTCTCAACCGTTTTTTTTTTTCATTTTTGTCTTGTTTAGTAGCTACTAACGACCTTCACTGCAGAATGCTAATATTAATTTATAATATTTGTTCATTCATTATTTACGTCCATACTGTCAACACCAAACAACTGACAGGCCCGCCGCCGCCGCCAGACGGTCAAAACATTTGAGAAATTATATATGGAGGAAGCGATCGTTTGATCGTGTTATATTCTTAGAGAATGTACTTCTGGAAGTGGCATGCAAGTGTTATTATTGTTTAGTGGTAAAATAATCAATGTAGTAGATCAGTATTGATTTTTCGGACGCGTTGCAGTAACTTTCATATTAAATATTCCGTTTTTAATGTGAATGTTATTTGATTAATATATGATTATCACAACCTTCCCCAAGGTGTTGTGAAAAAAATTGTCAGACAGCGGACAATAGAGAATGTATTAAATATTTAAGTTCGCCTACGGTTGTTGGTCCTCTCTTTTCTCTAAAATTCCTGAACTTGACTGAAACCGCAGATGACGAAAGGTTTTAGGTTGCAAAGAACAATCTTCCAATTATATCGAATATTTTGCCAGGAGCGGTTCCAGCCAAAAATTTGTGGTGTCATTCATTTGTCAAACATATTTCGAATACTGATATTTGATTACATTTTTATTTTCTTTTTATTTCAATAGATTTGTCTAGTAAGTATAGTGTTGCATAATTGATTTTACACCGGGAAAATGTCTGGTGGCTTCGGCTTTGTGAATAGCTGATCTATGATTTATATATTCTGTATCATTAAATTTACTACCGCACAGGCCTACAAAATGGCGTCGAAAGAAGTAATTTTTAAGATTAAAAAAAACTTAAGATACCAAGCATGCATAATTTCGCACCACAAAAACAGTCACTCGGTTACAATGGTCAATGGTTTTTTGCAATTTGCACGGCAACAAAACAATATTTCACAACTTTGACGCTGTCATTCGATAGACCTTACTTTTCCTACTTATAACTAGCGACGTTGCGATACTACTGATATGATACCGGTATCGATATGGGGTATTTTTGGTATCGAAACTTTTCTTGCGATACTTGGACCCATGTCGGTATTTGTTTCGATACCAGTATCGATACTTGTTCATGGTATCCCCGCTAAATTACTATTTTCCCGGACTTTAGGGTTCTGGCCTCGCTAAATTGGTATCCACATTTTCTTTCGATACCAGTATCGATACCACAAAATCATGTATCGAATGTGTTCTACAATAAATATAAAACACAAAAATAAAGTTTTCCAGATCGGACTGGTCGTTCAAGAGATTAGCGAGTTCAAACAGCTTATTACATTAGCATATGCATTATTTGAACAGGAAATAATTAAAACAATGAACTCAGATTCCGCATTATTTTTCTTAATAAAATTAAAGCAAAAAACGAACAAACAAATAAATATAAAAAGATATATAAAAAATGTATGTACAAGTTTATAAAATAGATTATTTATAAGGACACTTAAATTCTAATCAGTATAATTGACAGTTCTCAATTATTAACGGCGGTAGTGCCGAGAGTTTTCATCAGCTTATAGCAGTCCTCCAGTTTGCATTTGTCGCCGATTCTTTCCAAAGTATTCGCAGCTTCGATAAGCATCCCCGCTCTCTCGCCTGGCGATGACAGCAGAGGATCTGGAAGGTGTTTGCAGGCGAGGTAAAGAGCAGCGGCGTGTTGCCTTTCTGATCCCATTTCCAGGTGATTTTTGTCACCTAGGAATAACAAATATATTATTAGTCGTAATAGTGGCAATACTGTATTTTAGTGTAAACTAAGAAGACAACATTATATTCACTGGCAAAGAAATAGCAACACCCAGTAGATGGTAAATTTAATATTATTTTGGTAAAACATACACGCTATAGTAAGGAGTAAATGATTAATTTGAATAAAAAATACCATGGAGTTTATTTTTTTTAGAGATTGTTAATAATGTGTTTCTACACCGTGGGTGCAATTTAATTAACGGTTAGTACGGCCAAATATGTCTCCCTTCGTAAATCTTTTGTCGTGTTTTGCAATTTTCAAAATATGAAGTATTTTGGGAAATATTCTAGCTGTCTCGTTTTCGCTGGGATACCCTGTATGTAATGAATTATATTGAGGTTAGGACTTGCCACCAGGGCAAATATACTTTGATTTGAAATAAATGTGTCTATGAATCAACATTAAATGAATATTCCAAGCAAATTCTTTTACAAATTATTGAATACATATGAATTCAATCATTACGAGGGCTGCCTTTTATATTTCGGGATTGGACAACCCTAGTGTTGCAATCTGACAACTGACAGCTCTATCGTAAAGTTTGACATTTTTGAGGTTATACGTACTCAGAACGTTTTGACATACGAGCGCTATGTGTTGTTTACAGTAACTTAAAGGATTCATCTCGGCCAAAAAATGCGATTATTTTTTACAACTTTCGACGTGGATTAAGTCAGCAAGAGTGCAGGGATGAGCTTAATTTAATTTTTGTCGATGAAACTCCATCAAGGACCACTGTTTATCGGTGGTATGGTGAATTCAATCGAGGTCGTAGTTCACTCCAAGACGAATTTCGTGAAGGTCGTCCAAAAACAGTTGTTGTTCCGGAAACCATTGATGCTGTGCGCGAACTGATGTTGCAAGATCGTCATGTGACCTATCGTGAGATTGAGTCAACCTTACATATTAGTGGGACCAGCATACATTCAATATTGCATAAACATTTAAATGTCAAAAAAATTTGTTCGCGTTGGATCCCATTGTCAATCGTTCAAAAAAAAGGCTCGTGTCGATTGGTCGAACGAAAAGCTCAAAAAACACGATAGCGGTGCTTCAAAACACGTTTATGACATAGTGACAGGTGATCAATCGTGGATTTACGCATATGAGCCCGAAAGTAAACAGCAGTCGACTGGATAGGTGTTTCAAGATGAGCCGAATCCAACAAAAGTTATTCGCGCACGAAGCACTTCCAAGCAAATGATCCCCTGTTTTTTCGGAAAAACTGGACATGTCGCAACCGTACTACTAGAACAACGCAGAACAGTCAATTCTGAGTGGTACACAACCATTTGTTTGCCAGTGGTCTTCTAAGAACTGAGGAAAACCAACCGCTTAAGACGGATCACTCTTCACCAAGACAATGCGAACTCACATATCGGCTCAAACAACTGCATTTTTGACCACTCAAAACATCGATTTGATGAGTCATCCGCCGTATAGTCCTGACTTGTCACCAAATGACTTCTTTTTATTCCCGTACGTAAAAAACAAACTGAGAGGTGAACGTTTTTCGACACCTGAAGAAGCGGTTGCTGCGTTCAGAATGCATGTTTTGGAGATACATCAATCAGAGTGGAAAAAGTACTTCGACAATTGGTTCAAACGCATGCAAAAGTGTATAGATTTTCATGGGGAATATTTTGAAAAACAATAAAGCGATTTTCGATGATTACTATTTGTTTTTGTTCTCTAATTCCGAAATATAAAAGACAGCCCTCGTATTTTGCCTGTTCATTGGGGTTTTCTCTCCTCATTTTTTTTTTCCTGCAACAGATAAGTATTTAAAATCGTATTTGGAGAACAAAGTGTAGTAAGGCAATTTCGTAAAATAAATAGTATATTGTGTTATCTGTTTGGAGACGTTTGAACTCCGACTCTGGAGTCGTTGTCAATCGTTTTGTTGAGTATTTCGAGATTTTTTCAAAAAAATTTCGCTCTGATGTGGATTTTGTTGTTTGTCAAAAAATTTTGACAGTGACAACTTGTCCTTTAACTTGATACTGAGGTTACCATTTTTTTGCTCTTCTAGCAATAGATCTCTCCAACCAAAATGAAGGTCGATTGAAGGGGCCCCGATTTCCGTGTTGTTTATCATCATACAGCTGGCTTCCTTAAGTATTCTCTTTTTTAAATTTTCCTCTTTCAATAAGATCTTTGTTTTATTCCCATCTATCCTATGGCTGCCGGTGCTCGTTAATACGTGGTTGGCCAAATTTGATTTGTCCACATAAAATATATAATATTTCAAGAAGACATCTGGACAAATTAAATTTGGATAAACCATGTATTAACGAGCACCGGCAGCCATAGGATAGATTGGGAGAAAACAAAGATCTTATTGAAAGAGGAAAAATTAAAACAAAGAAACTTAAAGAAGCCAGCTGTATGATGATAAACGACACGGAAATCGGGGCCCCTTCAATCGACCATTATTTGGACTGGAGAGATCTATTGCTAAAAGAGCAAGAAAATGGCACCCTCAGTATCAACAACAAAATCCACATCAGAGTGAAATTTTTTTGAAAAAAAAAAAATGTTGAAACGTCTCCAAATAGATAAGTATAACACAATATACAATACACTATTTATATACAGGAATACTGGTTGATCATTTTAAGACATCTCTTTCTCTCAGAATAACTGTGAGGAAGAATTCTGTACGGACAGCCAGTAATCCGGGCAATTTTACGAAATTGACTTACTACAGTTTGTTCTCCAAATACGATTTAAATACTTATCTGTTGCAGGAAAAAAATTTGAGGAGAGAAAACCCCAATTAATAGGTAAAATAATTCAAGACCTCCTCAACAATCCTTTCGAAATTACTTAATTCAATCATTATTAAAAATACATATGAATTCAATCAAACCATTGTTTTTTCTTCAGAAGTATGACTCAGTCTATTATAATCTGAATATAACCCGCAGATCACTTCAGAACTTGCTACTGAAATATAAATAATACATTTACCGCATATAACTGATGTTTTCGAGTGCCTCTGTCTTAAACTTCGATCGAGCAGTTGTTGGGTCCGGCCTGGAGCAGCACCTGCCATCAACCTGCTGGTGGCTTCATAAAGGAAAACTCTTGATAAGGCTTGCTATAAAAAATATTAACATACAGACATGTGCCTTTCATTAATTTTTTGTTTTCTATCATCAAGATTAATTCACTTCATCACTCACTTTACAACTCTTTGTAAAAAACATTTTAACCTATTTACAATTAACCAGCAAATTAGACATAGTCATAAGAATTTCTACAATAAACAATACCACTTTCTCATGCATTTAAATAATCTGGTGATCAAATATTGAACACATGAAAAGTAATGAAAATTTGCTGTGAATATTGAATAAAAGTGAAAGTGATCAAAAGACATTTAAATGGTTAAAATGATTCTTAAACATTGTATTGTAATGTTTTTATTCTCTTCTATCTGTGTTCTTGGATTCATTTAAACGCTCAGTCGAACTTAATATAATTTATTTCCACTACTATTATATTCACACAACTATATTTATTTTATCTTGAAGACCGGCTATTTAGTAGACGGTAACCGAATACAGAACGAATCCTTTCCTCGGCTTCCCGTATTTATATATTTCTTCTCAGAAGGCTCAAGATGGATTCTAGAATATTCGAGAAATTTCGACAGCGCTAGCCGTCGGCTTCGGGGCGCCAGACAAACAACCTTTTGGATTTCACGAAATATCGGATGAATTACCGTCACAGTATAAATAATTTAATAACACTGATGTAAGAAACAAATAACAAATTTAACAATTTAAGGATTTTAAAAACATTTTACTTTTAAAGACGATATTTACAGACAACTTCTCACATCACAATGCATGTGTGTATTAATATTTGGCAACCAACACATCTATTAAGAGCCTAAGGACATCTTAAAAGAGACCACATGTTATTAAAGAAGTTTTAATGTCTCAATTCCTTCTTGAGTCTTTAAAAACCTATCTACAAAATATTATTTTAGCTGAGTACTTTTTTGGTACTGAAACGACCACTAAATGTAAACAGCAAAAAAAATCAATGGAAGTTGATGGAAAACTTACTGGCATATGTTCTGCAAGAGATCTGAGTGAGGACAAATCTGCTTGAAAATCGGAAAGTACTGAATTGGCTACGGGTGGTTTAGAACCAGCTTCGACACTATCTTCCCACATCGCAGTCCGAGTTTCCAGCAACCAGTCGCACACCATAAGTTGTGACAGCTAAAATAAATTAAAAGATATGATCAACATATCCTTCTGCTAAAATTTCATAGCATTATACAATAGTTCACCTGTAATACGAAACTCTTGGAGTTGTGTATCACCAGTTAGGATGCACTGAAGGAACATTGCACACTTCAATGTCACATGCAATGCAACAACAATGCACCCCAAACAATGACAAGTTCCTGAAATAGAAAAAAAAAACACATTTTTTGTTTGAGTCTGGCAATTTGAACACCAAAATTACGGCAATATGGGCTAAAATATACTCACAAGATAAAAGAAGTGGTACACCCAGCAGCCCAGCAGGAATAGTTTATTGAACTTGTTATTTTGGCAACAGAATGAAAAAGGTAAAAGCATGTTATGATATTAATGAAGTTTTTATGCTATGTGCTTTCTCAAGAAACTAGTCCGTGACAGATTACTAGTGCAGACATTTTTGAAGCGAAAAAAAAGTATAATGAAATGCAATAAATTAAATTTCATTTGTTTCGAAACTTCGTTCCAACCGCAATCTCACTACCTTGATCTTTATGTAAACATATGACTACTAGGTAATATAATCCAAGAGTCTCTTCGTTTATAGAAAATTAATAACTTGTAGTAAAAAAAAACAAATATAACATTCGATCAATATGCAATACCAGCACAAAATTTGTTTTTCGTTCTAATAAACATTCCAATTTTCTGTTTGCGATATTTGAAATTATAGACTTGACATACGTCAGAAGTCACAAAAGGGCAACGTTTATGGATGGTAGAGACCAGTGGCGGGTGGTGGATTATGAAACTCGTAGTGCACTTTACTGGTCAAATATTATTAGGATTCAAAGATGCAATAAAACACACCATAGCTTTGCTAATACTGCACTTATTTTTTATAAATTTAAATATTCGTCGCATTATTTCGGAAGCGAAATGTTCAATGACCTTTCCATTAAAGTCTGGCATTGACTGAATATATTTTTTTCAATACTAAACACAGAAAGGGCATTTAGCCGGTCCTGAGATTCCCCGCCAAAAATAAAGCAAGGAAATCAAAATAATATACTGGGGCGATCACATCCACACAACCATTTCTTTTTATTATAAATTTCACTTTTAAAACTTCGCGTAAATACTTTATTTTTCGTTTTGCACTCTTGTTTTAAATTAAGATATGGCCTAGGTGGACCACCCAATTTTATATCTATTTGTTTTGAAATAGTTTATTATTGTTTTTAATATAGTCAATGTTAAAGTTGATAGTCATTTTCACAGTTATTTAAACACATATACACTATGTCCAACTCTGTATATTAAATATCCTTTCATAGAATATGAGTACAATAACAAAGCAACCACTAATTAAATCACGTAAACAAAAATTTGAAGTATTGAAACGTTCGGGTAGATTGTCAATATCAGCAGAGCTCGGTGTCTCCGTGCGGGGTACGAGTAGTGCACTGTGAAATATTCTGTACAGCGAATAGTCTTCGTAGTTTGGATTAGAACTTAAATTGCTTTTTTTTGATAAATTAGTTGGTATTGAAATGATATTTATTAAGCATTTGTTGATTTTTACACTTATCAAAAACTTAAACTTAACTATTAAATTTGGTAGAGACAATTATGACGAACTAGAACATTTCAAAAAAGAGCAATGTTGCCCAGTTTGTGGATGACAAGGATGAAACACTTCCAGGAGGATTCAACTGAAAAAGTGTCCAGCTGAAAGCATTAAACACGTTCAAGAACCAAGAGTGGCGCTGGTGTAGAAAGAAGGAATGATGTGAATTGCTCAACATAAAATATTATTTATAATTTAAATTGTATTTGTTTAAACACAGCTTGTAAAAAATAAATATAACATCCGATTAATATGCAATAACTGCACACAATTTGCTTTTCGTTGTAATAAACATTGCATTTATTTGTTTGCGATATTTTAAATCAGACTTCACATACGTCAGAACAGCACATAAAAAGGCAAGTTTATAGACGGTAGCGACAAGACAAGGATGACAAACTGAAACTCCAGGAAAAAGGTCAAGTTTATACATGGTAGAGACAAGTATCACAAACTTATGCGGGGATTAAAGAGAAAGTGTCTAGCTGAAAACATTAAATAACAAGTTCAAAACGTGACCAGAATGGCGCTGGTGTAAAAAGAGGGTTTGAGTTAATTGGTAAATATTAAACAAAATTGTTAAGATACCTGTTTTGTCGATGAGATATAATACCTCTTGTGTTTAAAATCCACACTCTTGCGACAACAGCGCCACCTTAATTCAATGCATTTTGACGGACAGTGTTTTTAATATGTACTAGATTAAACTATATTATAACAGCTATTTTGAAGAATAGTCTGGAGATTTGTGATATTGAAAAAATATCCAATTAAATAATGATCCCATAATTTCATCAGTGATAATTAAAATGACCTCGTTATATACAGCTAGAATATTAAATTTAAATATCTGGATACGTCAGAAAATAATTATTTATTGTATAGGGTGTTTAAACTATTTTAATTTTGATTCGTTTGAAGTCGATTTTTAATATAAATTATTGAATTTCCACCTTAGGTAAGATAAATTAACCTCCAACTATAGACAAATGTCCCACATACATATTTTTATTTCCTGTCTTTCATGCTTTTAAGGGATCTCCAAAAATGCCACGTTTGTTGATTAATAATTATAGTTTCTTACAATGAAAATTGATTATTTATACTTTCAATCTGTTCATTTAAAGCCGATTTATCCGCTCCAAAGTCTCAGATTATCAATTTTATTAATATTTGCTATCAAAGAGTTCCTTCACACGAAGGAATCTGTTGGACCCCATGTCCAGACCAGTGTTACAAAAAAAGGAACGTCCACATATAAAAGTTAATTTTAATAAAAACTTACCAACACCAAGTTTTCCCTTTTCTTGCAGCTGGTGAATGTCAAACTGTCTGCCAATAAACAGCTTGCGAAATTCAAATCGATCGTGATGCTTTTAGTTTTTACGTTACTATCTTTCGAAAGGTAATCTCTTCTGGCCTTGAAAGCGGCCAGAATGGCCTTCGGTAGCGGATCATTAGTCATCACCAAAGGTTCGGGAATAATTTCGATACGTTTGTACATGTTGTCGTCACTTTCTTTACCCAGCAGCCAGTTGCAGGCGATGTTGGCGAAGGTCATCCACCAATATGCGATTTGGTCCCGGTGGTAAGCTTAACACGAAATATGTATCAATTAGCGATACGCCATATAATTGAAGTTAATCAAGTTATAGACAAAATCAACCTTATGAATATCGAAGAGGACGATCATTGAGAAAAAGTAGAAAAGTGTGAAGATTTATAAATCCTGAATGTTAAATTGTCAAATTAACGTGATGATATCAAACTGCTAAACACCAAGAGCAGAAGAATAGTTTGGAACTATATAATAAATTTGAGAGAAAAGATAAGAAAGGATAAGTAGTTCAAAAAACTGACAAATGAAAATTATACATGGAGGGAGAAACTTCTGAAAAGATTACAAAAGCCAGCGATATTTCGAAAATACAATTTGAAAAAAATATATATGGAAGCAGTTCCGGATCCCCCTAAAAAAAATCCAGTTAAAAAGATTCATGAATAAATTGTATAAAAAGACATAAAGCAGTAATAACGAAAGAAAAAAAAAACAAATTCACCTGCAACTTAATAGAACATTGAGGCCCAAAAAATTACACACGACCTTCGAAAAACACATCAGGCAAAAAAAAAACGATGAAAGATAATGAAGAGTGAATAAATAGGTTAAATGGTTAAAATGATGGTTCAACAAGAGAGGGAGAGGTATATAGGTACACTGAAAAGAAAACTAAAGAGGAAATCATTGTACAATAATAGTAGGAACCAAACAGATTGCACAGCAACAAATTTTTTTTAACTAGCAGATACATAAATTGGAAGGGTTTGAAATTGTTAAAATACCAGCCCAAAAATTCAAAATACTAGAAAATATTAGCAAGTTTCAAAAACTGAGACTTTCTAGATTCAGTCAATACTTCTACTCACTTTCTTCGGAATTGGCACCAAAAATATTTTTGGCATGAACTGTTATATTGTCTCTAAGCAGATCTATATAAAAAAGAGCATCGCTGATGTCGTTTTTCTTTTGTTCTCCGTTTTCCAACTTCTGGCCTGGAGACAGCAAAATCTGTAGAGATTTCTCTAGCAAGTGTTCCCTGTAAATCTAAAACATAACAACATTAGGACACATCAGAGAAGCCAATGTTGTGAGATAGTGGATAGTTATGTATTTTAATGAAACTCACCTTCAACTGTATGGCCAAAGGATCGATGTTGTTTCCAATCGAACTAAACGGTATACTGGTATTTTTCAAGTCTTTAGTGAACTTATGAGGCAAGAAGAACTTAAAACCATAGAATGTGAAAAGCCACTGCAGGCGTTTCGGTACTGTATCGCAAGAGTTCGTTGCCCATAGTTTTGCCAAGCCCAAGTAATACCTAAAATAATTTTATCAATCCCAATATCTAAAAAAATGCTTTGCAAATATGGATTGTTTTGGTGGCGCAGTCGGTAGGATCACTTAAGTTTTAGTTAAAAGAAATATACGATGCCTAACATTATTTTATTATTACATTATTATTATTATATGAGAAACAGCGTAGGAAGCAAATTGCTATATGGGCATAAAATTAACATATCGTTCATATAATTTCTTAAAAGATTTAATAGCATTCACAATTTTGGAGGGCAGCGAATTCCATGAACGTACGATTCGGTTAGATATGAAGAATTTTCGACACAGCTTATAAAATCTTTCCAGACACAGTTTTAATTTATGACCCCTTAGTCGGCTATTCGGATTAATCGTGAACACGCTTAAGTTCATTGAATAAAACCCATGAATAATCTTATAAGATTCAATAATCACCATGTAATCGCTTGTCTGTAGTAATTCCCAACTTTTCTAGGCGTTCCTCATATGCACAATTACGAAGCGCAAGGCAAAGTTTTGTGATAGTAGGGTCTGTTCAAGTAAATGAACATCCTTAGCAAAATTAAAAAGAAAAAAAAAAAGAAATTATGTACGCCAGAGAGTTGCCTTTTTTGTAACTTAAGAAATATGAACAGACCATTTCAAATCGTTACAAATAATTAATCCTAGGTCTCTTAGGGTAACAACCGGGACTATTCGAGTGTTATTAATAAAATAATGATTTTTTGTGTTGTTGTAACCAACCGAACACGTTCGGAATTTAAATGAAGACTCCAATCACTGCACCACTGTGCTAACTTAGACATATGACTACTTAGCTGGTTATCTGTGACTAATGGATTCCCGAAAAATTAGGTGTCGTCTGTAAACAGTACTGCATTGGAACCAAACAGCAAAGCCAGGTCAGCGACAAACACGTTAAACATCAAAGGCCCCAGTACTGAACCTTGAGGAACACCACTTATCATTTCGTAAGATTCAGAGCGTTCACTGTACACCCGAACGCGAGCCGGCCAACCCGTCTTTAAACCAGTTTTCCCTGAACACCGTATTGTTCAAGTTTATACAATAACCGGTTTGAGGGGCTTGATCAAAAGTGTTTTGGCTAAGAAATGAAAGTAGTACCTGTAGTGCCAGTAAGATTTCATGAAACGTTCAATTTTCTATCATGAAAGTTTTTTTTTGTAGTTAAATTGTAACTAACCTTTGAATTGTTTGCAATAAATTTGGTACGCTGGCCTTAATCCTAAGTACGACATTGACGTAAATGTCGATCATCTCGATAGGCCTTATCCTTCCGTTAGCGGCTTCGGCTAAATTCAATGCACTCAGTGCGGTCATCAGTGAAAACATGTGACAAATTTCTTCTGGGCCAGCGATGAGTTGAATTTTATGAAGATCGTTGAAAACCAGCGCTAATTCTTTGCATGATGTTTGGGCTTCAAAGCGAGTAATTCTGGAAAGATAATGAAGCCAATAAATTACATAATTTAATTTCTATATATATATATACATATATATATATATATATACATATATATATATATATATATATATATATATATATATATATATATATATATATATATATGTTCTGAGAGGCTTCCGCGGTCATTATTATGAACTAAGCTAGGTTCCGGGTGAGAACCGCGTCTGAATTTATTGAATACTCGACGTTTCGACTCCTGCTTTGGAGCCATTATCAAGAGACAAAAGTGAAAAAGAGTTTCAGAGTCTAGATCGAACTCGGGGCCTCAATCTGCCTACTCCCCAAGAGTCACTAGGTAACTGAACTGAATTTGAGTCTGCTCTGCTTCTTTTATTTATAGGTAGCGCTGGGTTCGAAGAAGATGTCACGTGATGAGGCTGTGTTGTGATTGGTTGGGTATTGGTGGGCGTGTCTGCTTTGTTTAATCTGGCAATTACGGAGGTCCAAGCTGTGGGAAGGCGAGTACTGTCATCGCGTCTATTTAGACAGAGAGGTCTTTTTTCTATTTCGATGGCTTCGCGAATAGTGGATGCCCTAAGAGAATTGAGAGATATGATAGTCCTACTGTCCTCGAAGTTGATAGAGTGCCCTGTTTGGATATGGTGATGCGCGAGAGCTGAAGTCGGATCTTTTTTACGAACTGACAGAGAGTGTTCATATACTCGATGGTTAACGCGCCTGTTGGTACGACCGATGTAGCTTTGTGGGCAATCGCGACATGAGATTTCGTAAACTCCTCGATCCTCGTTAGGTACTTTGTCTTTGGGGTTACCGGTTAAGTTGCCTATAGTTTGAGTGGTGTTGAAGATAGTCTTTATTTGATGTCTTTGTAAAATTCGTGCTATTTTGTCAGTGACTCCTCGAATGTATGGAAGTATGGCTTTTTGATGTTGTTGTTCTGTTTCTGACGGGGTTGGTGTGATTGGGGGTTGTTGACATTGATGAATTATACGCGCAATGTGGTCCGGATGATAACGGTTATCATATATATATATATATATATATATATATATATATATATATATATATATACAAATACAAAAGTATATTCTCCTGTTTTGTTATTCATAATCTGTTTTTACTGTATACCAGCAAATATAATGTTAAGAATAAACCTCAAGAGATGTAAAAAATTTTGAATCATGCTGCAAAAATCTTTCTTTTGCTTAAAATAGGGTTGAGGCAGACATGTAAAATAATTTTAAGAGCATTTTTGGTAAACATATCGTTGGAGATGGGATCTTACCAAAGTTAACAGGAAAAATAAAGAGAAAGACAACATTAATTTTGGATGGCAAATTATGAAATTAAATGAAAAACTTATTCAAGCGCAGCATGTAATATGTATATAACATGACAGGGTTCTATATGAGGAATACAAATATTTTTGTTTAATATTTTTATAATATTCGTTTCAGAAATATTAACAAAATCCCCCCCCCCTTTTTAACTTCGAATTTACTTAGCCCAAAATTTTGAATACAATTAGGATTTTCGCTCAAACTTTAGAGGAACTATAAAGCCTGGCAGACTCTACATCAATTCAATGAAGCTATTACACGGAGCAAAAAAAAAAAAACACTTAATGATTTATTGATAATAAAAAATGCAAAGCAAAGAAAATGCAAAAGTTATTTTGGTCAAAATGTTACCATAATAACTCCTTGTTTTTATGAGTTCAATAAACTCCATTTTAACATCCTGAAGTACAAAAATTTAATGTATTTCCAGATGCTGCTGACTCACCCGTCCACAAAGAATCCCCCGGCGTGCCTTGATAGCCATTTCCCTATCCAAAGTCGATGCATTAATTGTCGAAACAGTTGCCAACAAAAACATAAAAACAATTCAAAACGGCTGCTGGGCAAAGTAATTCCGTACGTTTGCAAACATCTCAACAACTCTTGCTTGGCTGATGTCTTGTCACCCTAAAAGAAGTAAATTCGTTAAATGAAACAGAAATTTGATCAAATAAGACTGAGAATTTATTTCAGACACTACGTGTTTAGTTTCGCCACTCAACGGACTATTTGTGAAACGTTTACAAGTCAATGAAAGATTAAACAAACTAAAATATCTGATGTTTTATATTTTTTAAAGAATAGATTCAAACATCTTAAATTCAGAAAGCCCGAAAAATACAGAAGCCCCACACCTTCTCTGGATCTGCACCGGTTGAACCTTCTGAACAATTAAAATGAACTAAACACTTGAAATCGCCCTGCTTCACTTTTCTGAAGCACCAGATCCTTCCCCCTGAAACTGTTTTAAAGATCTATCCCTGTTGAAGCTTCTGAACACCTAATACTAACTAGAAAGTTGAACTTGTCTAGCTTCACCCTTCTGAAGCAATAGATCCCCCTACAGGCTCATTTAAGGCTCTGCCCCTGTTGAACCTTCTGAACAAATAATATTAACCAAAAACTTCACCGTACGGACTCACCAGAATCTCCCCTTGAAGCTCTTTTAAGGATAGGTCCCTGTTAAGTTCCTGAACAATTAATATTAACTAAAAACTTGAACACGCCTCGCTTCACCCTTCTGATGCACCAAATCCCTCCGCCTGAAGCTCTTTTACGGATCTGCCCCTGTTGAACCTTCTGAACAATTTATATTAATCAAAAACTTCACCGTTCGGACTCACCAGAACCTCCCCCTGAAGCCCTATTAAGGATAGGTCCCTGTTGAACCTTCTGAACAATTAATATTAACCAAAAACTTCACCATTCGGAAGCACGAGAACCTCCCCCTGAACCTCTTTTAAGGATCGGTCCCTGTTGAAGTTTCTGAACAATTAATATTAACTAGAAACTTGAACTCGCCTCGGTTTACCCATCTGAAGCACCAGATCCTCCCCCCTGAAGCTCTTTGAAGGAGCTGCCTCTGTTGAAGATTCTGAATAGTTAAAAGTTATAAAATGAACCAAAATACATTAGGTTTTAATAGAGACTATCTTTAATTTTTGTTTGACTGTGGATTTTTTTTACCTTCCGTAAGAACTCGTCAGCTTGCTTCCTGTGACTCCAATATTTTTGCATCTCCTTAGATTTTTCAGGTAATATCGGATCTCCATAGACGAACATTTTTATTAAGCAAAAAGCTATTATGAAGAAATTAAGTAGCCACAACATCAAGGATGATATCGATAGAGAACCGCTTTGTTCGTTATCTGTAACTGGAAAAAAATCGGATGTTAATTGATAGCTTAACCTTAAGAATGGAAGAATCTAGAAAACACTGACCAAAACCAATGTTTTAACGTTTTCTAGAGCTGTTTGAACCGAAACTTTGTCAAGCATTGATCATTTTTTATAACTATCACGAAACGTGTAAGTAGCGTTTTGTTTCAAAGTTTTATTAAAACATACATATTAAAATAATATGATTTTTTAAACATTTTTTCGCAATTATTTTATATTGTGACAGAATCAGAAAAAATAACAATATCAACCTACTCTCAAATCATAATCAAATTAGCTCTTAGGCTTCTTCGCCTAACTGATGAGACCCGAAAAGGTCGAAAGCATCCATAGTCCACCTTTGAAAATCGTTGGGTTCAGGTGAAACCCGAATCTCAGTTTACTGCTCCGGATTCATTTGACAAAAGCAAAAGGACTTTTGGGATTTCGCAAATCTCCACGAATTTTGTGGCGCGTTTGACCCTTTAGTTCAAAAGCAAAAGTCTTTGAATCCAAAGAAGCAAAAGTATTCCTTGGTTCGAAAACCTGTTAGTTTTGGTGCTTGTTTCGACTTCGGTTCGTCTTCTTCAGCCAGGGAAAGTACCCTGAGACAAGTTGGAATTTTTCTAATAGAAGTGAATCTACAGAAAGTTTTGAGCAAAGAAGTTCAAGAAGTAGTTCTCAAATGCAAAGAACAAAGTTTGTTCAATTTGCCAAAGACACAAAGGCTGTGCCAGTGTCAAGGCATCTGCGGAGTTCTACAAATTCGAGCGACTTTTGTCTTTTGTGCTATGCAATTTTGACTTTTGTCTTTGCTCAAAACTTTCTACTCTCAAATGTTTTGTTAAAAAATAATAAATTTATTTACACATCTCAGATTAAAATCTAATTAGAGGCCCAGAATATAAAATGAAAATATCATATTTTGAGAAATAGGCAGTACTAGTATCGCCTACGAGCGAAATTCGAGCAATTATGTTTATAAAGTATGGAAATTCAACTTATTTTTAACCGACTTCAAAAAGAAGGAGGTTCTCAATTCGTCTGTATCTATATATATTTTTTGTTTGTTCACCGATTACTCGGCTCAAGAAATTTCGACCGTTTTACTGTATCCTGTTTAGGGGGATAGCGAAGTGTTCCCATTTTTTTTTTCAATACCATAGGTTGTACCATTTCTTAAAAAATGGGAAAAAAACTATTTTTACCAATTATCATATACTCTATGTTTTGGTGGAGTCGCCGGTTATTAAAATTTTGAAAAATTTATTCGGAAGATGGGACAAATTGAAAAGAAATTGGATTAGTCCCGGGATATCCCAGTGGTCAGGTAGTTTTTTCAATAACATAGCTTGTATCGTTTCTTAGAGAATGGGGAAACACTTTTTAACTATTTTCTTATACTTTATGCTTTGGTGGATTCGCCGGTATTATAAGGTTTGATGAAGTTGTGAGTATTAACTGTTCGGAACTTGGGGTAAATTGAGAATAAGACGAATTATTCAAAATAAATGTCAGTTAATATGTATATATAGTGCGTATTCATAAATCCAAAATCAAACGATTTTTTTTAGTTAATAATTTTGAGAGAAAAAGTTATTCTTCACGAACAGATTTACATGGTCTAAAACTTAATCATTCCATGTCACTTTTTTTAACTTTATTACAATTTACAGTATCTTCATTTCTGTTAGATGTAAATTAAAAGTTGACTGGAAATAAATCCCAATAAATGTCAGTTAATCAACTTCAAGGTGGAGGTTCTTAGCTGATTTCTATAACAGTGTCTACATAAGTTGAACTCAACCGAAAAACGTTCTTATGAATATTATTTAGAGAAAAAAATATTCTTCTTATTCTTTTTTTGTGTAGATATAGGGGAAAAACTACTACCATTTTGGGTAATACACCGCATGCACCAAATATTAGATACTTGCATCAGCTTAGCTTTTATTCAAAATTCGGAATATGCCAATGTAACGTGTGTCGCTTAAAAAAATTCAACTGTATATCAACTGTAATTTTACAGGGTGTTCCATATATAGGATAGGTAAAACTTAGAACAGAGTAGAATTGCAGTATTTAAGAAATCTTGAAAAAAGGTATATTAGGTGGCCCGTAAGTAGCTGCACATTATATAATGTGGTTGAAATAAGGGGGAAGTCATACGGGGGGGGGGGAGTTCGAAAAAGATATATTGAGTGGACCATAAACAGTTGTATATACCAGGTAGTTGAAAAGGGGGTGGAGTTGAATTATATATATATGCAGGGTGGATAACAAAATGTTAAATTTTTAGGGTCATAAGAAGTTGCCTATACAATGTGAGTGAAATAAGGATAAAATATAAATTATATTTATACAGGGTGGATAAAAATGAATGTTATGTAAGCAGTTAGGATATTTGAATTTTCTTGAGCTGTTATTAAAGTAATTAAAGGGGTTGAAAAAAAAGTTTTATAAAGTAGTTCATTAGTTTTCAAGTAACATATTATATGATGGTTGAAATATGTATCAGAGTACAGCTATACAGGGAGGTTTAAAAATTTTTATAAAGAAATGTTATGACCCACAAGCAGTTTCATATACCGGATACCTTTTATTTTATAGAGCTGTTTTCGAAGTTATGTCTTATACTATAATATACTTTTATAGATCTCAATGGTTTATGAAATCTTTAAAGTAAAGAAAAACTAGTGAATAGTATTCAAAATATAAAACCATATTATATAATTTCATAAATAATAATAAAAAGATATAATCTGTTAAGAATGACGACTTATGTTTCTTACTGTCATAACAATTCGGTAGTTCGGCTAGACAGACACCATTTCGGTAGAAATACTCGGTAGGTTCGAAGTATTGGTACGTGCGAAACATACGAAATATTCGTATGTACGAAACATACGAATCATACCGTATCTAACTAAGTAACGAAACTAACGATGTGCGAGTGGGACCTTTCGGTATTGGTATTATGCGCCTGTCGACATTGATTGTACTCAAGCAAATATGCGATTCAAGTAACGATATCAAGGTGAAATTAACGATTCGGAACTTAGTAACGAATACATACGGTTTGTTACAGCCCTACTAATGATCTAAATGCCAAATCTCGCATGTTAAAATTAAATTAAATAGAGAACGCCACCTCATTTCGTTATTTTGCAATAATTTATCTTTATTTTACCGATTCAATTACTGGATAAAGACTATTTATTATTATTTTTTTTCTCGGTGCTCAAGCAAAATTTTAATCTACCCATAGAAACAAAAATTCTCACCAAGATTGAGCTCTTAATTTTAATTTTAAGTACTTGCAATTTAAATATGAAGTTTTCTCATTTAAAATGCACGTAAAAAAAGTTTTTTTTTCAAATTTCTAATGCTCAGACACCTTTTAACATTTTGTGAATCGATTTTATGGACCTTACGGGAAATTCCACGCTCTTTAAAATTGCTTTAGTATTTTTTTTCGTAACTTGCACTGGGTCGTCAGTAGGAGCGATCAAAGTGCAGTTTTTGGAATAAATTGTTATTTTTCAATTTTTTTGAGTGAATCGCAAAAATTAGGGAGAAAAAAGAACTGACTTGAAAAAATAGTTTTTTTACCAATATTTAATGAATTTACAGCCATTTTTAGGCCTTCAAACGTATGAAATTAATAAATACTAACTAATGTTGCTCTTCCATTCAACTTTTTTCTTGATTACTAACATGTTTCTCTACAATAATAACTTTTTCTAAAGTTATTATCGTCTTTGACCTCTTTTAAATAAAAAAACAATACATTTAGTAATAAAATAACAACAAAAGCTTTATTCAGCTTTAAAATCGTTAAGTGCTTTTTATAAGAGTCGTAATTACTTAAAATTTATTAACTTGTTTTTTTATGATTGTATGTATGTTTCGAATAAAGATTTGTTGTTGTTGTTGCTCCTACTGACGACCCAGTGCAAGTTACGAAAAAAAAAAAAAAAAATACTAAAGCAATTTTAAAGAGCGTGGAATTTCCCGTAAGGTCCATAAAACTGATTCACAAAATGTTAAAAGGTGTCTGGGCATTAGGAATTTGAAAAGAAAAAAACTTTTTTATGTGCATTTTAAAAGAGAAAACTTCATATTTAAATTGCAAGTACTTAAAATTAAATTTAAGAGCTCAATCTTGGTGAGAATTTTTGTTTCTATGGGTAGATTAAAATTTTGCTTGAGCACCGAGAAAAAAAAATTTGCGGAAATGAATCACCCTAATAAAGACAAATAGAATCCAGTCATTAAACATAAGGCGACTAATATTCTACAAAGTATCAGACCTTGTAGTTTTTCATAAAAAAAGACCTGTTGTGATTTAACATGTAAATCAACAGGAGGATATTTTTAATATTATTTCTCCCGTTATTGTAATCATTTCGTGATAGTTTGAGATGGGTAGATGATTTGAATGAAAGAATAAATCGCACCACAAATCTTGAATGAAACAAAATGAAATTTGAAAATAAATATTTTAAAATGTACTTACAATACAAAACGCTTCTGGTGATGAACCCGTCGGTTTCCTGCACACCTCCATACTTCTTCAGAACGAATCCGAAAGGATTGAACGCCATCACCATCAACATGAACATACACAACGTCAACCTCGAACTGTCCAGCATACCCCTCGTCATGCTGGTAGCAGGTAGCATCTCTTCATCGCTGTCGTCCTTCAACAAGGCAGAATATTCCGGACTGGAAGGTAGAGAATGAGTCGGCGACAGAGAATGATCCGACTGAGGTGGAGTGTCCTGCGGCCGGTAGATGTCGTCACCTGTGGTGAGGAGATCTTTGAGGGTGTTCTTCTGTGCCATCCTCAAGGCCATGTTCTCTTTTTTTAGACGACTGTTGGAGTTCTGCAGGAACCGGATATAGTCGATGGTGCGTCTGAGAATGGCTGACTTGTTCAGCTAATATATAAAATGTATTACAAACACAGGTGTCGATGTTTAGGGTAACAATCAATCAACTTACTTTTGCTTCTTCACCTACTATCATATTCTTCAATTCGACGATTTTATCATTAATGCTGGTTCTGTATTTTTTCTCGATTGCATTATGAGCACTACGCTTGACTTCTTTAACTTTCGGTTCCTTGACCGGTTGCACTCTGTTGATGGCAACTTTGCTTTCTCCATCCAGTACCAAAGGTATTCCTGTGGTGGTTATTATGCTATTTGTATTTAATATGGTGTGTATTGACTGAGCATTATTTGTTGTATACATTACTGTTGGTTGATTTGTCTGTCAAAGTAAAAACATTGTGTGTAACATATCCTGTAAAACATTTGGTGACTGAAAGATTCATTTACTTTTTCACCAATTTAAAAAAATTAGAATTTCAATTCATCTGTATATGTTTTTTTGTGTGTTCAGCAATTACTCGAAACTGACTTAAGGAATTTGGATCGTTTAAACTGGATTATATTAAGGGGAATCCCGATGTCGACCAATATTTTTTTAAATGGCATAACTCATACCTTTTTTACTAAATCTCCAAAAACTTCTTATATAGTAAGCAAACTTTCTTATGAATAATATTTAGAGAAAATGTTATTCTTCATAAAAAGATTTGCATGTTCTGAAACCCATACTGTAATTATTATACATCACTTTTTAACTGTATATGAAGTTTGTCAGCAAATATGAATTTTGCTTAAAATTGTTATCAAACAGAAGTAATTAGAATTATTATGACATCACTATGAATAATAGTATAATAAATGTTTATGCCCCTTTTTCAACTGTACACGAGGTTTGACACAAAATATTCATTGTGCGTAAAAGTAAAGAACCTTTATTTTTTATATATCTAAAATTGCTATCAAACAACCTATAGTATTATTAGAATTGAAAATTGCTGTATCACTAAAAATTGTATGAATTTTTTTTTAATAAAAAAACTGATTTATTATAAAATTTCGGGGAGGAGAGCCTACTAAATGAATGTAACTGGAAATGTCTGATAAGGTGGTGACAAGTTAAAATGAAAAAGTATTAAATTGTTGCAGAAAAAATATTTTCTGCTTTTTAAGTTATTTTTGTTTATTTTTTGAAGTAGGTTTTTGTTTTTTTAGATCAAAGTTTGAAATTACAATTGTCATTAAAAAAACTATGGGTAAAATTTTTAGATTTACAGAGAAACTAAATAGATAGCAACAAATAAAATAGTTAAATTTAAAACTGATTATCAAATATTTCAAATCAATCATAAATGAAGGCTATAAGTATGAATCTATTATATACAAAAATAAAAACTACTAATAATTCATTAAAAAATGTTAATCTATCTTGGTAATCAAGTCATTTTTGATACAAAATATTACCAAATAACAAATCAAACACTGATAACAGAAACAAATCAAAGCATGGGGCTCATAACCTATAGAGAAAAAAAGTCCGAACCTTGATCAAAACTTATATAAACTTGGCATATGCTTTATATTTTTAAGGGGTGAAAACCACCCCAAACTTAAAAAATTAGTAAATCACAAAAATAGACGTGTTTTAGGCTAAAATTATATACAAATGAGTAGAACAAGTATTATTTAATATTGTAGAACATATTAACACGTTATTATATAGTATTTATAATATTTCAACCCTTAATATAGTATTTATAATATTTCAACCCTTAAAACCACCCTTAGCGACAAAATTACGGAAAAAATCTTTTTTTATCATTCTCAAATATTTTTAGATGTATATATGAAAAATAAAAATATTCTGTATAGTTATGGAACAAGAAACAATTTACTGTAATCTTTCAACCTTTAATGACAAAGTTACGATTTTTTTTCAAATCTTTTTTATACACTAACGATTTTCAAAATACACTGACACTACAGTCAAGTAAACACTGCAATATGAGCAGATGTATTGTTTTCGAGATTTTTTAGATTACACTGCTTGAAAAACATGGTCTCCACTCTCAACTGCTGTTTTTGTGCTATGGAAAATAAAAAAATCAGAATATTCTATGCGAAAAATGCTAAATATTTGTTCTCTAACATTTTTTGTATTCCTTTTATTTGTCATGTTATTTTGAAAAAAATGTATTTTTTTCAAAATTAAATTATTTTTTTTAAGTTTAAAATTTTCAACAATATGCATCATAAATTGCATTAACTTTCAGGATTTTTTATAAGCATCTAAATAATAAAGTAAATTATAGAAGGATAGCCTTTAATTTAAAATCTAGTGGCAAAAATAAGTTTTATTGCAGTATGTAAAAAATATAAAAATCAGTTCTTTTTTGAGCATAACTCTCAATTAATCCAGAATAACGAAAGAAATAATTTTGTAGCTCTTGGTAGCAATGATTGTTGACACCTGGAGAGTCAGTAACAAAGTATAAAACTGGAAATTTATAATAAATTATAAACCGGTCTTGCCAGCTCAACTCTGAAATTTTTTGGAGTAAACAAAATAATTTTGATGTTGGTTTTCAAGGCCTGCATTGTTAGTTTTACCATGCAAGTACATTTAAATAAATCATAATCTATTTTCAGCTTTCTATACCTCTATGTGTATAAGAAGCATTCTCAAAAATTAGTAATTAACTGATATTAATTTCAACCATAATTTTCACAATATTAAGTTTTTCTTCAAAAACAGTAGAAATTAGTATCAGTTAATCATCTAACAAATTAACAACAAATTTGGTATATTTGTTTTTTTTATTAGTCATATTTAGCTACATCAATTTCTTGAGATTGGTTCTAGCAACAAAATCATTTATTTTTAATTTTTTTTCTTTTAGTTCTTTTGTCAATTTGGCATTGCCTGTTTTATGGAGCTTTTTTGAACCAAGTACAGAATTAAAAAGATTTGGGATTATGTAATAGTCACTTTAAAAAAGGGAAGTACTAATAGTGATGAAGGAAACATATCACTGTCTAGAATGATTAGAATGGGAAGCATAGGAATAGCTGAAAAAAAAACAGGAGGAATAGGTAGCCACTTACTTTAAAAAATACAAATGTTGGGAAGCTATAATGTAAATTTAAAACTAATAAATAAAAAGGGAGGATGCTGATGGAACAGTTAAAATACACACTTGAATCCACCTTAATATATTCCAAATTGGAATTTATTTTTAAAAAGACCAGATTTCAAATGAATCAAATTAAAAACTGATCTAGAACATTTATTTGACATTTACTTGGACACACTTACCCTTGTTTGCATATATTTTGTTATAATAAAATTATGGAATCACCTCAGATTATATCTTATTAAAATACATTTCAAAACATCCAAATTGATTGACCCACTTTAGAAATATCAGCATGATTCATTGAACAACATACCCTTTAAACACTATTTATTCCAATTTTCTGGAAAACTTTAAGTGCCCTGTTATATAAAACAACCTTGCCATTCCATTATGTAATAGAATTAATTTTAAATTATCAAAATTGATTATGCCGTTTTTGAATAATCATTGAGCATGTATAAAAAAATAAGCTGATGAATGATGTAACGGGCATTCATCTGAACTTTCGTGGGTTACAAAAGGCAGTCTGTCTGGTTCCTTGGCTACCACTTTAAATGTCCTTGAGTGTTCCAGAATTCATGAAAAAAAAACTCTTTGCGACTATTTGATCTACTAGATCCTTCTGAGAAGAAATACATAAATTCAGTCACAATCTAGTAAACAACTGGTGTTCCAAAATAAATTAGTAAGAATGTAAAATTTAAATAAATCGCTGAATCCACTGTGTAAAATAAAAACATTACAAGAACATCCTCCTTTTTGGAAGTCTGTTAAAAGTGAAGCAAAAAACGTTAATTCTCTGTAAAATTAAATTCAAAGTTAATCAACAGTGTCAATGATAATTATGTTGCAATGATTTTTTAGGTATTTACATTTTTGTCAAACTTATCATCTGAAATGATAAATGTTTTTTTTTTGACCAAATACACAATCTATGATTACATAAATACTTGCTTAGAACTAACTCAATACTGTTTCTTTTCTTTAATTTCTGTCACAAATGTCATCCTTAATTTAACAAAATCTTGACAAGTAATTTAGAAGCCAATAAACAAAAAAACTTAACTCAATAAACAAATGAACTTACTTTGTTGTCACTTTTAATAAGTTTCGCTTGCAACAACACTGGTTGCTGTATATTCTGCAATATGACTGAACCGTTCTTCTGACTACTCGATTGAGATTTCGCACCACCCTGTTGCAAAATTATGTGTTGATTTTCTATTGGCAAACTCGTATACACGAGGGGTTGTGCATTGTGTTGCATATTAGGTGATGAAATAATGACTGCAGTTGGATTCTGGACAGGCAGGGATACATTTTTGACTTGCAAATTCTGAACAACTGGATTATTATTAGGAACTGGTTGTGGATGTAAAGGTGCATATAAAGAATTAGAACCGTTGCTGGTGTTATTGTTGTGCGGTGACACGGCAGGGTAAGTTGTATTTTTAGTAGGTGGTAGTGTTGTATCAAAGTTGTTCCGATTTGGTGACACAAGGGCTGGGTTCAGCAGATTGTTGCATTTCACGTCTTCCATCAGATCTAAAGGCAATGAATCATTCAAGTTGGCTATGGTTTCTTCGCTGAAGAGGTCACCATTCAAAAGATCATTTCCGCAGTGGCCCAAAATATCTACAATTATATGGATTATTATCCAGAATGTGTTTTAATGCTTTGGAAAAACCTATACTCACCATCCAGGTCATCTGACATGAAGTTCAATTCGTCGTGCGACAAAAAATGAGGAATTTCTTCCTCCATTTTTCACGGGAATTTTCTCGCTGGGCTGTTTTCAATTTTTCACTTTTCACAATAAAAACGTAACTATTGAACATCGAATCACCACATTTCGATTAGCGAATCAAATGTCAAGATCGCATGAGGTGATCTGTGACGTCACATCGCAAGGTAAAGGGAAATCTGTTGAATTGAGACGGAAATATTGATCACATTTTGGTGTTAAAAAGAGACAAAATTATTGATTAGCGTTCACTGCTATCTGTTGAGAGGTTGTACAAGTTTTTGACATACAAACTGTAATAGTGCATTAATGGTTGCATGACAATTTGATTTTTCTAGTTCTTTAAATGGACCTCAATTGTATGATCTATGTTATGGAGTAAACCATTGGTTAGGGTATAAAATTTGTGTTTATACATCTGTGACGCACCAAAGGTTCCACAGCCACAGGTTTCCCATATGACTAAGGTAATGAAATGCAAAAACTTAAATTGCATTTGTTTCGATACTTCGTTCCGACATTACACTACCTTGATCTTTGAATACCGATACGACTTATTTTATATTTCAACAAAGAGTAGGTATGAAGACATTGTCAAAATAAAAATATCATAAAACCAGAAAGTTTGCATCTTAATTAGAATTAGTTCGAAAACATTCGAAGTAAACATTTGAAAATAAGTTAGATATCAAAAAATTAACTAAGGTTCTTTGTAACTTTATTTTGTTTAATAATTCAATACATAATTTAAATGATTTTCGGTTACTGTTAAATGATTAAGATTTAAAAAAGCTGTCTCCTTTTTTGCAAACAGCAAACCTACAGTTTGTTTCAGTCATTTTAAAAAACATACTATCATTCAATAAAGAAAACGAATTATACATTTCTGAGTATTTGTTCAATAAAGGCAATATATCTATTCACTTTAAAATGAAAATCTTAAAAAAAATAAAAAATTAAAAATAATTATTATGGAATACAAAATAGACCTGAAACGACCCAAGAAATTTCAGAAAAGAACTTAACACAATGTTTATTTCAACAATAAGAATAATCTAATGTAGATAACCATTAATACACAAAGAAATTGAAGACACTTGTGACGCAAGTAGGCAACCGTATAGAGTTTAAGGACTGTGTGTTGGGCCGATTGCGGCCATCTTCAGAGAGAAAATTGATACTAGATTTCCATTAGGTTATGACTGAATGGTTTCTAAATTAAAAAATCAATCTATATCTAAAGCTTGAGTTAGTGTATCATAGGTGGCAGACTGTAAATACGTTTAAATAATCTAACATGATAAATTCCTACAGGATGTTTCAAAACAAGTGCGAAAAACTTTTAGAGGCGACTTTAATAAAGTATAGTTTGTTGTATAAATGTTTTGTCAAAAGTCAATCATTATTGATATATCACGATTCAAAACTGGCGCAAAATCTTGTTACAAAACATTATACACTGGGAAAAATTAAGAAACCTTCGAGACTTCAATCTTCTACATAAAAACTAACTTACTATTACGATAAATACTGACCGAATAAAAACACTGCAAGAAAGGACGTTCAGAACAATTCGATCAATTGAGGAACGCCTTCGATATTATTCCAGAAGCAGAAATTATAATCGTGCTAAAATAGAGCGAGAATCATCTCGAATGCAGGAAGGGTATAAGAATATGACGGTCCGGTAGCATAGTGTAGTTTGTAATTGAGTTGAATCTACTGTGAAACGATCAGCTGTACGCTATTAGTCACCCTTGCTATTTTGAATAAGTTTCGTATTTATTTCGGTAAAATAGAGAAATTAAATTTATTGTGAGTAAAAAAAATATAATTGAACTGACGAAGTTTGTATGAATATCTATTTTATTTTTTATCTTAAAAACGAAAAGCGGTAATAATGATAATTTATAGGTTTTTTACCACTATATAAAAACATAAATTGCATGTTTTTCACGTTTTTTAAAAATGAGTGGAAACGTTGGAAATAGACCACGCCTTCATTCTTCTCAATCAAATTTAAAAAATCCTTATCCAACGACTTGGAAAAAAATTGGATGGTCCGATTTATTTAGAAACTTTTTTATCTATTGTATTTTTTTTCATAAAACTTACCGATTTGAAATTAAAACAAAATATTACATTACATTACGTCGTGTGACGAGGAATAAATAAAAAATATAGCACGTTGTGTTTTTATTTGAGTTGCATTGTTTAAATATATTTGTAATAGAACGATTTTATTCCATAGTTCATTCATTAATATTGTTATAAAACTCATATTCGCCGCCGCTGGAGACACGTTAGTCATTCTCCGATATGTTTTACAGTGGTAAAACTCGGTGTGCGTTTTTAAGATAAAAAACAATTCGCGTTTGTTTCAAAACACCCTGTATAATAGAAAGTATTGAATGGATTTCATTACTTTTAGTTGACGATTTATTAAAAAAGTCAGTATGTTTTTTATTAGTAATAAGTTATGCTCCTACGCCGGATTTTACAATGTGAATGGTACCATTTGACTATTGTATTTTATAAAATATAAAATAATTCACGCTCTTCAATGAAGTATTCCGATAAGTCAGATATAGCCACTTGAAAATTTTGTATTAACGATCCTGTCTTGTACAAAGTACAAGTGTTCATATATATAAAATCAATCAATCAATTTCATAAGTTACTTGTAGTAGTAACTTGAAGAAAAACATGTTAGTTTTCAAAATAATTATTTTGCTCTCTGTAATTCTTTTGGCACGAGGTTCAATAATTGGGAACTACTTTAAAACAATATTAAACACAATTAATATTGACGAACCGGACGTAAGTGTTAGTGATTCAGAAAACTTGCAGTTGCATCCAGACTATGGCCTTAATATTGTGAGTATTTGAATTATGTAATTGGAATATATATATATATATATATATATATATATATATATATATATATATATATATTTGTTTTAAGTTTTTAAGTTTTCGCGGGCACTAAATGTTTTAGGTGGTTTCCGGGAATTCATCCGCGTAGTTGATAACTGATCCCTGCCGGGAATTCTGTATTCGAGTAACTAGAAACGAAAGTAGAAGGCTACGTGAATTATGCGAACCGACCTGAAGAGGGCAGATGTGACTCTGCCGAAACGTCGTCATTTTACCATCGACCCGGCAGGGATCAGTTATCAACAACGCGAATGAATTCCCGGAAACCACGTAAAACATATATATATATATATATATATATATATATATATATATATATATATATATGATGTAACATGTTTTGCCTTACCATATATCATTAATTTAGTAGGAAATAGATTTCTTGAATATTTTCATTTATAAACCAATGTCTGCTGTTTTCTAATATACATATTTAGAGTTTTTTTTATTTCTTAGAAACTTAGGGATCATATAGACTGAGGCCCACTGTTCGATCTAGGCCTTTTAAGTCAGTATTCTAGTGATACTTAGGGAGAATGCAGATTCTGTTGCAACGCAATTTTTGTGGTTCCAATTCCTCCGTGTTTGTTGCAAAAGAGTGATTCTGAAGCAGGGGTTGACCCAATGAGAATTTCATAAATTTTGAGTAGGGTAGGCTATAGAAAACGTATCGGAAGGCATAACTGCCAATAATAGATATAACGAAAAATAATGTGAAACACTAATTTATTAATAAACAAAAATTACTGACCAAACTGTACTCTTGTAAGTGAGGATGTCATCTGCAAACAATTTTGAAATGGTAATAGGGCACTGAAAAATGTTTATGATTCTGCAGTTTTTGCCTAATATCTTCATTTCTTATACAGTCTAATTCTACACAACCCTTTACTGATCTCAATATTCTCATATCTGATGTCTCCTGTTTCGGATAATAGCGTAGGGATTGACATAACTTTGTAATATTTAACTTTGTTTCTTTTAACGTCTTTCACTTTAGTGTTCTTCTGATAGTTCCAGAAATTCTTTGAAAATTATGAAAATTAGTATGTGATGTCGCCTCCTAAATTTCAAAAATAAAGCAGCGGTAGTTACAAAAGTAGAAACCCTTGTCCAAAACCTGTTCTCATTTCAACATTTTCCGATTACTTCCATCTAATTATAATTATTTTGTCAAAAGTTCTTTCTAATACAAAAACAACAATCTTTTCCTGACAATGTCATTATGTATGTAACAAATGCAACAATGAATGGGTCCACCATGGAGCAGCGCGTTAATATGGTTGAAGCCTTTTTTGAAAAGTGCGTTCAAATCAAAATGTATATTGTGCACTTCGTGATTTTATTAGTCAGCATAATCGACCAAATATGCGCACAATCGAGAAAATTTTGTTTAAATTTCAACAAACCGATTCTATGGGAGATGTGAAAACACCTGTGCGTGTTCATAGAATTCATACTGTAGAAAACATTACTGTTGATCGCGAAAGTTTAGCAGAAGATCGACTCGCCGTCGGGCAATTGCACATCTCACAGGCCTTGCTGATGCGAGTTTTAAGTAATAACTTGAACTTACACGCTTAGAAAGCTCAATTATCTCAAGAACTAAAGCCTATGGACCATTTGAAGCGTTGTCAATATGCCGAATTATTGTTCGAACAACTAAAGCGTATGTGGACTCTATGAAGAAAATCACCTTTCATCTAATTGCAGTCGTTAACATGCAGAATTTCCCCATTTGGGCAAATGACTATCTAAAAGTGCTTGTAGAAATGACGATGCATCCGCAAAGAGTGACTGTTTGGTGGGGTTTATGAGCTGGCCAGACTTCTTTGAAAATGAGGTCGGCTAAGCAGTTACCGAAAATGGTGTTCACTATACCGAGATAACAACCGTTTTATGGTCGGAATGGGAAGATATGCCACTGGGCGATATGTGCAGGTTTCAAAAAGATAATACCACTTGCCACACTGCTAAGGAAACTATTGCTCTATTGTTATCTAACGGAGCAGTGATATAAATTGGCCGCGATCTGACATCATTGGACTTCTCTCTTTTGGGTTATTTGAAAGAAATAAAGCCTTCAACAATTCAAGAGAAAACTAGGCACCTTAACTATACTGAACCTCAATTATGCCCCAGTATCATCGAAAATATAGAGCATCGAATGGAAGTGTGCCGCGGAAGCTTTGGCGATCCTTTGGCTGATATTTTGTTTTACACAGTATTGCCACGAACTCTACTATCATTCAAAAATAAAATTAAAACAATTTCCTAAATACTCTGCGTTTTATTTACAATTCACATGGGCCCTTTAATGAATGGTTCACCCCGTATTTAGTACCTATTCAATATAGTAAGTTTGTTAATAGTATGTAAAGAACAGTTTAGTCAGAGTCTAAACGGTGCTATTCATCTAAATGTATTATGATCAACATTGTAACTTCCTCTATACAAGGATTAAAAATTTTAGTATGGGTTCTTGAAAAAATACGGCTACCCCATCGAAACTTACAATGTTACTACTCAAGATGGCTACATCCTCACCCTTCATCGAATACCACACGGAAGAAACGGTAGAAACGATGGGAAATTCAAAGTAAAACCCTCAGTAATTCTACAACACGGATTGGCCTGTAGCAGTGTCGATTGGATAAATAGGGGGCCAAATATTTCCTTGGGGTTGATGTTGGCAGACGAAGGGTGGGACGTATGGTTAGGAAACAATAGAGGAACCATGTGGTCTAGAAAGCACCTACATCTTAATCCAGATGCTGATAAGGAATTTTGGGCTTACAGGTAAGAGTAGCTATTTGTATGTTCATAGGTTTTGGTTTTATAACAATATACATTCTCAGTTAGATACTATTACATACTACCTTTCAAATGAGCTATCACTTGCCATAAGGTCTTATTTAAAATTAGTGGCCACAGTGATCCTGTGCCGTCATCTATTACTGATAAGTCATCTGTTAGCACTAGTAGAGAAGTGTGCAATGATTTATTATCACCTTCCGAATTTCATCAGTTTAAGTCTAACCGTATGAGGGAGGTCGGAATTTTGGCAGACACTGTATCAAGAACACGAAAGTTTTTTTTTCAGTTTCAGCGAATGCGGTTACTACGATATGCCAGCCTTCATAGACTTTGTTCTAGAGAAAACTAGTCACGAAAAGCTTTTCTATGTAGGGCATTCTCAAGGAACTACACAGTTTTTCGCAATGACTGCTTCAAGACCAGAATACAACAAGAAAATAGCCCTAATGACTGCACTGGCTCCAGTTGCTTACAGTACACATTTAAGTTCCCCCATTTTTAGAATTTTGGCAAAAATGATTGATATAGTTGGAGTAAGTCGTTTTTAGCATTTGTTACGATATGAGTATTTTTTTAGATAATACGTGAATGTTTTGGACTCTCATAATTAATTTATTGTTGTTCTAAAAAATATACCTTTTATTATATTTGCAGTGTTAGTTTATGTCACAATGATTATTTCAATTTTTAGCCAATAGGTGAGCAATTAAATTTTACTCATATTGATTATTTGCCCGGACTAGCAAGATTCGGGAAGAAATATTGTGCTGAAGACAATAAGTTCAATGTCGTATGTGGATTTGTCCTTTTTTTAATGACCGGGTTCAATCTTCCACAATTTGATATGGTAAGTAGGATATTATCTCCAAATAATAAGACAATCGTATTAAATAAGAGGGTTGGGTGTTAGATTTAGAGTTTGTATAACGCAAAACAAATTTAATGCTACAAAAAATCTCTTATATTTTTGAAAATAGATTTTTGCATGCGTTTTAACCAATTCTCAGAACTTTTTCTGTTTCGATTGATTCACTTCCAATACTTGCATTTTGAATGCATTAACGCCTACTCAATTTGTTTTGTCATCCGTGGGATAAAAAGTTACTGAGCGCTAAATCATTTTCTTCCAAATACATGAAACTGTACCCCTAAAGTATTTTCTAAATTCTTGACTCTCGATAGTTTCATAGACGTGTTTTGAAGCACCGTGATCTATTTCTTACGCATTTCTTTACTGGTAGAATTAATTTTTCATGAAATGTTGGATTCAAGTATGCCCCAATCTCATATATTACGGATTCGATGATACTGCCACTAAATTCATTAAAGCGTACTTAACAAATAGTCAATTATTGTCAATAAATAACCAAACATCAACCCCCAACCAATTAGACTCGGTAGTTCCCCAAGGTTAAATTTTAGGTCCGCTACTATTTCTTCTAAATAATACATCGGATTTACCCATAAATATTAATTACAAGAAGTTACTTACATTTTGCACTGAGAAGAATTTTTTACATCACTATAAACAACACCAGTAGCAGTTGTGTGATCATGAGCATAACTACGGGGGGCGGGGGCATATTTCCCTCCCCCAGGACCTGAAAACAGTCACATAAAAAATCGATTGTGGAAGCCGTTACTTTGTGATAGTCAATCATGATGATGAAATGAAACTAATTACTTTGTTTACTATCACTAACACATTTATTCACTAAAAACATGTGACTAGTTTCGATTATATAAACAATGAAAAAACCCATCTAACAAACCTTAAATACAAAACAAATGACCAAATACACCGACATGATGGTTAGCCGGTCGTGGTCAATAATATTCATTATGTTATTGACCACGACCGGCTAACCATCATGTCGGTGTATTTGGTCATTTGTTTTGTATTTAAGGTTTGTTAGATGGGTTTTTTCATTGTTTATATATGTTTGAAAATGATGCGCTAGGCATCGAAACTAGTCACATGTTTTTAGTGAATAAATGTGTTAGTGATAGTAAACAAAGTAATTAGTTTCATTTCATCATCATAACAGTCACATAAATTTGCTGAGTTGCCCCCTTGGACCAAAAATTTTTCTAAATTATTCCTCTTTGTAGGACAATTTTCTTTCCGATTTCCCCCCCTCTACCACATTTTTCCCCTTATTTGCCTCTTACTAAACCAAAGGCTGGGTATGATAAAATATTTCCAAAATATAAAGGTTAAGCCTTGTAAAATTTATGCAGGATAGTTTACGATGGGTTTGTAAAAAATCCGTTGTAAAAAAGAATGATGTCTAAAATTTAAACAATATATGCTGTTATAAAGATACTATTGAAATAGAACGTACACCAGTGGTTTCCAACCTTTTTGTACCTGCGCTCCCCCTTAAAATAAAATGTTGTGCCCCCTTAATTTTTCTAACAATCTAATTGTGAATTATGTATACCTATTTTGCTGATTAATTTTTTTGACACCTATTCGACTTTTTTGGTTTGTATTCGAAAATGGTATTTTGGAAACAGCTGCAGGTTGGAAACCACTGAAGTACACAGTAGGGTAATTGTGCTGACAAACACTTTTTGGAACTCCATGATAATCTGGTTATCTTGATTTTGAACTAGTTCTATTTCCAATCTTAGGTTATGGTTTCTGTACGGACTCAAGGAGCTTGTAACTTGAAATCCATTTTGCTATTTTCGCAAAGGGTTGTACAAGTGGGAAATACACTCAATGTAGTCACTTCACTATGGATCTTAACTATGTATAAACTACATTTTTAACTCATAGACATGTACCATATAGAAAAAATGTCACAGAATAAATTTTTTGTTACTTACCACCATAGGCGTACCCAGATGAGATTTGGGGGTACAACTGAAATCCTCCCCTCTAAATTAAGCAAAACATTATTCTCTTGTTCAGTAATTCTGATCCTTACGAAATTAGAACTACTTTACAACAGATTAATAACAAAATATGATTACCAATTAAATTTCCTTTTTTCTGTCAAGCGTTTTTTAGGGTTCCGCATATACAATATACGGATACCCTTATAATATCACTCAGGATTTCTGCCTCTGTCACATCACAGCAATTTTCTCCTAAACTACTGGACGGAAGAGGTTAAAATTTGGTATCAATGTATAGTTTGGTGACCCGATCAGGAGTACATATCGTAAATGAAGAAATTTTGATTTTAGGGGTACTTCTGGGGGGAAAAACTAAAAAAATCGACCGTTCCCCCCTGATCTCCGAAACTACTGAGCCTAAAATTTTGAAAAAAATAAGAAATATAGAACGTTGCCCGAACTTTACAGGAAAAATAAGGAGAAACCATTAATATTAATTTTGGGGAGCAAATTATAGAATTAAATAAAAATTTAAAAATAAACAAAAAATCAAACGCATCATGTAATATATCAAATGAAAGGTCTCATTCTGAGGAATACAAATATATTTTTTTCATATTTTAAAAAAATTATTTAAAAAGATATTAACGAAAATATACCAAAATTTACCCATCCCCCCCTTATCTCCGAAACTATAACTATAATTAGAGGTATAGGTTCTGACCTGAAGTTTACTGGAAAAATAAGGAAAAACCTCTACTTTTAATTTTGGGGGGCAAATTAGAGAATTAAATGGAAAATATAAAATTAAAATTGTTTCTAACCCATCATGTTATATATCAAATGAAAGGGCTCATTATAACGGAAACAAATATATTTTTTTCAAATTTTTAAAATAAATTAATTAAAAGATATTAACAAAAATATAAAAAAAATTACCCCCCCCCCTTTATCTCCGAAACCATAAGCTGACAATTTTGAAAAAAATTGAAGTATAGCCCCTCATCTGAACTTTACTAAAAAAATAAGGAGAAACCCCTAATATTCATTTTGGGGGGCAAATTATAGAATTAAATGGAAAATAAAAAATTATAATTGTTTCGAACGGGTCCTGTAATATAACAAATCACAGGGCGCATTATGACGAATACAAATATATTTTTTTTAATTTTTTTTAAATGAATATTTTAAAATATATTAAAAAATATTTTAAAAAATTACCCACTTTCCTCGTTATTCCCCAAACTATAAGACCTCAATTTTTTTGTTTATAGGAAAAATTTGAAAAAAATCCCTAATTCTATTATTTGGCTCCTAAATAATAGAATTAAACGGAAAATAAGTTATTAGAAAACCCCATAGTAATTTTAGGGACAAATTATACAATTAAATGGAAAATAAAGATTCAATTTTCAAATGCATCATGTAATATATCGGATAAAAGGCTCAATATGCGAATTACAAATATATCATATTTTTAAATCTTTTGTTTAAAAGATATTAACAAAAATATAATAATAAAAAATAAATATCGACATAATTCCCACTTTAGAAACTACACTATTTAAATTTGTGAAAAATATATTTTATTTGTATTTTTTAATAATTTGAATAACAGATTTAATAATTTATAATTTAAAACTTGACCTATTTTGCCCTTTATCTTCCAATCTACAGAGCCTCAAAACTCAGACAGTAGATTATAAAAGACTTCTCTGAAAGTTTATTAATAAAATAAAACTCTAATGTTAATTTTTTGGGGTCAAATTGGAAAATTAAATATGTATTCTGATAAATCTCAAGCGAATCCTGAAGCAGATAAAATGAAAAGTCTATGTGTGGAAAATCAAAGTGTATATATTTTTTATAAATTTAAAACGCTTCCTTTAAAAGATATAAGGGTAAATATAAGAAAATGCACTCATTTTCTGCTTGTCTGAAACTGGAATATTAGAATCTTGAAGGTGGTACGGAACCCTAAGTATACGAGTCCAACTCGCACTTGACCAAATTATTTAAACATGGACCGTACCCCACAACCCGAAATACCAGCCAGGGTTCGCCTCTGCTTAAAGCTTTATTAACTAAGTTTCAAGTGAATGCTTAATATAAATTACTTTTTCGTATTGCAGTCTTTTTTTCCAGTAATGCTTTATAATTTTCCTGCTGGAATATCTTTAAGAATGTTGACACACTTTGGACAAAATACTAAAAGTGGTAAGATTTTATAAAACTGTAATTGCTCGAATTTCTGACATATTTCATTTTAATTGCCTGTTTTTAGGTTCATTCAGACATTATGATTATGGGTGGTTTAAAAACTGGGAACATTATAAATCTTTGGAACCACCGCATTATAATTTTTCAGAAATAACTACGCCCGTTGCTTTGTACTACTCCACCAATGATTTGTTAGCCTCAGTTCCGGTAAGTAATAATATAAATGGCTAGAAAATCAAGCAAAATTTTCTGTTTTGTGTTTCATGGCAACAACTGCCTTAGTGAAATATCTGCTAGATTCAAATATTAGTCAATTAAACAATGTATTCTTGAAAAAGGGTACTTCACATATCAGTCAAACTGTATACATAAAAATTGTGGATATGTAAACTCGACCTTCACCCTAAGTACAGAACACAGGTTATTCAAGATTCCTTAACAAACAAATTAGAAGAAGCCGACAATAAGTAAGTGAAAGTCAAGAACTGCATTGCATTTTTCTTAGATATTCAGACACCAAACTTTTAACACCGAAAGGAAACATCAGAAAAATGTCAGGAAAGCAGTCTCAAAATCGCAAGTAAAGGCCATCTCAAAATAACAGCCACACTGCCCACAACACACAACAACACTTTAAACATCTTTATTTTACCAAAATAAAATTTCTTATTTACAAAACAAAGTGACTAACAGCTGATCGCTTCGCTCTGCCGTTATAATTCACACTAAATATAGACTACTCGTCTCATAAGATAGTCGTCCTTAAACAGGATCCTCGAAAGTACCAGAAGTCTATTCGGGAATCACACTGAACTGTTTTTTACATTAATCAAGTTTTTGGGACTGCCGTTGTTGCTTTTTTTATATACAGCCTGTTTTTTTTTCATTTCGTGTAGAATGAATGTTATAACAGTATTAACAATACCAACTGAGACCCGGATTAATCGTCTAGACCTATACTTCAGGGCTGAACACTATTATTGATTTTAATATTAAACGATTATTTACGTTAACAAAATAAATAATAAACATATATGTAAAGGGATAGATATCATTTCATATCTGTACCTCAACGAGAACGTGAAACATACATGGGGCGGGGAATGGTAAGATGGGAAATTTACTTAACGAATGATAAGTAATTTTTAACTACCTGCATCAATATTAGAAGTAGTCTAATGAGATAACACTTTGTAGACGCGAGATGTAAAGACCGACATCTAGAATTTTCGGAGAACTAGGAGACAGAGGTTCCCAATCTGGAGCCCTTCCTTGTAAATGCTGTTATCCTGTAACTCCTAGGTTAGAATGTCACGATAATATTTTCAGTTGTATATATTGTCTTGCATACAAAAGAATGACACCTCGAAGAGCGTTTCCAATATCTCAGACAGGTGAAGTTATCCCAAAAATTTTATAGTGACATTCTTAGGAGTACGGGTTATCAGCATTTCAATGGAACAGAAACAATATCTATTGTATATATTGTCTTGTGAATCAAAGAATGAAAACTCGAAGAGGGTATTCAATACCTCTGACAGTTGAAGTAAACCTGAAAATTTTATCGTGACATTCTAACCTACGAGTTAAGGGATAACAACATTTACACAGAACGGCTCCAGATTCGGAACCTCTGTGTGCTAGTTCCCCGTTCGCGTCTAGAAATTTACCGATATGTACCAAATACATAAATAAGTATTTGAGGGGGATTTCTCTTGTGGAAAGGGCAAACGATGAAGGTTCCCTGACCAGAAACAATATATATTTTATATATTGTGTTGCGTACAAAAGAATGACACCTCGAAAAGAGTATAGCACTTTGTGTTAGTACTAAACCATTTTCAATATTTTGCGTCTATTTATTACGAAAGTTTAGTGAGACTAGTTAATACAAAGTTCGTTAATCTGCAAATATCACCAATTTATGAGGATGAATACAATTAGGTGAATCATTGATGTAAATAATGAATAGAATAGGTCCAAGGACCGAATCTTGAGGAACTCCATATTATATTGGTTTAAATTCAGACGGACAATCGTTATAAGTAAGAATCGAATATGTAGTAGGTAAGTTTTTTAACAAATTATCCTGAAGGTCAAAATCAACATTCTTGGAATAAAGATGTTGTTGCTCAAAACCAAACTGGAAATTATTTAAAAATTAATTTTATTCAAATAAGAAACTAAATGGTGGTGGAGATTGGTAGTTGTGGTAAACATGGGGTTCACCAAATTGGTGGATGGTCTCAATATATAAAGGGAAGCTTTCTTAGTAATGATATATTGATTTTATTATTAGCTAACCAGGGAGAATAGCTGCACGTGGCGAACTTTTACTAAATTTCATATCCGAAAAAAATTATAGAATACATAAGAATATCCAAAAGAAGATTTTTTAGCGGTGTTTAACCATCTAATAGTGACCAATAACACAATATCGAAAGACTGACAGCGTAATGATTCCCCCGCTAGTACTTAAAAAACAACAGGTAGTAGTAATGGAACTCAATCCATTTTTTAAGCTTTAGTTTCTCAGATATGCCAAGAATAACTTCAAAAAAGACTGACTTTACGGGAGAATGTACCCTTCAATCTGCATAGAAACCAAGATATTTGGTTTCTGTCTTTTGGTTTGGTTGAACAGAATACAAATTCAATCGCCTAAGTGAGTAAGACATGCTGGTATAATTAAAAAAAAACTAAACAGAATAATAGCTATTGCATTCCTCGTAGCGATGTGCCAGTAAAAACTGGGTGTTAAAGTTAATACTAACAACGTAAAAAAATTTGGAGGAGAGAAAACCCAATGAACAGACAAAATAATTCAAGACCTCCTCAACAATCTTTTCGAAATTACTAACAACGTATCTTGATCAGATAGTATTCAGAACACTCTTATCTTTTTTGGGTTTAAAAGAGACAGCCTTCATATTTATATATGTATATTCTTAAGTGCTTGGAAAAACTCGGTGCCTTAAGCGCAATCGCAGTAAGAAGAGACTCGCTGTTCGTCTCTCGTACAATACGGATCTCGCTAAAACGTTACCCTATGTGCTCGCTAGTGCAAACCCAAAGTGCTTGTGCAGCTATTACTCATTTATTGTAAACCCCCTCGTGAGTGCGCATTGCCCAACAATATAAATTTTAGTTGTGCCTAAAAACCCAGGGTTAAGGCCGGCTACCCGCGCCGAATGCAGACAAATACATGGATGGCAGATTTCCCGAGACTTTTACTAGATCTAACTCGTAGACAAGGTAAGAGTTTTCTTATGAAGGGCAATTGAGTTTTTATCAAAATAGAACCAACTCAAAACTACAGTCCACTTAACTCAATTCACTACAGATAGTGAACTGTATAGCAAAAAATAATTCATACTTAACAGAATAGAATTCCAAACAGGAAATGTGCGTATTTGCTACTTTTACACAAGCAGTAAATAATATAATTTTTTGAAAACTGTACAGTTTCGCAAAATGTCAGAATATCAGGAAGAACTAATTAATCGTTTTTTAATTTACAGAGTTTATTCTGTTTATTTGTTTTGTTCCAGTTATGATCGAAAGTCCTAAAATATTATTTTTTCAGGATGTAGAACAACTTGCGGCTCATTTGCCAAACGTAACTCGAAAACACCTCGTGGCAGAAAAATATTTTACTCATCTGGATTTTCTGTGGGCCAATAACGTGAAAACCCTGTTGAACAGCAAGGTTATAGAACAAATGAACACTTATGCCAAAATGAATGATAACAATGCAGCATCGACATACACCGCAAACGTAATGCTCGTTTGTTTTGTTTTCATAAACCTTGTTTGGCGGTGATTAGATCCAATGAGTGCTTTGTGATAATTTTATCAAATATCAACTTATTTTTTTGTGATATGTTAAATAAATACGATTATATCGAATTATGTAGTTTTATTTATTCACTTGTTTTTGCGTAATATCAATTGGCAGATATGAGCAATATTTGTTTCTGTAATATTTATACACTTATTGGGAATGACACCGCAATAGTTGAAAATGCTTGTATCTTTCTAAACGTCTCAGGTATAGGTCAGACCCCGTTCTCAATGGCAATAAATAGAATATATGAAATGTAAAATTTTAAAAAAAGTTTGACAATATTATGTGGCGTATGACGTAACTAAGAGCATTTTATTTAATAAAATACAAGGTAGCACAGAAAATAATTAAGCTCCTTTGGATAAAAAATATTTATAAAAACTGTTCTTTCTGCCAATAATTACCCAGAAAAAATTATTAATGAAGAGTAAAGTAAAATCGAATACCAAACAATCGCTAACAATCAGTAACAACCTCATTCAAACAACATTGACTCACAAAATAATCGCATTACGACAATAACAATACCACATATACAAGGTTTCTCAGAAAGACTAAAAAGAGTAGGCAACAGATCTAAGATTAAAAACCACATTTAAATCAAGAAATAGACTCAATTCAATTATATCAAAATCAAAAAACACCAGCTCAAAATACAAAAAAATGTATTTATAAAATTCTTTGTTAATCTTAAGCTAGGATTTTCCAACAGCGTCGAAACGCATGCGTCAGAGGTATGCGTTTTTACACGTGCCGGAAACGCAGAAGGCTATGTTTTCTTAATGACGTTCAAAATAATGTTTTGGAAGAAAAATTGTTAGCTGCTATGCAGATTTGTCATGCTGTGTCCTGTGAATGAAATTTTTAACATGGATGACATTATAAAATTAATATTGTCAGAAAAAGACTATGATAAAAAAGCAATGATAATCTTTCATTTACTACCTATTTTGTAATAGGGAAAACTGAGTGTTATGCAAATTTACTATTAACAGGTCGTTTAAATTATAATGAACCCACATTTCATATTTAAGTGCATACATAAACAATATTATTCAGGAAACATTTTTTTAGTAGTATTTAAATACCCTTCTTTCATAAAAACGTATCTTTTTAAAACTAGCAATTAGATTGAATGCCAATTGCGAAAAATAGGTGAGAGTAATTTTTGAATAGCTGGGTGATGATTTTACATCGGATGTAGGTCTAATCTCAAGTGTTGAACCATTTTCAGAACGTTTTACAGTAAAAAATAACAAGCACACGCATAGCATGACAGAAAACCCAACAAATTTTCTACAAGTATTACATCGGTATCCTCTTGAATCACGCGACATATCTTATACATCTACCCAAAGGTAGAATGCTTCAAAGTACAGCCTGTACAAGTGGAATCGTAACGTTGGACCAAAGAGAAAGGAAACCGAGTGGAAGTATCTGTCTGTGTCTAGATCTGTAAGCAATAGATAGACGTCACTTGACTGATACTAAAAGGCACGTTTTTCTCGGGACTCTATCATTACATCTATGAGTTGACCTCTACTCTACTACTCTCTCTATACTCTCTCTACTCTATGTCGGCAGAAGTCACAATACTTTAAATAAGAAAACCTGGTGCGAAAGAAACAAAGCGAAATCATCTGCAGCAACAGGCCCAACACAACGATATAAAATGTTCAGGTATCGACCAGTGCGAATGTTTCAATGATGAGGTGTTTAGTTTTGTAATTTGACACAATTAATATTTTTTGACAATTCCTGTATATTATTGGAAAAAGTTACATGATATCATTTTAGGTTTCCGAACATGCAGATAATAATATTAAGTTTTCCATATACTTCCAACTTAGACTAGTACAATATATATATTGTAAAGTTCTTATTTCCTCTTCGGGTTCTTGAAACTCACTCTAATCTATTTCCACTACTTTAATTTATATTCACACAACTATTTACAATTTATCTTGAACACTTTTTGTATGTATACTAAACTGTGACCAAATACAGAATGAATCCTTTCGCCAGCTCTTCGTATTTATATATTTCTTCTCCCTAGGAGGTAAATGAACCCTAGGAAGATTTCCTTCATGTGTTCTAGAAGATTCGAGGAAATTCGTTAGAGCCAGCCGCCGGTCTCGGGTCGACAGACCAACATTTCGGTTTCTGCGAAATATCAGAAGAATGCTGTTTCCATGAAATATAGGATCAATCCTGTCACAATATAGACGAATTGAGGTAGGAATAAAATTGTCCAAATTGGTTTATAATTAACGAAATTTCTGAGATAACAAACAAAAAAATACAACAGAATTGAGAAAATTGTTAAAAATAGGTAAAAATGAACAATTAATATCTTTTTTATGTAAATTTATTTTATTTTCTTTGTACTCAAGCACTTGGTTATTTAAAATTTATCTTATTTTTCTGAATATTAAAGAATAAATTGGTTTGAAATTAGCATTCTTTAGTTTTGAAAAACTTTAAATGTTAACCCAAATGGATATAATAAGAATAACGTACGAGCAGTTAATCTAAAGATTGCAGGTCCTTGATTCATGTGCACATCTTTATTACATATTTAATCTTACACAATTATCCTCTAAAAACGATTGTTTCTGAATTAAAAAATCATTTGAAATAATCTCATTCTGTACATATCTAAGTTTTTCAACTGATCAGATAAAATCGTCAAGTTTTAGATATTAGCAGAAGATAACGCAGATTACATTAGTAAGTAGCCTTGCTAGTCAATTTTTCGTAATAAATAAAGTACTTTTGATACCAATTACAACCTTTGATTTTGCAACACAGATTATTGAGTCGTAAAAATACCATAATGTGGTTAAGACACGTTTTAATTATTTTTGGTTGTGTTTGTTATATTGAAGCTTCTATACTCGGAAGCTTTATAAGAAATAAACTAAGAAATTTAACGGTAAATGAACCACTTGATGATGGCCTTCTGCATCCTGATTTCGGGCTTGATGTTGTAAGTACTAATGATCTTCTTAAATTATTTAAATTTTGATAACATATTTCGGAAAGATTGTTGAGGAGGTCTTGCATTATTTTGTCTGCTCATTGCGGTTTTCTCTCCTCAAATTTTTTTTCCTGCAACAGATAAGTATTTAAAATCGTATTTGGAGAACAAAGTGTAGTAAGGCAATTTCGTAAAATTTCTCGGATTACTGGCTGTCTGTAAAGAAATTCTTCCTTACAGTTATGCTGAGAGAAAGAGATGCCTTAAAATGATCAACCAGTATTACTGTATATAAATAGTGTATGGTATGGTATAGTGTTATACTTATCTGTTTGGAGACGTTTCAACTCCGACTCTGGAGTCGTTGTCAATCGTTTTGTTGAGTCTTTCTTGGTATTTTCAAAAAATTTTCATTTGCCGATCACTTGATACTGAGGGTGCCATTCTTTTGCTGTTCTAGCAATAGATCTCTCCAGCTCAAATGAAGGTCGATTGAAGGGGCCCCGATTGTGTGTACAGTGTTGTGTGTGACTGTGGCTATAGTTATACCGGTGAAACTTCAAGACCTTTAGAAGTAAGGAAAAAAGAACACCAATATAACATTTCGAGAAGACATGTGGACAAGTCAAATTTGGCCAACCATGTAATAACTAGCACCGGAAGCTATATGATAGATTGGGATAAAACAAAGATCTTGTTGAAAGAGGAAAATTTAAAAAAGAGAGAACTTAAAGAAGCCAGCTGTATGATGATAAACAATACGGAAATCGACCTTCAATCGACCTTCATTTGAGCTGGAGAGATCTATTGCTAGAAGAGCAAAAGAATGGTACCCTCAGTATCAAGTGATCGGCAAATGACATACTGTCAAAATTTTTTGACAAACAACATAATCCATATCAGTGCGAAATTTTTTTGAAAATACCAAGAAAGACTCAACAAAACGATTGACAACGACTCTAGAGTCAGAGTTGAAACGTCTCCAAACAGATAAGTATAACACTATACCATACCATACACTATTTATATACAGGAATACTGGTTGATCATTTTAAGACATCTTTTTCTCTCAGAATAACTGTAAGGAAGAATTTCTGTACGGACAGCCAGTAATCCGGGCAATTTTACGAAATTGCATTACTACACTTTGTTCTCCAAATAAGATTTTAAATACTTATCTGTTGCAGGAAAAAATTTTGAAGAGAGAAAACCCCAATGAACAGACAAAATAATTTTGATAACTTACCTATGCCTTCAGCTGTTTAATCCAACCGACATCTTGTGCAAAGTGTTTTACAGTAATAAATTTGGACTGTCTGAACAGCATTGCATTCTTCTAAAATTTGAGTTAGATCTTGTCTAATTTTTATTTGTTAATCTCATCTTTTTGGAGGACGGTTTGTCCCTTTCTGTTAGAAAATCTAAAGAAAAAACCGTCTAGCCGTATAAAAAATTTTGCAGGTCAAAATATTTGCCTATAAATTCAGTCGGTTTAATTTCAATCATTCAAGAGGGAGGTGGAGTAGTAGCCATGAACCTTGTTTATTCAAAGGAGAAAGCTTGTTATGAGACATATCTTATCAACGAGCAGTACTAGTTTTAAAGTAATGGTTAAGTAACAGTAGATATTTTATCTTGAGAATAAATCCTTTAATTGAACAAAGTATAGAAAGTATGGTATTGTAGATAAACAATCAAGAAGCATTTTTTAACATTCTAGAATTAGTGCCAAAATTCTGACAAAAAAAGCGATAATCAAAATCCAGCATGAAGTGAAGTAGTAGAAGTAGCTCTTCTGGGGCAAGTTGTTATGGATCCTACTGCTTCACAAATCACTATACAGTACCTAGGTGATCGAGCTTCATTTGTAAATTCAAGGTTCCATCATAAACGTACATATATCCAAACAATCAGACGTTTGTTCCGTAAACTATCTAATAGAATATTTATTCTTAGATTTTTTAGTACATCGTGATGCTATAATTCTACTCCCCCATATTTCAACCACCGGTATTAAAAATATGAAATTTTTTGTATTAGGAACATGGGATAAATTGAAGTGAAATTGAATTAGTTCCAGGATATTCCGAAGTGGTCCCATATTTTTTTCATTAACATACCTTGTACCGTTTCTTAGAAAATCGGAAAAAACTTTTTAACGACCTTCTTATATAGTAAAATTGGGTGGAGTCGCCGGATTAAAATTTAACTGTAACTGTATTTAACTGTAAATAAATTGAACAAATCCAAATAAATGTATACAGTATGTATTCATAAATCAAACAGTTTCTTTTAATTAATAAATTTAATAGAAAAAGTTATTTTTCATAAAACAAATTTCTAATTAACTAATTAGAATTAAAAACTGCATCTACATATGCCATTGCACTAAAAATTGTATAATAAGTATTTCTGTAACTTTTTCAACTATATACTAGGTTTCAAAAAATATATCTTTGTTTAAAGTGATATTTTTTGATATCTCAAATTGTAATCAAACAAAGTTTATTAAAACTTAAACTGCATACAATTGTGCTGTATTATTAGAAATTGTAATAAATTGAAATTTGATTGGAAATAAATCGAAATATATGTCAGTTAATCATCTTCAAGGTTTTCAATTGATTTCAATATACAGTGTGTCTTTATAGGTTGAATTCAAACAGAAAACGTTCTTATGAATATTATTTAGAGAAAAAGTTATTCTTCATAAAAATATTTGCATTGTCAAAAATATATACTGTAATCATTACATGTCACTTTTTCAACTGTATACGAGATGTCAGTAAATATGTATTTTGCTTAAAAGTAAAATACCTTTATTTTTCATAGTATATAAAATTTGTATCATACAGACGTAATAAGAAGAAGCAATTTGTGGCATTAGTTCGCCTGCCTTTATTGCAATTGCAATATCACGAAATGCTTCAAAAGGCTTTGAGGGAGAAAAAAAGGCTAAAGGATGGAAGCGAAAGCTTCTAATTAAATTTATCTCTCGTCTCTCGTTATCGCCTTGTGATGCTGATGAAGCACGAGCAATTTCCATCAGACCCTCTTTCTATACCAGCGCCATTCTGGTCTCTTCTTGAACTTGTTATTTAATGCTTTTCAGTTTAGTCCCTTTATAAGTTTAGTCATCCTTTTTTTTTGTGCTGTCCTAACGTATGCCAATTTAAAATATCGCGACAGAGAATTGGAACGAAACGCAAAATTTGTGCTGGTATTGTATATTAATTGGATTTTATATTTGTTTATTTAGTATAATTTTTTAAATTTTTGTAAACGAAGAGCGGCTTAATGTACAAACTGGTTCTTGTTTCTTACACAGAAAACAAATTTTTCTGGGTATTTCAAGGTCAAAGAAGTGTTAAGTCGGAACGATATGTCGAAACAAATAGAATTTTTGAATTTCGCTACCACTCATTTATTTTGGTATGTGTAAATGTGGACGTTCGTTAAGAAATATCGCTTCAAAAACAGTATTACATAATATGTGAAAAGAGCAAACTCAAATGGACAATCAAAATAAATAACCCTTTTCATTTGAAAATGGTTTATACTCTAAAAGTTACCTTTATTTCTTAAATTCAAAGCCGTTTCAACAGTAAACTATCCCAGATTTTTTAATTTTCACTCTATTTTTATACTGGTTTAGGTAAATGTCAAACATATTTAAATATAGAGCAACACACACAGACAGACACACATACACAAATTTAGAAACATTCTCAAATTTTAGGCAATATTTAAAGTTGTCTGAATATTAATTTTTATAGTACGGTTTTCTGAACAAATATGACTATCCCGTTGAAGTCCATGAAGTTACCACCGAAGATGGTTATATATTGACGATGCAAAGGATACCTTACCGCAGACATAAGGACAAAACAAAATCCTTTAAAATAAGGCCACCCATTCTTCTCCAACATGGCCTTGGTAGCAATGGTGTGGATTTCATAAACAGAGGTCCGAATGGATCCTTGGGACTAATACTAGCGGACGCAGGGTACGACGTTTGGTTAGGAAACAATCGTGGAACCACTTGGTCCCGACGTCACGTGACGCTTGATCCAGAAAAGGATAGAAAATATTGGGACTTCAGGTAAGAAAGGTTATAACTGTCGAGTAATGTAACTGCATTAACATTTCTTGTTTCATTTCAGTTTCCATGAATGTGGGTACTACGATCTTCCAGCTATGATTGATTACATCTTGTCGGTAACCAATCTAAAGAAAGTATTTTACGTAGGCCACTCACAAGGAACGACTCAATTTTTTGCCATGGCTGCTGCAAGGCCAAGTTATAATAATAAAATAGCCTTAATGACGGCTCTTGCTCCCGTCGCTTACATGAGTCATTTAAGTACTCCTTTGTTAAAACCTCTTGCTAGGGTTATTGACATTGTTACGGTGAGTAAATACAGGTCAACTGCGTCACAATTACGCCATATTTATTTTTTCGAGGTATTTTTAATAACGTCCGAACTATTGAATACTTTTCTAAATACGATTATTCAAGAGAAAGGATTATTATCATAACTACCACAAAAAACTTTTTATAGAATCTATATATAAATAGGCAAAGACAAAACGATTAGATACCATTTTCTCCTCTGTCTTTCAACCGATATTCTTCATTTTTGTTTTGTTTAGTAGCTACTGACGACCTTCAATGGAGAATGCTAAAATTAATTTATAATATTGGTTCAGTTATTAAAAAATAAAATAAAAAATACATTATTTATATCCATAATGTCAATGCCAAACAATGCTCCGACAGATTGCTTGGAGAGAAAATCATAAGATGGGTTGACTCTAATGTGAAAGACAAACTAAATTAAATGTAAAACTAAAAGTTTTGGCCCTTCCCTAAAGTTATCCTACATAGTCGTACTATTGAAATAGAACTGACGAAAAATTATAATACATAATAATTGTCGTTTATTGAGCGCCCGCAAGTTTGCAGTTTGCAACTTTTGTTGCAGTGTAAATATGGTTTGTCAACTAAAATCATAATTATCTTGCATCTGATCAATTTATTTCGATAATATTTTATTAATTTTAACCTTATACTTTTAATCTAGAGTCTTTTTATATTTGTCGGAAAACTTTCATATAATTTAACTAATTTTGCACAAATTCACGATAAATAGATAGATCTGGCAACACTATATTTATGGCCATCTGCAGGATTTGATTTAAATTTTGACATTTCATTACTTTTGTAGCGCTTGGATTGAAAGTTTTCAATTCAGTATTCTGTCAGTGTTCAAAGTATTTTCTGTTTCAATTTCAATCTCTATTTTTGAAATCGTTTGTGTGTAATTGACGGAAGCTTTAAGCTTACAAAGAAAAATCCGCCGATAATTTCATCGAACATATTGCATTGACACTATTACATTTGTGATAATGTATAGGACATATTTATGTAAAAACAATCATACAATAATATACATAAATACAAAATAATTTCGTGAATTATTTCTACAAATGTAATCCAAATGAAACAATAGGGATAGCAGAGGCCTGGCCTACTTTTCCAATTTCGCCCCAACTCTATTTCCTATAAAGACAAAATAACGTCAATAATGTTCAGCTTCTAATTTCAATGAATTTAGGGTCTAATTTCGACCACTGGGCGACGGCTAGTATTGGTATTTTTCCTTTATTTTAGAGAATAATGAATAGAAAAGTCATAAATAAATTTTAGGACAAACATGTATTTTTTGTAGGGTTGTGTAATTTTATTACTCCAGATGTGGACTAATAGCTAAATATCCTTTTTTTTTTCAGCCTATTACTGAGCTCATCGGATTAACGCATGTAGTCCACATAGAAGAAATGTCAATATTTACCAAGGTATTTTGTAGAGATGGTGCAAAAACACAACCATTGTGTGCCATGGTGTTGTATTTCCTTTGCGGTTTCAATCCTGCTCAAATGGACTTGGTAAAAAAATAATTTATCCATTTAGCCACTCTTAGATTTATTAATATTCATATATGAAATATGTTGATTCTAGAATTATTACAGATATTACTTTATGTTTGCTAGCAGATACTGGGAGATATCTAATACTAAGGTGTGGGGGATTATCTTCTGCATGCACCTACACAGTTTTGATATTATTTGGAACAAGATAAACACCAAGAAAAATTAGATTTCAAATTTTTACTAGATTTTCTATCTTAGGATAATTCAGAAAATATTATGTAATATTTGAAGTTTTTAAAATTTATATTTTTTATGTATTTCTAGTACATAAACGATAAGATTCAATCCAAACAAATTAACATTTTTTTCTCGTAGAAATCTGAAAATTTCGGGGGTTTGAAGCCTCCTTCTCGCTCTAGCTAAAGTCTTTGTCACTTCTAGTAGCTAAATGGCTGACCGTCCTTTAGTTTACATTATTTTTGGATGGTTTGTTGGACAGAAGAAAAAGTTTAATCTATATTTCATTGTTTCTTTTAGTCCTTCCTGCCAGTTGTAGCTTACAATGATCCAGGTGGGCTCGCTATGAAGATGTTGACACATTACGGTCAAGAAATCAACAGTGGTATGTAGTGAGAATATTTATCTTTATAAAATTATGTTTTCTGAATTACACATCTTTAGAGACTATTTCCGGTCAAAGAAAGGATACAAAAAAATTTTAATAATTAATTTATCAAAAATCATTTCAAAAGTATTATCACAAAAATCGGAGGAGTGTCCTCCTGCAGTACCTCAAGATTGCATATATGGAATATGCTGTAAGGAAATCACTACACTGGTCAGACAAGACGATCTTTTGACATCAGGGTTAAGCAGCATCATATATCATATGTCTCTTAAAGTGCGAAGAATACGGAGTTTTATGGGCCAAACTCGACAACATTATCTGAAGTCAGGTCCAGGGATTCCACAAAATGAAGCACTGGTGTAAAACAAAATTTGTAGAGACAGTGTCACAACTTTAAACGACAATATACTAAGCGGACGTAGTATCTAAATTTAAAAAAAAAAGATAACAGTTGTTGTTAGTTCATTAGCTTTTACAGAAATCAATTCATAGGTTATAATAAGATTGAGTATTGTGTTAGGTTATTTCCGATGGTTCGACTATGGTAGTAAGAAAAACATTGAGAAATACGATTCTGCAGAGCCACCAATTTATGATGTGTCCAAAATCACAGCTCCGGTAGCGCTGTATTATTCCGAAAATGACCTACTAGCAGCTGTAAAAGTAAGTTTATATATTATATTATTAAAAATTGATTAACATATTGTTATAAATTATCCATTCCGTCCCTGGCGAGTAATGTAAAACATTTCATTCCAATACGTCATCAGTCGCTGGGAGGAAAAGAAACAAGGACTGGAATCTTCTGATAAGGACAAAAACTTAATCTCGAAATAACTCGACAACTGTAACGTTGACACTCGATTTTGCTAGAAAAATTCGATGCGGATTTTAATAGGAGCGACCGAGCCGCGGAGAGTTAGTTATTGCAAAGAGCTTATTTCGTGGTATTGTTTTGATATTCGAATCAGCTGTTATGAATATTTGATGTAAATAAAAGTTTCTAGAAAGTGATAGTGAATATTAGTTTTACAATTTTAATTTAACCCACGGAGTTTATAACAATATATTGGCTGTTCGGATTTTGCTTATAGTAATTTAAGTTTCTTCTTCTTCTTAATTAACTAAATGTATTAATTTTGACAGGACGTAGAACAGTTGGCTTCAGAATTACCGAGACTCTCCAAAAAGCATCTTTTAAAGGAAAGATTATTCACCCATTTGGACTTCATTTTTGCCAAAGATGTACGTTCAATATTGTACGATACGGTTGTAGACCATATGACACAATATGTCGATGACTGCAGTAGCAGTGCTATAATTAACAAATCAGTTTTAAGTATTGTACTTATTTTTTCTATAGTTTCGTTCTTTGTTATTTAAAGAATTTAGTGTTATAAAGCTTTTTCGTAATTAACTGCTATTGTTATTTTTAATTTTAATGGAACGGAATTAAAACACAAGGCACCCTTCATCTGGAAAAACGGAAAATTTTTTGAAATTTTTCTATGTTGTAGGATTTAATTTTATGACAATAATAGGCTATGACTAGTTTTTGAGATTCAGGGTGTTAAATATCTAAAATGCCTAATTTTTGATATCAGATATCTCATGCTAAACATGTTTTATTTCCATGTATTGATCGTGATCTGTAATTATTTGACATAAATATTTCATAAAAGAACTTAAGTTTGCCTGAATTACAGGGTGTTTCAAAAATAGGTGACATGTTTTTTAGACAAAATAATTTTTTTATTAGAACGCTGAAAAAAAAAGATGTTAATGCACCATTAATATAATGTTATAGTAATAATTTCTTGGATGTGCTTCATATATTATATCCTCAGTGTGAGCCATAAATATAGCTAGAGAAGGCATATTTTATTTTTTACTCTTAATCAGTCACCCTGTACAAACCGTTCGTGTTACAATTTTAATATTAAATTGAATAAATATACGATTCGTCTCTTTATATTCAGTATGATGTTAAACTGATTGCAAAAACTGTAGAAATTGCCATAGATTCTATTGGTTGAAAATTCACAAATATTTACTTTCGCATTCAAAGGTCTTTATTTACCAAATAAATTCAATATTTACAAACACAATGAGCAATACTATCGGAAACAGCTGTTTACTTCTTTCAGTGTCGATTCAACAAGCCCCGTAAATTGTAAACTATTCAACTTGTATGACCGTCGTCTTTTATAAAGAAATAGAAGATACTAGAATTTCGATGGTTATATCTGATTCCTCAGAGTGTAAACAAGAATCTTATCAAAATTTCGGGCGACCTTTGTTGATGCTTTTTATGGGTGATTCTTAGATAACTGTGATTTTTTATGTCTAGTACTTTATTTATTATTCAACATGATTTTATTTGATCAGAAAATTATAAATACTAGTAGTCGACCCAATTTTATCAAATTTCTCAAAAGAATATTTTTTTAAGAAATAAAGTTGAGGTAGGTGTAATGACCAAAATTGTTTACTTCATATTGATAACTCTGTTGAAATAAAAATAAAATAAATATTGAATCAAATGTAGTCATTCGAAATTGACAAATGCGTGAAAACAAGTCATAGAATCTGAGCCTATTTTGTTAGATCAAATCTTATAACGTACTAACATTTCAAAACATTTGAAGGAAGTCCATTTTTCCATAAGAAAGGTTCCTGGTCCTGGTTAGTGTTCAAAAATACTGTATTATTAAAAAACTGTTAAATAGAAATTTGCTATTATGTTCGTTCGGGGTTATTAAATTATTGCTGATAAATATTAAACATCCATATAAGAAACTTCTTTCTTTAATATTCTGCCAACAAAAGTTTAGGCTCTTTTTTCTACTAGATCCTTCTGATCTAGATATTTTGCTTGCCCTAAAGGTACAATTTCGCTCCAGGAGGCAGACGCCAGACGGCAACAGCAGACCGCCGACAGCAAACGCTGTCGGGCTTCAGTTGTCGTCGTATAGATTCCGAAGCAGAAAGCAGGCACTGCAGTTTAGGGATGGAAAGGGACTAGTGAATAGTCGATTTTCGACTATTTAAATAAACTTCAGAGTTTCGATTATCAAAATCGACTATTCGTTTATAAACTCGATTTTACTCGATTTTTTTTATTGATATCTTTTGCTATGTATAATTGAAAAAGATGTTATTTATCTTATTTTTGATATACCAATTTCAGAATGATTTTTTGCTAAACACCTGTTTACCATTTCATCTTCATTTAAATGAGAACATGACACTTGAGGCTGTAAGACAAGACATACTTAGGGACTTAAACTATAAGTATCAGCTCCAAAGACACAGAATTACAAAATGAAGAGCGGAAAATCGAAAAAATGATAATTAGTTAGTTATAAATAGGAGAAATGAAATAAATTAATCTTATTTGACTTTAATAATAGTTTTTAAGAGAACCACAATGATTCATCTGCGGATCTTAAAAAGACCATTATTTTTTAAAGTTCTGGTGTTAATCTGTTTCGTAATTGTAAATACATACCTGAAAATGAATTCTCATTACTTATATATTGAACAAGAGGTCCTTGGGATATTTGAGCAGCAGTTGTAGAAGTTAATGTTTCATCATAACTCCTTTTGCATGATTGATTCAATTTTTTATTTATATCATGAACCATTTTTAAATGGTTTGACAAAGCTGTGGTGCTGTTATTAAATTTAAGTTCCTTTCCACATATGTTACACTTAGCTTTTGAGCCCTTAAAATGCGTCCAAACAGCACTTGGTGTCATCGCATAAACGGTTAACCGGGTAAACTAACCTATTCAATAATGGGAATGATATAAGATTTAAAATATCCCGTCGCAGTATGTTAGAAATTTAACCCAACACCCAACCGATGGCAGATTCAGAATACCAGTTATTAAAGTTCTAATTTCTAAAGTCTAAACAGAAATAGTTTAATTCGTTAGGGAGTCCCATATTATACATAGAGTACACCATTCATTAAATACACCACCACAGACAGCCCAAGACCAATCTATTATTCTTTGACATTCCGACACTCAGATTATACAATAGAGATAGAGAATTTCTACAGGCATATAAAAAAACTAGAAAGCATGTTGCTCTTTTTATTGCCTTCTCTTTCTAGTCCTGTCATGATGTTTGTGAATCGCAGAACTATAAGCTCTAAGTTTACTAACCCCAATGTCAGAAAATGACGTAGTGGGCAGAACAGCATTTGTTGTGTTCTGTGTAAAAAGTCGATTTTTTTAAACATGTAGTCGAGTTAGTAGACATTGTAAATATATTAATCGATCACAAATAGTCGACTTTTTTCATAAATAGTCGACTTTCGAATAAAATCGTAATCGATTTTGCCATCCCTACTGCAGTTGCGTCGCAGCATTACTAACTTTTCTTCGATGTACAGCATAAATAATCAAATGTTGCAAGTTTTATTGCAAGAAGAAGAAGGCTAGTGGTTTTGCTAATGCCGGAGGTTTAGTGTAGGTTTAAGTAGGTGAAGTATCGTAAATCGTACCGAATAGCATTTAATAATATTTAATAAATAATATAAATATACTTAGTGGTTTGATTGAGTTATTTGGAGATTTCTTCCCAAATATTTTTTTCAATACGTGCATCTTTATAATTATGATTTTTGTTATAATACAAACACGGATTTTTTCTGTATACTTTGGGAATAACACCACATAAACTTGAATGTCAGTATATTTTAAAAAATCCAAACATTTCAAGGTCTAAATCAGACCCCGTTTTCAATGGTATTAACACAAACGAACAAGAAATAAAAAAATTAAAAGTATTCGTAATGAAAAATTTAGTACCTAATCACGATTTGACATTACTGTTTGACAGTCAAACTGATATACCTAAGGAATTTACTGCAAATATATACAGGGTATCACTAAAAATTGTAAAGATCATGTGAAACAACAAAGCTTCTTTCAAATTGGAAGGATCTGAAAGAGTTATCTTTATAATTTCATGTGGTGTTCCCAGAAACCAAACAAATACTGATATTTAGACACTAATTTTTTTTTTCTCTTTCTTGGTCTGACAACATGTCTAGTGTGTCCGGTTATGGACTAGCAATAATCTAAATACATGTAAAGCAACTATTTTAATACACAAACACACTATACACCAGGGCTTAATACCCCACCCCGCCATATGGCAGCAATTTTTTTTTTGTTGACCTATTCTCTACTTGTGAACAAAAACGTTCATATCTCTTAAAGTTTTGGTCTTACTGAGATAAAAATAGGGTTATTCGACGGACAATATAACTGTCTATCAAAAACATTTCAGTACAAAGTGTTAACGTTTTCTTAACTTTTGAAAAAAAGATGAAATGCAAAAATGGGTAAAAAAATTATGCAAATCAACAAATTATTGCTAATCAATGTAAAAGTAGTCCCGATCACCTTTCATTTTTTTTTTTCACTAAATCGAAAGTTTTTGAGTTAAGCTACAATACAACATTAAATTCGCAACTGTATGTTTATTACTTTAGGAGTTATTGTTGTTTGAACATAGCGTATGCGCAAGCACAAAACACCTTTGTTAAGTGACATCTGACATTAGCTGCGTGCTGTCCGAGAAAAGGCTAGGAATGCTATCTGCAAAGAACTTACAGGATAAAGATAAAGACTAGTTACGTTAGTTGTCCCTCGCCCTGCGTTGTGATCACTACCTTTACTTACCGTCCGTTCTGTTTACGTTCTGTATTAGTGGTTATTTTGTGATATGAATATGGCAAATAGTCAATATTCAACGCAACATATTGCTGATATACCTTTCGTGTATGGTTTCTGCAAGTAATAAGAATTTTATGTGGTTTTAATGTTTACCTACCTGTTTAAGGTCCCGACAAAGGTCTTTTGTGCTTGCGCATACGCTATGTTCAAACAACAATACCTCCTAAAGAAATAAACATACAGTTGTGAATTTAATGTTGTATTGTAGCTTAACTCAAAAACTTTCGATTTAGTGAAAAAAAAATAAAGGTTATCAGGACTACTTTCCATTGATTTGCATAATTTTTTGACCTTTTTTTGGCATTTTATCTTTTTTCCAAAAGTTAAGAAAACGTTAACACTTTGTTTTGAAATGTTGTTGATTGACAGTATTATTGTCCGTCGAATAAGCCTATTTTTGTCTCAGTAAGAACAAAACATTAGGAGATATGAACGTTTTTGTTCAAACGTAGAGAATAGGTCATCAAAAAAACAAAATGGCTGCCATATAACGGGGTGGGGTATTGAGCCTTAGTGTATTTGTGTATTAAAATAGTTGCTTTACATGCATTTAGATTATCGCTAGTCCATAACCGGACACACTGTATAATGTCTAACTGCAACGGCAGTACTATGATTGTGCGGTAGTGCAGCCTGCCGCTTTGCAGCAAAATTATCTCATATAAGTTAATTACTGCAAACTATTGCGGTCTGTTGCCGCGTCACATGCTGTTACCGTCTGCCGTTGCCGTCTGCCGCGTGGATCGGAATCGTACCTTAAATAAGCTTAAGTTACAAACAACTAAAATAATTAAATAAATAATTACACAGAAAAGTAAAAACACTTCATTTATTTCACAGAAATATATTTATCTAACATATTAAAAATAAATTAATTAAAAAACATCAAAATCCAACTTTACAAATAAAATATATATATCACATTTCAATAACTAAACTACGGTATTGTCACAATTTCCTTACTATACGTTAGTTGGACATTAAAAAATACTTTAAAATTAATAGGTGTCATTTTTAACTTTGGTGATTGATTAAAATTAATTGTCAATTTGAAAAAAACTGGGTACGAAGGATACGAAATTTGAGAAAGTTAGAATTAATCTCTTTTGCGTACATTGGTGTTCAGATGCTCACGTCGCCACAATGACTTTTAAGATTCAAAGTAGAAAATTCTAGATACTATTACATTGCACACAGTTTATTATGAAACACGCACTTTCAGTTTCAGTGCACAAAACGCTGCTGTCCTTAGCAGAATTGTCGCACCCAATAGGTAACCGACGTCGACCCAATAGTTGGGTTTGGTCATGCCCAGGTCTTCCAGAAGGACATTTGGAAACGTATAATGGCAATATTCCTCTTCATCTGGGCACGGTAGTTTTGGCCTGTCATAACCGTATACTGCTTGCATCAAACCTGCAATATAAATCAATAAAGTTTTTTTACATTTTTTAATAGTACATTCAACAAATTTAAAGCTATGAAATTCCATTTACAAAATAACAAAACAAACTTTCTTATCCTTTTTACATTATACCGTCTTATTTCCTGAGCTGGTAGTTAATAAAGATAATTCTGTTGATCCAAGATTTGGTTTCTGATGGCAGGTAAAATAATTTGGTCAAGTGCGAGTTGGACTCGCATACTAAGGGTTCCATACCGCCTTCAAGATTCGCTGTATTTAGTTTTATAATTTGGCCCCCAAAAATTAACATTAGAGTTTTATTTTAATAATAAACTTTCAGGGAAGCCTTTTATAATATATTGTCTGAATTTTGAGGCTCTATAGATTGGAAGATAAAGGGCAAAATAGGTCAAGTTTTAAATTATAAATTATTAAATCTGTTATTCAAATTATTTAAAAATACAAATAAAATATATTTTTAAAAATTTAAATAGTGTAGTTTCTAAAATGGGAATTAAGTCCATGTTTAATATCTTTGCTAATATCTTTTATACAAATGATTTAAAAATATGATATATATATATGGGTAAATTTTTTTATATTTTTGTTAATAACTTTTAATTAATTTATTTTAAAAATATGAAAAAAATATATTTATTTGTTTTCGTCATAATGAGCCCTTTCATTTGATATATAACATGATGGGTTAGAAACAATTTTAATTTTATATTTTGCATTTAATTCTATAATTTGCCCCCCAAAATAAATATTAGGGGTTTCTCCTTAATTTCCCAGTAAATTTCAGGTGAAGGGCTATAGCTCATTTTTTTTCAATTGTTTCCAGCTTATGGTTTCGGAGATAAGGGGGGGGGGTAATTTTTTTTATATTTGTGTTAATATCTTTTAATTTATTTATTTTAAAAATATGAAAAAAAATGTTTGTTTTCGTCGTAATGAGTCCTTTCAACTGATATATAACATGATGAGTTAGAAACAATTTTAATTTTATATTTTCCATTTAATTCTGTAATTTGCCCCCCTAAAATAAATCTTAGGCGGTTCTCCTTAATTTTCCAGTAAAGTTCAGGTGAGGGGCTATACCTCTATTTTTTTTCAAAATTTTCCAGCTAATGGTTTCGGAGATAAGGGGGGGGAATGGGTAAATTTTTTTATATTTTTGTTAATATCTTTTAATTTATTTATTTTAAAAATATGAAAAAAATATATTTGTTTTCGTCGTAATGAGCCCTTTCATTTGATATATAACATGATGGGTTAGAAACAATTTTAATTTTATATTTTCCATTTAATTCTGTAATTGGCCCCCCAAAATTAAAAGTAGAGGTTTCTCCTTATTTTCCAGTAAACTTCAGGTCAGAACCTATAAATCTATTTTTTTCAAAACTTTACGTTTTATAGTTTCGGAGATAAGGGGGGGGGATGGGTAAATTTTGGTATATTTTCGTTAATATTTTTTTAAATAATTTTTTTTTAAATATGAAAAAAATATATATTTGTGTTCCTCAGAATGAGACCTTTCATTTGATATATTACATGATGCGTTTGAAAATTTTTTTATTTTTAAATTTTTATTTAATTCTATAATTTGCCCCGCAAAATTAATATTAATGGTTTCTCCTTAATTTTCCTGTAAAGTTCGGGCAACGCTCTATATTTCCTATTTTTTTTCAAAATTTTAAGCTCAGTAGTTTCGGAGATCAGGGGGGGGACGGTCGATTTTTTTAGTTTTTCCCCCCAGAAGTACCCCTAAAATCAAAATTTTTTCTTTTACGATATACATTGATACCAAATTTCAACCTCTTCCTTCCAGTAGTTTAGGAGAAAATGGCTTTGATGTGACAGAGGCAGAAATCCTGAGTGATATTATAAGGGTATCTGTATATTGTATATACGGAACCCCAAAAATGTATTGAGATTAATAATAAACTTTCATAACACCAGGATAGTCAGTAAAGTCAGATTCGCACCATCAATAAGAAAATGTGGTAAATAAAGTAATTAAATTAACGTTTTTGATGTTTAAGCGTAAAATAGCAATTCTTAAAACTTACCTTCTATTGCAAAGGCAATAAACGATAAATATGACAGTGCATAAGTAAACGGAGACATGTGAGTGAATATTATTAGAAATCCTCCTAAACATAATATCAAACCCATAGAAACTGCTCCACAAAACGTCCCATTCTGAAACAAATACAAAATTTAGACATAAACTCAAACTGGAGATATAAAGGGGAAGAAGCATTTATAGGGGCAGATATGAATTAGGAAGTTGTTTTAATTTTATTTTCAAATGCTTTCCACGAGTTGGGCAGCACACCACCTCCATTCGGTGGTTTATATTTTCGATGGCGCTGTGGCATAATTGAGGTTGTGCCGAGTTATCTCATTCATTAGCTTTAAACTTGTTGTATGATTATCGGCGTACACATCTTCTTTCAAATAACCCCAGAAAAGAGATCCAACTCTGACAAATCGCATGATCTAACGCCCAATAGACATCACCAGTCCGTAGGATAACACGACCAGTGATATTTTGCGCAAAAAGGGCTTGTTTCGTTTGCTGTGTGGCAAGTGGCACCATCTTGTTGAAACCGCATATCGTGCAGATCCTTATCATCCAATTCCAAGCACAAAAAGTTTGTTATCATCTCGAGATAGCACCATACACGATAACTGTTTGGCCGATCTCATTTTCGAAGAGCTAAACCACACCAAACAGTCACTCTTTGTGGTTGCATCGGCTTACTCACAAGCACTCTTGGATTCTCAGTTGTCCAAATGCGGTAATTCTACTTGTTGACGAATCCACTAAGATGAAAGTGTGCCTCATCGTTAAAGATGATTTTCTTAACTTATATGCATGGAAATTAATCATGAGCGTAGTCTATGAGATGTGCAATGTTGAGCACGACAGCGAGTCGAGATTGAAGGCTCTTTTGCCAAACTTCCGCGACGAGCAGCAATGTTTTCTGCAGTACGAACTCTCACATCTCCTCCAGACTCAGTTTGTTGAAATGTAAGTACAATTTTCCCGATTTTATGCACATTTGGTCGATTATGCTAATCGAAAAAATATGCATTTTGATTTGAACGCAAATTTTCATAAAAGGCTTCAACCATCTTAACGTGCTGCTCAATGGTGTACCTGTCCATTGTTGCATTTGGTAACGTCTGAATGTTGGAAATGTCAGAAGTAATGTCAAATTAACTTGATGTTTAAGTGTGGTTCACAATTATCACTAGCCATTAAGGTTGATTCACCAAATAATATCCAAATTAAAATTGAATAGTTATTTTAAATATCTAAATAGCAAAAAATAATAAAAGAAAGTCGAGTAGCAGATTGGCATATGAACAAAAGACCGAACGCTAAATATAATATAGCAAATAAACAATTAGTACCTATCTGGTATAACTAATACACCATAAACTTTGATATAACTTACTATTGGATTAAGTAAAGCGCCATAGAATAACCCAAATCCAGACGAAACTAGGCCAACTAGACTTTGTATTCCAAGGAACATTGTAATCCTGAATGATTCCATGGGTTGCGATGATATTGTATAAGATCCCACTGTGTAGCAAACTGCCAGCATAACCTGAAATCAAGGTTTACTGTCATCGTCTGGTTATGTTAGCTAAGCCTTGATTCTTTACAACTATAGATTCTGGACTTACCTGAAGAGGTATATCAAACATTAGTGAGGCTATGTAATAGGTCCTCAGATGGTACCAGTTGTTAAAGCGCTCTTTTCTTAAAATCGCAACTTCTGAGGGAACTAAAAGTTAAATAAGTACATTTTCTATTAAAAAATACCTGTCATTGATATTAGAAAAAAAAAAGAATACCGCCCAAAATTAATCGTTCAGCTCAAAACGGTAACTTAGCAATTTTGGTGATTAAAAATTAAAAATTGATTTGAAAGCAATTTCTCTTATAAGCATTTTACATTATTTGTGTACAAATGTGGAAATAAAATATTTTATCACTTTAACCTTTATTATTATTATTCGTCTTGAAGTGAACTACGACCTCGATTGAATTCACCATACCATCGATAAACAGTGGTCCTTGAAGTTCATCTATGCACTCTTGCTGACTTAAACCACCTCGAAAGTTGCTGTAAAATAATCGCACGAAAATGTTCATGATTTAATTCCATTTTTTGGCCGAGATGAATCCTTTAAGTTACTGTAAACGACACATAGCGCTCGTATGTCAAAACGTTCTGAGTACGTATAACCTCAAAAATCTCAAACTTTACGATAGAGCTGTCAGTTGTCAGATTGCAACACTAGGGTAGCCCTCGTAATTAGGTATTTCTGTGTATTAACAAAAAATAAAAAATAAAAGATATATTTGTAAAGACTAACTGGGTATTTCATAAAGAAGTGATTTTTATATTCCACCATTGGTGTACTTAATGAAAAAACCTATAAAATTGTTGAAATTTGGTTGTAGTTAATATCATTTAATTATAAAGAATTCAGTTTTCAAAAAAATAAAAGTCCTTTACTTTTAAGCAAAACATGTAACATGTAAATATTACAGTATATGTTTCAGACCACGCAATTTTTTTATGAAACATATCTTTTTGTCTAAATATTATCCACAATAAAGTTTTCCGTTTGATTCTAACTTATGAAGACACACTGTATATAGAGACCAACTGAGAACTTCCATCTTGAATTTGATTAACTGAAATTTGTTTTGATTTAATTCCAATATATTTTCAATTTATTATACCCCAGATTCCGAACAAAGACACTTTCTTTTTTTATCCTATGGCCTCTACCAAAGGTTCCTATATAAGAACGTCGGTTAAAAAGTTTTTGCCTTTTTTAAAAAAAAAATATGACACCACTTCAGAATCACTCTTAACAAAATCCAGTTTAAGCGATCAAAATTCCGTCAGCCGGTTTCGAATAATCGTTGAACACACATAAAAAACATATTTACGGACCAAAGTCGGTTAAAAGAAATTGACTAATTCAGAGCCAAGTACTAAACAAATTATATGTAACTTACATTTTAGAACGGCAGGCATTAGGGCCGTGTATGCTATATAAACGACGCTACACAGCAAAAATCCTAAGTTTGTCATTACTTTCGATGCATCGTCCCCACACTTTTGGAAATTCAGGCCAAGGAATAAGCCAACGAACAGGTGCATAAAGATTTTCAACTGGAACAACGTCTAGAAAAAAAAAACATAAAATATGTATGCTGTCTGTAATTGAGTCCATTAAAAAAATAATTAAAATACAATCATCCAATGCCATTTAAACAAATCGTCTGTGTAGTTAAGATCCTATTTAAAAAATTGCCAAGGCTTCTTGTAGGCATATCTAAGTTATTATGAATCAAAGTCTAGGAATGTTCATAGATTATAAGAAACGGATTTTTTCTTCAGCATTCTTCATCAGGCCTAGGCTTTGTATGCTCGGTGACATGCAACTCAGCCAAATCATGAGGAGTATCGGGGGCGCCGTGAAGCCTACTAATAAGAACTAGCTGCCAGTTCTGCAGATGATTACAATCACCAATTGGTTGATAACCCAACTCTGGAGGGGTTCAATCTCCGAAGAAAATCATGGATAACATTAAACCGCTTTCACAGGCAGATGCACTTCAACGCTACACCGATAGGGAATAGCTGACAAACCATTGTGCGAGTGTGGATAGGTCCAGAGTATGCAACATGTTTTGGATGACTGTCTCATGCATAAACAGGAGGGTGGGCTGCAGACGCTCAATAGCTGCGCAGATAAAAAGATATCCTGGCTGCAAAACCTCTCACTGAAGATTTGATGCCTGAATTTTTTTATTGATTTTAATCTGTTTGATTTTTAATTTTACTGGTGTGTTCAGCTAACTTCCTAGTCATTAGATAGCTGGCTAAATCAGTGGAGTGTAAATGCCACTGACATGGATAAACATAGTGTTGGATTTTGTCAATGACATGGCGATTTTGGTCTAGGAGGACGATTATATAAATCTACTCATCTGGTATATTCTCATTAAGCTGGACAAAGAGTATGGCAAATCTGGAGTGTAGTGAACAGAGTGAAGTTATACTATCAATATAGGCACAAGAGTAACTTGTCAAGGAACGGTAGCAACAGCCACTAAGCAACTACATTCAGTTTTATGAAAGAGCAAATTAAACTTACGACTAAAGGGTGTTCCAATTTGAGGGTAATTTTTAAATTTACCGCCATTTATATTTTTTGTACGAGAATATCATCATGTTATTTGACAGATAACAAGTAGAAATATTCCAGTTATTAAAAATGGAGAGATATATAATTTGGTGAAAGTTGTGCAGATGTTGGAAGAAAATTTCGTACAGAATATGGAAGAGAAAATTGTCCGTTCAATGTTACCATTGGAAAAATTGTTCAAAAATTTGTGGAAAGTGGTTCAGTAAAAGATGAAAAAAGTAGTGGACGTTCAGAAGATAATACTGCAGCTGTTATTGCTAGTGTTGTTGAACAACCAAAAACATCCAATTCGTCATCGTGCACAGCAATTGAACATTCCAAAAACCACTTTGTTCAGAATTTTGCAAGCCAACAGACTTTGGTTTACGTCGTCAATTCGAAAATGTGAATATTTTCAACTAAATCATCTTCAGCGATGAAGCACATTTTGAATTGGGTGGATTTGATAACAAGGAAAATTGTCGAATCTGGGGTGAAGCAAATCCACGAGAAATAATGAAAAGACCGATGCATCCACAAATAGTAACTGTTTGGTGTGGTTTTTGGACTGGTGGAGTGATTGGTTCATACATTTTTGAAGATGGCAATGGAAATGCTGTTACTGTGAATGGTTTTTGTGGGAAGGATTGTACCATATTGATGTGCAGAATATGTGGTTCCAACAGGACGGTGCAACATGTCATTCAGCAGCAGAAACAAGAAATCTTTTGAAACAGAAATTTGGTAATCGAATAATTGCTCGAAGAGGAAACATTAATTGGCCCCCTAGATCTTCCGATCTAACACCTTTTTTTCCTATAGAGCTATCTGAAAGGAGAACATTATTGATTGTTTTCAAGTAATTGAACCGCAGTTATGCCAGAAAGTTATCGAAAATTTTGCAAAAGATTAGAAGCTTGTCGTACAGCAGCTAGTGGTCACTTACAAGATATTGTTTTCTGTTACTAAACCGAAACAATTGTACTATCATTTGAACTAAAAGATTTGATCATTCTCAAATAATTTGTGTATTTTATTAAACATTTAAAAATTAACCTCAAATTGGAACACCTTTTAGAATTAGAATGTATATACCCAAATTGGAGACTATAACTATGTCCCGCAATGAAGCTTTATGAACCATCACAACAGACGAAAATCAAAGAAAGAAGATAAGATAATATGGAGATCTCTGTAGAATGACTGATTATCTATACACTTTTTTGAATGGATTCTATTGTAAAGGTAGAAGAGCGGAACACCCAAGATTAGGAGTGAAAATGGGGTGGCAGAAGTAGCAAAAACAGAAGACGTTAATTATTTATATAGTACGACTTTTTATCTTACCCAGTCTCTATACAGATGCACTGACGTCCTCTTCAACAGCACGCAGAACTTCCTCCATTCCGAAGGCACTTCGTAAGTGAACTGATCGAACTCATTGTCATCGATTTTAGTTATCACATCAAAACTTTCTTGAGAGCTAACTGGAAAATATCAGAGACTATTTCATAATTCGAAAGTGTTTTAAAGAAACTCACTAATAGACATGTTGTCTCTCCATTTGTCTTCTTCAGCTGCCTTGCACAAGTAGTCTGTAACGTTGCCGTAGTCTCCACTTACCACTTCTAGAACTGCAATATGAAATTTTTAGAATAATCCAAAAAAAGAAATATTTAACCAATTAATGAAATTGACAAATAAATAGTAATATTACTAATGTAAACGATAAGTCACGAACTGAAACACATTCAGAAACTATAAACGTTATACCAGGTTTATAGAAGCAAAAATATGCAGGAGACAAATATAACATAAAAATGTGTTTTAGTCCGCATCGAGAGCCTCAAAGTTAGTAAACTTAATATTATAACTTAAAACGAGGTAATCTTAACTCCAAGAGCCTAGAAGAAGGTCACTTCTATGGGTTTAAACCACGTAACGACTATATTTAATGTAATCCTCGGTTTAAAATTTTATTTTGGTAAATTGAGTACAGGATCACCCCCCTCAGGCATGAAATCCCCCCCCCCCCGGAAGCACGTTTCTGGATCCGCCCCTGGTTTAGTTGTTTACTGAAGGATATTTGTGGCATATTTTTTCAATGTTTAAGCACTTTCTGTGAAATAACGCCACAATCACGAAATGTCTGTATATTTCCAAATGGCAAAAAACTATGAAAAAAGGTAAAATTCTAAAATGTAAAATTGAAACGTTTGATAATCTATATATAAATAGGCTAAGACAAAACGATTAGGTACCATTTTCTCCTCTGTTTCTCAACCGATTTTCTTCATTTTTGTTTTGTTTAGTAGCTACTGACGACCTTCAGTGCAGAATGCCAATCTTAATTTATAATATTGGTTCATTCATTAATTAAAATATAATAAAAATTCATTATTTACGTCAATAATGTCAATGCCAAGCGTGCCGCTGCCGCCAGACTCAAACCATTGAGTAATTATATATAGACAGACCAATGCTATTATATACTTAGAGCATGTACTTCTGGAGGTGGCATGCAAGCGTTGTTATTGTTTAGTGGGTAAAGTAATCGTTGAATATCATAATTATACAGGGCGATTCCAGATATGTTAGAAATAATTTTTTTAATGGGTGGCACATAAGCAGTTGCATATTTAGGGTGTTTAAAATATAGAGTAGAGTGCAATTATAACTAATAAAATAATTTTATAGGGAAGCCCATTAGCGGTTGAATTTACAGGGTTCTTGGAATAGAAGGTGCAGTAAAATTACAGTTATACAGGGTGGTGCAAAAATTTTTATACATAGATGCATATACAGGGTGGCGGAAATGGAAATGCAACATTTCGTAACCCATAAGCAGTTGTATATATAGTTAAGATGAAATATAGGGTAAGAGGAATTATAGATATACAGGATGGTGATAAAAAATGTTAGAATAGGAAATGATTTATAGAGTAGACCACGAAGAGTTCCATATATATAATGATTGAAATATAGGTCGGAGTAGAATTATAGTTACAGAAGATAATTAAAAATTTCATAAACAAAAAGAGTAAATATGGTGGGTCATAGGCAGTGGCATATACAGAATGGTTTACCCGGTGGTTGAAAAATGTTAAAAAATTATGCCTGGTCCATAAGCATTTGCATATACAGGGTGGTGGAAATATATAATGAGATGGAATACAGGGGTGTTAGAAAAAATAAATATGTAGGGTAGCCCATTAGCAGTTGAATTGTTGTCATATTAAATTAAGAATTACGAATTTGAACACAAATAAAGTTCTATGAATTATATCTGAAAAAAACTTGAATTTCGTTACTTATTTGTAGAAGCGAGATGTAAGACCGACATTTAGGATTTTCAGGGAAACTATCACACAGAGGTTCCGAATCTGGATCCGTTCTGTGTAATTGCCTAGGATAGAATGTCACGATAAAATTTTCATGTTACTTAACCTGCCAGAGATATTGACACAATTGGTCGAATTTCGACCACTGGGCGACAGCTAGTATCTATTATTTGACTTATGACGTAACTAAGAGAATTTAATTTGATAATATACAGAGTAGCACAGAAACTTTAGAATTTTATGTTGTGCACCTAGTTGCGACTTTGTTAAAAGATAGTGCATTCGCCAAAAATTATTATTATTATCCTATTAAAATCATAAGGGAAAACCTAGGAAAAACCGTATGAACTAAGCCGATATTGGGTTATTCAGAAAGACATGACCATGAGCAAAATCTTTCTTAATCACCAATATTCTTTGATGGCTTTGTTTGGCAAATATTATAACAATCGATTGGAAATATACAGAAAGTTCGTGACTTGTGGTGTTATTTTCCAGAAAGTGCTTATACAAATTTTTTTGGGACAAATAATTTACCAAGATCTAATCTAACAAAAATAAAAATTGTAAAACTTCTGTATACAATGTAATTTGTGTTTGTGAACTGAACTGACGACTCTCACCGGCCTATCCAAGTAAGCACCAGACCAAAATATTATTATAAATCCAAAAAAGAAAAAATAATGAAAGCAATTGTTTGTTACTTGTTAAATAATGAGGAAATTGTACCAGCCTCTATAGAGACGTATTTGCCTATTTGTATATACTTTCTTTCCAAGGAACTTCAAAAAGAAGAATTTCAGTTCAACTATTCACTCACCAAACTTTTAAACAAAACGAATTCTTGCACAACATTTTAATATTTTAAACTATATTATGGAACGAAACTAATTGACAAAAGACATTGACCTTTTTTCCCTCATTTATCTTTCAAGAAAATAAACGTAATAGATGACGTCACAAGGCCAAGGTGGTCACTAAATTTAAATAGTACCTTATGGCAAGTATAGCTCATTTTAAAGATATTGGCAGTACCTACTCAGCCACATAATTTTGTTTGGGTTTAGGCTGATTTTGATGGGTAAACGAAATACTAAAATTATTATTTCACATTTATCTTATGAACATTAACCAGTACGCCTCTGGTTAATTGTCAAAAAACTTGTGGTTTTTTAAATTTCTAGTAATTTTAACTATTTTAATACACAAATACACCATATACTTGGGCTGAATACCCCACCCCGCCATATGGCAGCCATTTTGTTTTTTTGATGACCTATTCTCTACGTGTGAACAAAAACGTTCATATCTTTTAAAGTTTTGGTCTTACTGAGATAAAAATAGGACAATAATACTGTCTATCAACAAAATTTCAAAACAAAGTGTTAAAGTTTTCTTAACTTTTGAAAAAAAGATGAAATGCAAAAAAAGGGTAAAAAAATTATGCAAATCAACAAATTATTGCAAATCAATGCAAAAGCAGTCCCGATAACCTTTCATTTTTTCACTAAATCGAAAGTTTTTGAGTTAAGCTACAATACAACATTAAATTCACAACTGTATGTTTATTACTTTAGGAGTTATTGTTGTTTGAACATAGCGTATGCGGAAGCACAAAAGACCTTTGTCGGGACTTTAAACAGATAAACATTAAAACCACTTAAAATTCTTATTACTTTTTATTTGATACTTTTACAATCTTTTATACACATTAAATTTCATCATACAGCAGTTGTTTAAAGTGCCCACCTCCAGCTTGTAGACAAGTTAATGCTCTGTGTGCTATAGGGCAGTTGAGCGCTTAATTAGTTTTAAGTCTGATCTTATTTCTTCGGCGACTGCCATAATTTTAGCGACGAGGTCTTCTCTGGTGTTTGGAACTGTAGCATACACCTTTTGTTTCATATCACCCCACAAAAAATAGTCCAAGGGAGTCAAATCGGGCGAGCGAGTTGGCCACGCTACTACACCACCGCGACCGATCCACGGTGCATGGTTATTGTTCAAATATTCTCTCACTGCCCGAGAATAGTGCGCGGGTGCACCATCTAGCTGCAACCTCATATGTTGACGGTATAATAAAGGTAACTCTCTTTTGTGCTTGAGCATACGGTATGTTCAAACAACAATAACTCCTAAAGTAATAAACATACAGTTGTGAATTCAATGTTGTATTGTAGCTTAACACAAAAACTTTCGTTTTAGTGAAAAAAAAAGAAAGGTTATCGGGACTGCTTTTGCACTGATTTGCAATAATTTGTTGAATTGCATAATTTTTTGGCCTTTTTTTGCATTTCATCTTTTTTTCAAAAGTTAAGAAAACGTTAACACTTTGTTTTGAAATGTTTTTGATAGACAGTTTTATTGTCCGTCGAATAAGCCTATTTTTATCTCAGTAAGACCAAAACTTTAAGAGATATGAACGTTTTGGTTCACAAGTATCGAATAGGTCATCAAAAAAACAAAATGGCAGCCATATGGCGGGATGGGGTATTGAGCCCTAGTATATGGTGTAAATGTATATTAAAATAGTTGCTTTACATGCATTTAGATTATCGCTAGTCCATAACCGGACACACTGTATAGACGTTTAGGAGTTTACATAGGCTAAATGGTACGTACTCAAGCCGTGGAAAGAATTTCCTTGAAGCGGAACGTTTATTTATTGAGAGATACCTAAATCTATCTCGAGGATTTACTTGAGAGAGCTTTTTCAGAAGTTTGAAGGAATGTTAGAGATGCCAAACGATTTCGTCTGAGCCATGAAATTCTGGAGATAATCCAGATGTATTCGGCAATTTGGAAATAACATTTCAAAAAGATGGTGGCATGATTATAAGTAAGTAAGTAAGACGTTATCTTGTGAAGAACTCGTGATAGATGGATTCGACGGTGAGGTCTCACAAAATGGCCAGTTCGGTCACCGGACCTGACGCATTTAGATTTTTTCTTGATATCCAAGTTTTACGCTATGGAATCCGAAAATATTAAAGTTTGAAAACAACGAATTACTGAAGACTGCAGGACAGTTGCAGCTGACACATTGGACCGAGTACGGCAAGCATTTACTAATGTATGAAAACTTGCTGTAAGAATTCGCTTAAGTAATTGCGGTGTAAATGTGAAATAATAATTTTAACACTTATTTAGTTTATCCATCAACATTAGCCTAGCTCAAACAAATTGATATGGCTGAGTAGGTACTGTCAATACCATTCAAATGAGCGATACTTGTCATAAGGTTCTATATAAATTTAGCGGTCTATGTGGCCTTGTGACGTCATCGGTTAGTATTACGTCGTCTGTTATCACTAGTAGAGAAGTTTACAACCGTTTATTTTTATCCTACAAATTTCATTAGTGTAATTATAACCGTTCACAAGATCTGGCACTGTGGAATGAATTTCGTCTATTCTATATCAGAGCAGTTTTTCAACAATTCTTCATATACGAGTAGTAGGACAACTATCTAAAATAATACTGTCTTGGAACAGTTCATTCCCTTTCTTAAAAACTTGACAAAATTGAGTTAAAAAAAAATAGATATAAATTTTCTGTCAAATCATACTAACTTGTCTTGTTTATTGACTGATTTAGTGATAACATAGTTATTAATTATGGGACCAGGTTTTATAATAGTCACAAAAATACCAATAAAAAGTTCCCCCGAGATGTTTATCAATCTCGGTAACCTTCAATTTGGGATTGCCCAAAGTAGATTTTCGAGTAATCATCCTTCAGCCTCGATAGTGCTAGTAATAATTTCAAAGATGTTGTTCCTGTCTATGAAATGCAAAGAACTACTTGTGGAATGTTAAAAATCTCATCTTACGAGTGCTAAACATGTAACTGTGGCAAATTATCTTCACCTCTGTGGCTAAACAAGTTTATATAAATTCTTTGCTAATAATGTCTTGTTGCTTAATCAAAATTACGATATTAGACAATTTGCTACGAATGAACTATATTTAGGTTGATTTAGCATAATTGTCTGGGTTGACAATTAGTCAATCTACATGAATTATACAACACCTTTGGAAATAAAGATAGTGATCAACATAGTTAACAAAATTAATTCAAAAATTCCATGTGACACTTATGAATTTATGATAGTCAATCACGAAGATTAAAGACAAAAATTACTACATTCGTAGTCCATCACTGAACTTATTATAATAGATAGATACATACATGAGTATACGAATTTTGAATAATTCAGTACCGGATATAGAGATATCACTAACTTAGATGAATAATACTAAATGAAAAGCATTAAGCAGAAATTGATTCTTAAATAATGTCATCACGTCAGCACAGTATCACACATAATCCACAAAATATCCTTTCCGTACGTTTCTTGGTTTGTGCAATGAAAAGAATAGTTACCTAATATGAAGTTTCGTCAAATTTGATAAGTGAAAAGTGAAATTCTGAAACTATAATCTTAAAAAAAATTATATTTTGTTTTCGGGGTCGTAAATCGAATAATCGTTGTTTGGGTACGGTGTCAATAGCGTTTTTATTGCTTCACCTGTTAATTCCTTTTCGTAATCTCCGTCCGTCTCGTTGTTCATAGCCACTAGCCACTGTTGAATATTTTCGATTACTGTTCTTGAGTTTCGCATCAATGTGTTAGTTTGTTATGTTTTAGAGCCTCCTCCAAAAATGAGCTCAAAAATTGTTTTTTTTTTAATTTGTTGCAAATGTCAAGTTGATATTTCAAATATATATTATTATATTTCTGAATATAAAAATTAACGTTCTTTTTTATTGAAGTTGACATAGTAAAGAATACAAACAAAGCAGGGAAGATGTAAAAAATAGAGATGATTTTTATTACTGCAATGTATTGACGGATAATACATACGTACAATTATTTTTTAAGTTTTTAGATTTACTGAATTTTCAAAATTCTGTAAAAAACAAAATATGGAGTTGAAATTTTCCGGATTTTGGTCCTTTTTGATGTAGAAAAAGGAACCAAAAAAATTAAAAATTAACTTTACATGTTTTTGGAAATTAAAAAATGGAGCAATCTCTTAATTTTTCTGATCTGATCTTTGGAGGGAGCACTTTAGACATGATAAACTAACATATTTTCATAGGACAGGGTTTGGTTTACTCCTTGATGATGACAACTTAGAGTTGTTGAAACGGCGTTGAGTGTTTAAAATAAAGGTTTGGTGTTAGGGTGCAAAACTGTGTTTTTGCATAATATGATAGTTTGTTATGATCGCCCGTAAATAATTAAAAAAGTATTGAGCTCTGAATAAAACTAAAGATTTGAATGAACATAAATGTATTTAAATATAACTCAGTAAGTGAATGTTTTCAAAAATGGTCGTCGTTGATAACTCCACGAGTCGTAATACTGTATTTTTTCTCAGTGTAGAAATGAGACTGATGAAGAGCATGTTTGTATGGTTATGGGCCCCTTTTTTTCCAAGAGATTTTCTTACTTTGGGCTTCTCTATCGATCTGCTGATTTAAGTGGAGAGGATAAGTTATCGAAAGACTAGAAATATACACAAACGTAAGACTATGAAAAAAAATTTTTTTTGAGACTGCCCTATCCCAGGAACCCTAATTAGGATTGTACTGAAATTTCAGATAAGTATCTGATAGCAATCCAAAGGCTTCTTTTGAGATTTGCAAAAAAATTGTATATAACTAGTACAGTTTTCTTTTTTTGTGAAAATTGATTCTTGCGTTACTGACAAACTAAAGTTTCTTGGTGATATGTAGAACCACCTTAAGATTTACCTTAAGAAATAAGAATCAAAATCGGTTAAGCATTATCTGAAAAATCAGTGAACATACATTAAAACAATGGGCCTTGAATTAGAACTATCTTTTTTTGGTCTGGTAAAAAATTACAAGTTCTCACTCCTCTCAATGGGTTCTGAAAAAATACAGATAAAGTTAAGTAATTTAAAATCAAGGTGTAGTATCTAGGAGCAGTTTGTGGAAACTACCCGGAACACTAGTTGCCTTCTTATAGAAAATACTCTCTCGCAGGATTAACTGTAAGAAAGTAGGTCGCCGGATTTGTTAGTTTTCCTGTATAATATGTTAGGATGTATTTTGTGTTATACTTTTATCTGTTTCATGTGAAGTTTGTCGAACAATGTTTTTTGAAGTGATTTATACAATATTCGTAGCTCGACTTTTTGGCAATGTCAATGATTGATTAATTGACTTTGAAATTTCCTTTTTGATGTTCAGTTGCCAGGAGCTGTTGCCATAATACCGGTATCTTTACAGAGAGTGTCCCAATTTCTCCATTATTTAACAACATGCAGACACTTTCTTTGATTTTCCTTTTTTTTTTGGTGTGCTCTTCTTTAAGTAATATTTTTGTCTTATCCCAATCCATTTTGTGTATACCATTATCCGTACATAGTTTGCCAATCTTGGTCTGTCTATATGTCTTGAGACATTGTATATGAGCTTTTTTGTTCTAATTTGGAGAGGTCTTGATGTTTCACCAGTATAAGTTTTTGCGCAGGCACAAGGTACACTGTACACACAATCTATAGATCTTTTAGTTACGTTTTCCGGTTTAGTTTTTGTCAAATTTGATCAATGTTTTATTTGTTTTAAAAATCGATTTTACATGGTATTTGTCGCTATTACGTTTAATTTTTTGGATAGACCGGAAACATAGGGAAAACTTTTATAATTGTAGAGTTAATATCAGTTGGTGTGTTGTTATTTAAACTGGAAGTACTGTGTGTTGTTTGTGTGTTTGTTTATGAAATTTCTTGGGTATTCGTTTTGTTCTAAAAGTTTTGAAAATCCCAAATGAACATTCAAAATAACTATTTGCCTCCTCAATCATTTATAAACTACTTAATTTATTATTTCTCGCCCGATAATGACCATTTAACTCAGTGATATGGCGTTGAGAAAATAATTGTGTGAATGATATTAATAAAAATTTATATTTAACTTACAATAATCGCAGGGGTTGTGATACTTTGGACATTGGAAACCCAACGAAGCTAAATAAGGCACTGTGTTAATGCTGGCGCCTTGGTAGACACATTTACCTTGCGTCATCATGTAAACGTGATCAATCATGTTATAAATTGTGGCACTGGGTTGATGAATAGTACATATGATTGTTCTACCTCCTTTTGCTAATTCCTTCAACATGTGGATACACTGGAGGGACGATAAACTGTCCAAACCTCTGAAGAAAAAAAAACATCAATTTGAATACAGTAGTGTACAGGTTAATAATAACTTACGATGTGGGCTCATCAAGAAACATTATTGGAGGATTGTCTACTAATTCTAAAGCTATGGATAATCGTTTTTGCTGGCCGCCAGATAAATGCTGTGCTCTTGTATGTTGGCTTTTCTGGAGGTTCAAGAGAGACAGTATTTCATCTATCTGAAAAAAAATGTATATCAGTTATTTATTTTTGTAATAAGTGCGTTTTATTTTCAACAAATTTTGTGACCAAAATAAGTAATACATTTTTACGTACAACTACTCATCTCAATATCGTATAGGGTGATTAATTTTAAAGCAGAGTGTTCTAAATCACTCGAATTTCATCTCCTCAATTGCAGGAGAAATTAGGGGGAAAGTGGTGCCATAACAAGATAGCAATGCAGCCACACTATTTTTTTCGAGAAAAATTCAGAGAGGAAATATATCTTGGAAATTAGGTAAATGCTCTGTGGTGACCTAATGGTAGTTAATATAGGGCATTTGATAATTAAATAAAGGAATAACAATAAAAAAGTTACAATTTTATATGAATGAAGTTGAAGGTAATTATAGCGAACAACAAGGCACAGTATGGTATAAAGGGTGAACCATAAATAAAGACCCATGTGAATGGTAAATAAAACGCAGTGTTTAGAAAATTATCTTAAGTTTATTTTCGTATGATGGTATAGTTGGTCCATCGACGTTAGTTCTTCAGATACTTGAATGTTATAAGCGTTAAATTCAAGTTTTTTCTCAAAATTCGCATCAGAAAGGTCTATGAGATGTGTAATTATTGAGCACGATGGCGAGTCGAGGTTGACGGCAGTTCTGCCAGACCTTCGCGAAGAGCAGCAATGTTATCCGTAGTACGAACTCTACGAACAAGCACATCTACAGACCCAGTTTGCTGAAACCCTTTAAGTGGTAGTGGTAGCTATTGCTACCATCTGTATTTACGGTCCAGTATTCAGTACCAGCTATGCGAATTTAGTTGTTACGGATTCTACTTGATGCACTAAGTTGCCCTGGCATTGAATCTTACCGCACCGTGAATGTAATAATTGGAAAATCCCCTCTCTTGGATTTACTGGCATGAAGAGCTACCAGTGTTGCTTATCACAACTCACATTCGAATGTTGACATGCGTTTTTGTTTTTTCGCTGTGTTCAGTCTGTGTTACAACTGGTGCAGTTTTTAAAAAAAATGAATATCGGACTATGCAGGTGATTCAGATGTGGAAAACATTATGCCGTTGTCTAGTGGAGCTTCTACGTAAGGTATGGATCATCCTCAGAGAGTTGAAGGAAAAAACTATTTGATGACGAAAATATATTAGAGGCTGAAGTAGATAGCACACTCTATGATTCCGATGCTGATCCCACATTCGATCCCGATGATATTCCAAATAAAAAAATAATATAAATCCAAATAATATTGCTCTACTAACGTATTTCAAAAAGTTTTTGTGTATCTATGCGGATATATCACCCAATCAAATTTATATGCTACCCAAGAAAAAAAATTAGAATTTAGAAGAGAACGAGTATTCTGCCTTTTTGGGAGTCCTTGTAATAATGAGTTTTCACTGCTTACCCACCATGAAATTATATTGGTCTAACTATTATAATTTTCGAGTGAGCCGTATATCCAATGTACTTACCCTTAAGACATGTTTGAAAATACTCAGGTATTTACACATAAAGGACAAGTCTAAAATGCCAGGACCTGGAAGTCCAAATTTCGACAAAACCTATAAAATTAGACCACTGGCGACAAATTTGAAAGCTAAATTGAGACTCAAATTTATGTGAGCGAAATAAATAATTTGACAGTGGTTGTTTTCCTAAATGAACCTTGGTATCTATATATACCACCATTTTTCTAAGTTTTTGAATATTTTTCCCATGTGATATGCACCACCCTTGATACGCCAGCATGATCAAAACCAAGAAAAAATAGAAAAAGTTTGCCACTTAAAGGGTTAAGTACAATTTTACCGATTGTACGCACATTTGGTAGATTATGCTGACCAAAAAATTACTAAATGTACGATATGAACATACAGAGCTTGTCATTTGATGATCAGTATACAACGAAACCACTAGTAATAATAAATTGTTTACATATACAAACGCAAATATCTTTCGCAAAAACATTTAAGGATTTTGTCTCACTTGTTTATCTCGGTTTTTATACTCATGCTTTTTTTCAATTATATTTCAACATTTTTATTTTTTTACGGTTTCTAAGTCATTATCCTGTAAAAAATAACCTGATTTAAAAAAATGTGTCAAAAGATTGGCACAAAGAGACCTTCTAAAAGAGGTGTCGCATGATACCCCCTATGTATTTAAACTTGCCGAAGTGATATTCACCCCCGCAATGTGTTCTCCCGTAAATATTAATTAACGTGTTTTTTTGTATATTTCTTTTAAAGATATTTAAAAAGTTGGCTAATTTTGAAATGAAAGCATATATATATATATATATTTATAACGGGTGGGCCATCTAACTTTTTTTTTTGAAAATGCTATAAAAAAAACTAGTGAATATTTTTCAATTTGTTTTTTTTTATTCGAAAGTACAATTCTTCCGGTTATTTATAGAAAACAATTTCATTCAAATGGCTTCCACGGCTGGCCTCACAGTAGCTAATTCGGCCGGTCCAATTTTTCAATACATTTTCAATTGTATGCGGCTGTATTTCGGTGATGCAAGCACGAATATTGTTTTTGAGCGCGTCAATTGTTTGTGGATTATCGGCATAACACTTATCTTTAACAGCGCCCCACAAATAATAGTCCAGCGGTGTCAAATCGCAGCTTCTTGATGGCCAATTCACATCTCCAAAACGGCTAATTAAACGATTTTCAAATCGAGTGTGGCATAACTCAATTGATGGGCGCGATGTGTGGCACGTGGCACCATCTTGTTGAAACCAGATGCCGTCCATGTCCAATTCATCAATTTCCGTGAAAAAAAAATCGTTTAACATGGCGCGGTAGAGTTCGCTATTCACAGTTACAGCTGCTCCTTCCTCATTTTCAAAGAAAAATGAGCCGATGATGCCGCCAGACCAAAATCTATACCAAACAGTCACTCTTTGGGAGTGCATTGGCTTCTCAACGACATAACATATCCACCGAGGTGGAAATGAGCTTCGTCCGAAAAGATGATTTTTCGGTAAAATTCCGGGTCTTCGTTCAAGTGCTCATTGGCCCATTGTGCGAAGCGATAGCGCATTGGATGGTCTGTTGGCTTCAACTCCTGTACTAATTGAACTTTATACGGTGTCATTCCGAGGTCTTTATGCAAAATTCTCCTCAAAAAAGGGGGCGAAATGTGCAATTCTTGCGATCGATGGCGAGTTGATGTGCTCGGAGTATCGGCCACACTTTGTGCTACAGCATCAATATTCCCCCGTGTACGCACAGTAGGAGCACGTTGACGTGTTGGTTTGTCAATGAGCAAACCAGTTTCAAACTAATTTTCTGTCAAAACATATCTGACATAAATGTTACCGTGTTGAAAATGACCGCTAGTTCAAAAAAAAGTTAGATGGCTTAACCTTTATATATATATATATATATATATATATATATATATATATATTTGTTTTTAAGTTTTTGCGGGCACTAAATGTTTTAGGTGGTTTCCGGTTTCTGGGAATTCATCCGCGTAGTTGATAACTGATCCCTGCCGGGATCGATGGTAAAATGACGACGTTTCGACAGAGTCACATCTGCCCTCTTCAGGTCGGTTCGCATAATTCTCGTAGCCTTCTGCTTTCGCTTCTAGTTCTAATTAGTATTCGAGTAACTAGAAGAGAAAGCAGAAGGCTACGAGAATTATGCGAACCGACCTGAAGGCCAGATGTGACTGCCGAAACGTCGTCAGTTTACCATCGATCCCGGCAGGGATCAGTTATCAACTAGGCGGATGAATTCCCGGAAACCACCTAAAACATATATATATATATATATATATATATATATATATATATATATATATATGATCTTTTTGGTAACAAATGGTAATACAAATCAAACTGATATTATTATTTACCCTAAAAATTTATAACCTATGTTACAAATTAAAAAATGACTTGTTGCTAAAATAACAAATTTGATGTATTATATCAAAAACTATTATACCAGAAATAATTATTACGTTTTCATTGTGTTCTACAGTGATGTATTTTACATTGCGAAGCTAATTTTTCATGCTGCTTTTGTTACCATAAAATGAGTTTAAACGCACATGCAATTAATGTCAAAGCAGCTTATTTATTACTTTTGATCTAATCGTCTTGTACCAAGTAACATTAAACCACAAAGTAAATTATATCAACAAGACACCGTAAAAAGATACCAACGTCATTTACATTTTACATAGAACTGAAATGTTTTATTTTAAAATTACTCGGAATTGCGAAAACGTGAAGGAAATAAATGCGTTGTGAAACATATCAGTACATGTTGATGACTCAGTGTTTATTTTTTTTAACATTTTCAAGACGAACTACGTAGTTGTTCATATTTAATGTAGTCCACAAATTATATTCCTCCGAGAATATTCTCATGAAACGTTTATAAGATTTGTTTAGTATTTGAGTCAGTTTTAGTTATATGTTGTACATTCTTTTAATCTTCACTGAAATTTTTCAATAACTCTTCGAATTTTGTAGTTTTAATCATTACGTTTAACATACTTAAAAAAAGAAGGAGGTTCTCAATTCGTCTGTACGTGTTTTTTATGTGTGTTCATTGTTCACAAAACCGAATCAAGGAATTTGGATAGTGGTCCCATATTTTTTATATCCATTTTTGCTTTAAAGTGCAGAACATTTATTTTTTATAATATCTAAAGTTGTTATCAAACAAAGTTTATTAGAAATAAAAACTGCATACAATTATGCTATATCACTAAAATTGTGTAATGAATAATTTTTTTATGAAAAAACTGATTTATTATAAAACTTCGTGGAGGAGAGACTTAAATGAATGTAATTAGAATTAAACCAAAAGTCTTATAACTAGAGACATAAAAAGATAGAAATTCTCAAATCGTCTAAAATACTGTAAGCAACCGATGTTGGAGTCATAGTCAAAACTTTCTTAATACATATAAATATTTAGTAAACATGTTACTCTATTCTATTTAACAGTAAAAGCGATTGGTCAAAATACATAAACTAAAAAAAAAACAAAAACCGACTTAAAGAAATAACTAAAAAGCGTGAAATAATTCTTTGCTAGATCAATTAAATACTTTTTATGCTGTCGGTGCAAGCTAAAGTGAAAATATTTTGGGAAGTACATTTATAAGTCGTAATTCGCAACTTTGAGGTTCGAATTGGCGCCGACTTCAGAATAAATAAATAATTTGTTGTAGCAAAAAATTATTTCATGCTTTTTAGTTAAGTTTTTTTTGAGGTCAGTTTTTGTTTTAAAAAAAATGTATTAATTTTACGATTTTTAGTGATGCAATGGCTTAACTGGATGCAGTTATCAAATCTAATTAACTTTTTCGATATTGCCTAAAATAGGGTATTTTACTTTTAAGCATCATTTATTAGTTGGACCAACCTCGTTTGCTGTTGTTTTGTAAATATGTATATGTATTAAGAAGATATTGTATATGATTCTAACTTAGGTGGATCCACTATATGTAGAGGATCTGAATACCACCATTCTTTACGTCTGTTAATTATACTGACATTCATTTAATAGTCTCCTCTCTGCAGAATCTTGTAATAAATCGTTATACAGTTTTAATTGATATAGCATAATAGGACTTAGTTTTCAATTCTAATATTCTTTATCAAATCTAGTACACTATATCTAGTGATATGAAATTTTATTATACCATTTTTAGTGATGTGACATAATTAGATGCATTTTATAATTCTTATTACTCGTGTTTGATAAGAAGTTTATATATTATGAAAAATAAACGTATTTTAATTTTAAGCAAAATTCATATTTACTGACAAATTTCGTATACTGTTGAAAAAGTGACATGTAATCATTACACTATACGTTTCTAACCATGCAGGTATTTTTATGAAGAATAATTTTTCGCTAAATAATATTCATACGAACGTTTTCTGTTTGAATCCAACTTATGAAGACACACTGTATATAGATTCTCCATTTTGAAGTTGATTAACTGACATTTGTTTCGATTTATTTCCAATCAACTTTCAATTTATTACAAATTTTAATAGCGCAGTTTTCAATTCTAATAAACTTTGATTACAATTTGAGATATTATTAATGTTTCAAATTTATGAGGAATATAATAAAAAATATATGTATTAAACAAAAAATAATTTGTATGACTTTCTGGAATTATAACATTTATTCTGCATTAAACTCCTCAGAGTAAATTTATTTATTCTTCAAACTACAAGAAAATATTTAGGTTATTTTATATAATATTCAAAAATGAACATTAAAAAATTATTAACTGGGAAGCTGTTTACTTAGGTTGTTACTCCTATGTTGTTAAACCATTATGTAAGATTTTATCAGTCACTATCAATTTTATTTACTCTTGTTAAGTTTGCCATAGTGAATATGTGGTGTTTAAATGTCATTACTTCTGTTGTTTTTTCTACAATATCAAATTTCCTTTATCGTAGGGTTGTTGACATTGATTCTGCAGTTGTTGTGTTTTTGTTTATCCATTTGCTTGTTTATTCGTTCATTTGATGAAGAAATGTTTGTTTCAAATTTTGAGTCAGGAAATAATTTATATTTGATAATTACAAGAGACATAACTGCAAGATTAGTTTAATTTGTTTGGAAGGTTGTTACTGATAACAACACTGAATTAAAACTAATTTCCTGCACTGTACTTATTATACACCCAACCATACTTATATGGAATCACTTAGAAATTACATAAAAACAGTATTTTATTACTAATAAATGATTATAAATAATTCGGTCTAGTACGAGTTGAACAAGCAGGGAATGAGTGCATTTTCTTATATTTACCCTAATATCGCTTTAAATTTATCAAAAATATACAGTATTATTTACCACACATAGACTTTTTATTTTATCTGCTAAAACTTTACCTATTTTCCCCTTTATTATGGATTTTTATTAAATATGTATTTAATTTTCTAATTTGGCTCCAAAAATTAAAATTATATTTTACTAATAAATTTTCAGGGAAAACTTTTATAATCTACTTTTTGAATTTTAGGTCCTGTAGATTGGAAGATAGGTCTAGTTTGAAATAATAAATTATTAAATCTGTTATTTAAAAATACATATAAAATATATTTTTCAAAACCTTAGATGATCTAGTTTCTAAAGTGGGAACTAAGTCGATGTTTAATATTTTTGTTAATATCTTTTAAACAAATGATTTAAAAATATGATGTATATGAGCCTCTTGTTTGATATATTACATGATGCGATTGACAATTAAATTTTTATTTTCCATTTAATTCTATGATTTGACCACAAAATTAATATTGGGGTTTTTTACTAATTTTTCTTATAAATTTCAAGTGAGCCCCAGTACCCCTAATTATTTTGAAAAATTTTAGGTAGTATGGTTTCGGAAATAAAGCGAGAAATGAGAATTTTTTATATCTTTTTGTTAATATCTTGTAAACAATTAAGTTAAAAAATAAGAAAAATACATATTTGTATTCCTCATAATGAACCCTTTCATTTGATGTATTGCATGATACGTTAAAAAATATTTTTTTATTATTTATAATTTGAGTCCCAAGATTAATATTAGTGATTTCTTCGTATTTTCCCTGCAAACAAAAAATTTTAGGTCTTCTAGTTTGGGGAATAAAGGTGGAAATGGGGTTTTTTTATATTTTTTGTTAATATATTTTAAAATATTCATTTTAAAAATATGAAAAAATACATTTGTATTCGCCATAATGAGCTCTTTGATTTTACATGATGCGTTAGAAATAATTTTAATTTTATATTTTCCATTTATTGCTGTATTTTGCCCTCTAAAATTAATATTAGTGGTTTTTCCTTATTTTTTCAGTGAGGTTAATACCTTTAAAATTATTTATTTTAAAAATATGAAAAAAATATATTTGTTTTCGCCATAATGAACCCTTTCATTTGATATATTACATGATGTTTTAGAAATAATTTTAATTTTATATTTTTCATTTAATTCTGTAATTTGCCCCCAATAATTAATAGTAAAACTTTCTCCTTATCTTTCCGGGAAAATTCAGGTAAGGCCCTACATCTGTATTTTTTTCCAAAATTTTACGGCTTATAGTTTTGGAGATAAGGTAGGGGGAATGGGTATTTTTTTATAATACACAGGGTTGCTGTATGCATATATGTATTTTTTATATTTTTGTTAATATTTTTAACATAATTTATTTTAAAAATATAAAAAATATATTTATTTTCGCCATAATGAGCCCTTTCATTTGATATATTACATGATGTGATAGAAACAACTTTAATTTTATATTTTTATTTAATTCTGTAATTTGCCCCCAAAGTTAATAGTAGAGGTTTCTCCATATTTTTTTAGGTCAATTTTTTTAGCCCCCCCCAGAAGTATCGCTAAAATCAAATTTTCTTCATTTACAATATGCAGAGAGGGAGAAATCTGGAGTGATATTATAAGGGCATCCGTACATTGTATATACGGAACCCTAAAAACAGGTTATCCAAATCGAATTTACTTTAAAAAATTTTTGAAAATAAATACAAACAATTTAAAATTACACAAATAATAAAAATGTGAATATCACCAAAAACTAAAAGGAATTATAAAACAAAGTCTGAGGAGTAATAATACGATCTTGGAGTTTCATAGTCAGTATGACTACCTCTAGCATCAATGCAAGAACAAATTCGACGTGGTAAGTATTCTATGACCTTAACAGTTTCCTGTTGGGAAACATTTCTTCATTCCTTTAATGCTTCTTCCACGAGCTCCTCTACGCTGCCAAAGTTGTTCTGACAAGCTCTTATTCTTCTTTTAAATATATCCGACAGGTATTCAATTTGATTAAGATCCGGGTAACACGCAGGCTACTCTGAGACAGTCACATCTTCTCGTTTACACAATTTTTCGCATCTCTGCAGGTACTTAGAAGTGCATAAATAGGAGAGGCTGACTATAGGTTGTAGCATTAATTCCACATACCTCCGTGATTATTTTCTAATTATGCAAGAATACGCACCTCCACATACCAGCAGAGTTGCGAGAACTTGTTTAGACGAGGAAGGTGTAAATTTTTTTGGAATGGCCTGCTTGTTCCTCGCATCTTAATCCAATTAAACACTTGTAGGATATGCTTAAAAGAAGGCTAAGATTTCTTCACAACAGTCGTGACAACGTAGAGCAGCTCATGGAAAAAGCGTTAGAGCATTGGAGAAATGTATCGAAAAGAGAAATTATTAAGAGCATATAAAGCATGCCACGTCGGATTCGTTCTAAAATTAATAATACAAGTGGTAATACTGACTATTAAACTACCAAAGTTGTATTATTACGCCCACATTTTGTTTTTTAGTTAATTTTAATTTTTGGTGATATTCACATTTTTGTTATTTGTGTAATATTAAATTATTTGTATTATCCGACTTGACCGTACAATGTATGACATTACACTCCCTCTAAGGCACGCTATGAGTGCCTTTAGGGGAAAATTCACTACACCCCAGATATCCTAGATATCAAAAGGGTTTAGCTCTGTGGGAGCCCTTGCCAGGTTTTCACGCCCGTGGTTGGAGTCGTGGCGGCAGTTTCCAATGAATTTCTTGACCGTCCGGGCTGCTCCTAACTTTTTGCATTTGTTTTGATGTTCGTCCAGACCGAGGTATTTTAAATTCTTTAATACATGTTTTGCGACTAGTCCTGTCGTTGACATAACCATTGGTACAGTTCGTGTGTTTGTCATGTTCCACTGAGTCTTTATTTGAAATTCCAAATCTCTATATTTGGTTGTTTTCTCACCCTGCTTGATATTTATATTATTGTTGTTAGGAATTGCTATGTCAATTCAAGTTGTTTTCCGAGAGACTTATCTACCAAAACTATATCTGGTCTATTGTGAGCAACAGACCGATCGGTCAGTATCGTGCGGTCCCAGTACAGCTTGTAGTTGCTATTTTCTAACACAGATTCTGGTTTATATTGATAGTATGGTAATTTTACCGACTGTGATAATTCAAGTTTCAGTGCTAGTTCCTGGTGAAGTATTTTTGCCACAGCATCGTGTATTTATTATTAATATATTTTTTAATCAATTTAGTTTGGCTTGTTTAATTTAACATAATTTATTATTAGTAAACACTGCTTTTATGCAATTTCTAGGTGATCTCATATAAGTCTGGTTGTGTGTACACTACCTATAAAAATTTAAAAAATAAATGTGAGAAACACACATTTTTTCCTTAACAAGATAATTTGCGTTCGATTGTTGTATTGTTGTAAGTGATCGATACACCCACTAGATTTGTCATGATATAAGAAGTGATAAAGAATTCACGTAATTATTTTATTAATACTTACATCATTGCAAGTTGTAAAATGGAGATAATTTGAAAATTTATTGTAGTTGTAATCAAATATAAAATTGTTTTTCAAATGTTTATACTGATTTCACTATCGCTGATGCTATTGTATTTTTTACTTATCAATCTGATATTGTTGATATATGATAGTTTGCATATTAAATACTATAAATAAATATATTAATCGTATTGCAATGTACTTCGTGGGTTCAATTGAAAAATTATAACAACTAATATTTACTTGCACTTTCTAGAACTTTATTTACATTTAAAACAGCTGATTCACAATACATTTATAAGCTAGTCGTCGCGGTATAACTGCCTGGCGATCGTGGCGTTCTTCTTTTATATCACCAGCGTAGAATTCTCCAGTAGAAATCAACATCGTTCCTTCCGCTGCCGAGCCTTTTCGAGAATCGTATTTTTTTATCTTGAAGCGTTTGTTGTCGTGCTGACATGACACAGGGTCGGCTTTGGGTAAATTTCGTAACACTGCCCCCCCTTTAATTCTGATCGTCCCGATCAGAAACATCCTCTCCATGGTAGGGAGCGAGTCGATCTAAGTGAACCACCTTCAATTTAGCCTTGGGGTTTCGACGGATCCGGTAGACGACATCATTCAGCCTCTTGACCACTTCGTATGGACCATCCCAGGCGGGTGTAAGCTTTGGGGATTTACCCTTGCTCCGTTGGGGGTTGTACAGCCAGACTTTGTCCCTCTCCTGGAACCCGGCTGAATTGGCCTTGAGGTTGTATAGCGTCTTCATCCGGTCACTGGTGGCCAACATCTGCGTTCGGGCTAAGTCGTGTATTGCCAGCATGTTATGTCGGAGCTGGTCGGCATAATCGTCGATGTCTTGGGGAGGTTCTTCGGGGGAGCCAAATGCCAAGTCGCATGGTAATCGCAGCTCCTTTCCGAATAAGACCCTGGCTGGGGTCAGGCCTGTACTATTATGTACAGCAGAGCGATATGACAACAGGAATAGGGGAATATGCTCATCCCAATCACGCTGGTTATTGCTGACGACCTTGGATAGGTGTTGTTCCAAGGTCCGGTTGAATCTTTCCACCATTCCGTCTGACTGTGGGTGGGTGGTGTTGTTCTCGTTTTCCTGATCCCCAACATCGTGCAGACCTTCTGGAATACATTCGATTCGAAGTTACGCCCCTGGTCTGAATGTAATGTAATACAGGTATTTGTGGAAATGGTCTACAGCCCTTATTATTGCAAGAAGTTCTTTTCTGGTGACGCAATAATTTCTTTCTGGCTTCGAGAATCCACGGCTGTAGTACTCGATCACCCTCTCTTCACCATCTTGCACCTGGGATAGGACGGCCCCCAAACCTGTGTTGCTGGCGTCTGTGTCTAAGATGAACTTGCCGGACTGTGTAGGAAAGGCTAGGATTGGGCTGGAACATAGTGCTGCCTTCAGTCGCCTGAATGATGTTTCGCAATCCTGATTCCAATGGAAGGTCTCTTTATCAGTGGTCTGCCGATGTAGAGGGGCGGCGATGGTGGCAAATCCCTCAACAAAACGCCGGTAGTATGAACAGAGGCCCAAGAAGCTTCGGAGTTCATGTTTGTCTCTTGGAACTGGCCAATCACGGATGGCTTCTATCTTGTCTTCGTTGGTGCGGATTCCTGACTAGGACACTACGTGGCCCAAAAACTCTACTTCTTTTTGAAACAAGGAACACTTCTTCGGATTGAGTCTCAGGTTGGCGTTATTAATTCTGGAGAATACTTCGCCCAGGTTCTTCAGATGGTCGTCGAATGTCTGGCCCATGACTAGAATGTCGTCGAGGTATACTAAGCACGTCCTCCATGTTAACCCGCTCAGTACATACTCCATTAGTCTCTCAAATGTAGCGGGTGCATTACATAACCCAAAGGGCATGACCGTGAACTGAAACAGCCCTTTACTGGTGGAGAACGCTGTCTTTTCTCTGTCGTTTGCGTGTAGACCAACCTGCCAATATCCACTTTTTAGGTCTAGTGTGGAAAACCAACGGGAGCCTGCTAGTGTGGTCAAAGTGTCATCGATTCGGGGTAGTGGATAGCTGTCTTTCTTCGTGACATCATTGAGCTTTCTGTAATCCACGCAAAATCGGGTGGTTCCATCCTTCTTTTTAACTAGCACGACGGGAGCAGACCATGGACTGATGGATGGCTCAATAACTCCATTTTGTAACATGGACTCGATGTTTTCCTCGACTGCCTGTTGTTGCCCCAATGGTAGTCGTCTAGGTGGTATTCTGATGGGCTGAGCCTTTCCGGTATCTATTCGATGCTGGATGATGTTGGTGCGACCGGTGGTTCCATTTTTACTGTTAAAAATTTGCCAGTGTTTTGTGATAAATTGCTTGGCTTTTTTCTGGTTCTCTGGTGTCAAGTGTGTTAAGTGGTCAGCAAACTGTTGTAGGAACTCTTTATCGGGCCCTGTCTCCTTCACCGACGTCTGGTACTCTTCTTCGCAATTGATGATGGTCTCTACTGGCTCGAAACAAGCTATCTCTTGACCATTGGTAATTCTGATGTCGTTGTTGGACAAATTCAGGACTCTGATTGGTATATCTCGTCCGGTTTTAACTATAGCCCGTCCAACTAAGTAGTTATGAGCTGAGTGTAAGGGCTCCACCATTCCAACGCAGCTCCCAGGATTGCTGTCTAGCTGCCCATGAATAATCTGTTCTGTTCGACCGGGAATTCTAGCTGAAGACTTTGCCACAATTTTTATGGGCGTGACTGATGTGTTGACGGGCCGTGTCAATACAAATTCCTCATTCAGGAACCGAAGAACATCATATCTCGGGTCGAACATAAATCCATGCTGGCTAATTAGGTCCATTCCCAGTATAAAATCGTCCTCAATATTCGCTACCAGGACCCTATGCCGGATCATGTTGTCCCCTATCTGTAGCACGACATCTGCCTCACCCTGTATTGACATGGACTCGCCGGTGACTGTTCTGAGCTGGATGTTATTGGTAACTGGCCGAATTTCTGATGCTCTCAAAACCCTGGACTTGGCAATGGACACAGCGGCGCCGGTATCGATGGTGATGGTAACTGCTCGCCCGTTGATGGTGCCTCTGATGACTAGGCTGCCGCTATCTCGGCAAAATCCCCGGATGGATAACGTTTTGGGGGCTGGTGGAGGGACAGTCAGCATTCGCCCCCCTATGCTGACTGAATGACGGTCCTTGGACATGTGGCTGTTTTGTTGGTTACCCCTGGTCGGTGATTGTTCAGGTGGCCTCACTCGACAATCACGTTGGAAGTGCCCTGTCCGTCCGCAGCGGTAACATGCCCCTCTGGTGCCAGTTCTTTGTGACCTTTCTAGTATTTTGTTCAGACCAGCCAGCAGCGCTTCAAATGGTGAGTCTGACTCTTCCTGGTTGAAGGAAACTGCTCGGACCCTCGGCTTGGACATGTTCATGACGGCCTCTACTTCCAAAGCCCGAAGTAGAGCTTCACTACTTTTCTTGACGCCACTCAGTCTTAAATTTCTTTGTACTTCCACATCTCTGATGCCGTTTATGAAACTCTGCGTGGCCAACTGGTCTTTCGTTTCCTCTGGCAGGTCTGGGTAGGACAAGTGAACTAACCGTCTAATTTCCGCTTCGAATTCTTGGAGGCTTTCACCGGATTTTTGCGTTTTTCCACTGAGTTGGACTTGGTATACCTGGCTCAAGGATTGATTGTCGTAGCGTTTGTCTAGGATGGCGATGATCTTGTCGAAATTGCCTTGTTCATCGACTGGAATGCTTTGGAGGAGTCTAGGGCCGGACCTCTTAAGGAAATTACCAGAGATGTGGATTTTTCATGATTATCCCATCCATTAGCTGTAGCCACGGCCTCAAATTGCCGTTTATACATGGGCCAAGATGAACTGCCGTCGAATGTGGGTGGTTTACTAAAGGAACCTTTGGTACTCACGGTGTTCTGGTATTTTCCTCGCTGTAAGTCCTGTTGCATTTTTTTAATTTCTGTTTCTAGTTTATTTTGGATGGCACAGATTTTATCTTGTACTTCAGTGTGTACTGTTTGCTTGATGGAACTGATTTGATCTTGAACTGTATCTTGAATTGAACTGATTTCAAATTTTACCTGACTTTGGATGGAATCAAGATCATCTACTTTTGTTTCAAGAGTATCCACGGTATTTTTATAGTCTTAATGTCATCATTTATCTCTTTTATATCTGACTCAACTATTTGCATTCTTTCATTAACTGTTTCATTAACTTGTCCTACTATTTGCATTAATTGTTCGAATTGCAGTTGTCTTTTCTGTTCAGTTTCGTGTCGATTTAATTCAATTTGATCTTGTTTTTGTTCAAATATTTTAAAATCATTTTGTCGCTGTTCATTCAATTTCGAGAATAATCCCTCAATCAGATTTTGTTGTTCACTTTTCATTGTGGAAACAAGATTTTCTAATTCTATTTTACGTTTTTCATCGATATTAGTGACAAGATTTCCTAACTCAATTTTAATTTTGTCATCAAAAGATTTTACTAACCTTTGTTGAATTTCTTCTTGATGTTGTTTCTCCTTCTTGTCACGTTTTTCTAGAATCTGTGCTATTTTTTCGTCTAGTCCGTCCGTAACCTGTTTGATCATTTTTCTGGTAGTTTCGTCGGTTTTTTCCATACTTCGAGTTTCCATGAATCAAATTACGATTTTAACTGACTTAATCCTTCACTTCTAACACCAAATTGCAATGTACTTCGTGGGTTCAATTGAAAAATTATAACAACTAATATTTACTTTCACTTTCTAGAACTTTATTTACATTTAAAACAGCTGATTCACAATACATTTTCATATAAGCTAGTCGTCGCGGTATAACTGCCTGGCGATCGTGGCGTTCTTCTTTTATATCACCAGCGTAGAATTCTCCAGTAGAAATCAACATCGTTCCTTCCGCTGCCGAGCCTTTTCGAGAATCGTATTTTTTTATCTTGAAGCGTTTGTTGTCGTGCTGACATGACACAGGGTCGGCTTTGGGTAAATTTCGTAACAGTATGTATGTAATAATCCTCTATATATAAAACTAGTAAAGTGGTTTAAGCAGGATAATAATTTTTTTTCAATGTTCAAACACTAAAGCACTCGAATCTTAACAGTTAAAGATAATGCTGGAATTACTCTGCATAAGGGACTTTATCCCAGTAACTAAATAAGCGGCAATAGACACCCTTTGTTATGCCCAGGCGTGTTCGCTTGTTAAAAAGGCGAGAATATGAAAGTTTCGGGCACTTTTCACAAATATGCATAGGAAACTAGTATCATTTCCCTTAGTATCAATGAAATTAAATGAAATATTAATTGGAGAGGCTTTATTTGTACATTATTCAACTAAAGCACATTGTATTAAGTTGTAATGGTGGTTAGTGTTATTTTCATATGAAGATGATCTATTTAACAGGTTAGGACAAAAAAGTCTCATATTGGATTAAAGTAATTAATATACTTATAATTAATAAAATAAACATTATTAATAAAAACAGCAACTTTAATTATTACTATAGTTTTCTCAGTAAGTGTCCTTTTTACTACAATTTGTGAATTTAATTATGTTGGCTATTCATCTTTTGACTGACAGATATAAGAAAGTTAATTTATAAGATTTTCACGAAATCTGTACAAAAATTGTATGGAATATTACTGAAGGCTGTACAGTTGCTACAAAAAAAATATAAAATTCAGTATATAAATATTTAATTAAAATCAATTCCAATCAATATGTCTGATGACAACTGATTTTGAAAAGGGTAACACTTGTTTTATTTAATATTATATCTTTTAGCAAATTATTGGTTTAAATATATTTATTTACATAATCAATTACTTGTAATCGATCATCACTTAGTTCACATCTCTAACTCACAAATCACATTTAGCAAATTTTTAACTTTTAGCAGTTATTCTTTTCGTTGATCTCGTCAAAAGCAATAAGCGAAACAAGGCTTTGGAAAACTAACAAAGTTAAATGAATTCTCCAAAAATGATTTACTGTACGTATGGCTGCCACATATTCTATGACATTAATGCTTTTTTATTCATTCTTTATTGATGAAATGTTTTACATGTTAATTAAAATCGTTACACTCATAGTTAGTTCACTTTAAGTTTATAACTACTAAAACTTGACTACTAATAGTAAATTAATAAATTACATTGAAATTATCGTATCCAAATTATCAAGTTTAAAGTGTTCGAATAAAATGACGCAAGTTGACACATGCGCATAACTATTTCAATTATGTAAAGGTCTATTGCCATCTTTGTACACGACATAGATGAAAGTACAAGAAAATATAATTGAAAATGATATTTGGACCTAAATTGTTATACCAAAAAGTCCACAAACCATGAGTATAAGCTTTCAATTTATTTGAAATTTATTTGAACTCAGCTTTGAGTAGACCCTCTGTACATGAAAGATATTGTGTGTATGTATAAGAATAAGCGGTATATTGTTTCTTGGTATTATTACTAATTCAGAATTGATATTAAATTTTGTAATTTGCTTGAAGTTTGCGTAGTGATACTCACTAATAAACAAATGGCCTGAATGTACCATGCTATGATATATAGCAATGTCTGTTTTGTGTCTAACCTAAAAAGTATAACATAGTTTTAGTTCTACTTTTAAATTAAGAGAAGTTGTGTATTTTGATAAAATATGCCTTATAACAGCAGCGTCTCAGGCTATAATTCAAATTAAAAATCAGAAAAAGGTGTAGAACAAGTAACTACTTTTTGTTTAATAATTAACTACAATTGCAATTTCAACAAATTACGTTTGTTTTAAACTGTCTGACGCGTTTCGACTAATGTCTTTGTCAAGGAACTAGAAGACATTAGTCAAAACGCGTGTCGGACAGTTTGTTTTAAAAAAAACGTAACTTGTGAAAATTGCAATTGTAGTATCAACTAATTATTATAATGAATTTCAATACACAAATTTTGTTTGCTTAAAAATGATAAACTAAAGCAACAGTGGGTTTGACATATGCCTACAGAATTGGGTTTAGTAAAAAATTCCAAGATTTTGCATAAAACATTTTAAAGTAAAGTGCATCATAAGCGTAGTGCCAGTTCGAGTAATTAATGAAATAAAATTATTCGACCGAATTAATCCTAAACCACAAGAAGAAGCCAATAGTTTTTGAAGAGCTGACACGTTATTTGCCTAAGAAAACTACTACTGTATAAAGACTGCTCTTGACGAAAATAACTTGGAGTCGGTCACAAAGTCCAGCCTAGAATCATTTAAGGATTATGAAAGTTCTCAACAAATTAGTAATGTAAGTGATATATTAAAGTTCTACACAAGTAGGAATTATATAAATAAACACTGGATTTTGTATAAAAAAGACGACAAAATTTTTTTGTTATTTAAAAATCAGTATAACATTCCCAAAATTGAAACTTCAGTATACATTCGACAAGATTTTTTGTGTAATTGTGAGTGTGATAAATGAAAATGTTCCCTAAACAAAAATATCAAAGAAGTTGTGAGTGATGATTACTATTTTTATTTTAAAAGAACTTTTAAAGTTTTTAGAAAATAAACTGAAAAGTTATGATTTTTAAGAATTTCACACTTAGAAATTCTCTCAAAAGATAAAATTTATGAATCAGTTTACGAATTTTATTGGACAAATAATCAACATGAGGGCCCCACTTAAGGTGTCTATCTATAATTATGCCAAGGTATTTTGTATGGGATGTTTCTTGTATAGTATGATCATTTATCCTTATATCAGGAAAGCTAGGTCTATTTGCAGATGTTAAAGAATACACGATATAATTAGTTTTGCTCCCAGTTAGTGATAGTCTGAACGATTGCAGCCAGTTTTGTACGCTTAGTAATCCATTTATTGATTTGGTTTTTAATTCATTCCAAGTTTTTGCTTCAAAAACAAGAGCAGTATCATCTGCATACGAAATTGTTAATCCACCCATGTCCAATTGCAGTAAAGACCTTATATATGTTATAAACAGAATTGGACCTAATACGGTGCCTTGTGGTATCCCTATTTTAATTTTTTGTTTCTGACTAAATTTTTTATTTACTTTAACTACCTGATATCTTTCATTCAGATAACTTTTTGTCAGTTCCAATACTTTGCCTCTAATACCCTAATGTTCTAGGACACTAAGTAGTTTGGAATGGGGACAGTATCAAAGGCTTTAGCTAAGTCAATAAAAATACTCAAACACTTGTTACCATTATTTAGGGTTTTGACAATTTCAGAAACCAGACCAAACATTGCATCACTAGTGCTACAGTTTGCCATCCAAGTTTGGCGAACCTTCTAAAAAACACCCTTTATATGACCAAATAGTATATTTTAAAGGTATGTTACAGAACTAGAAAAAATGTAATCTAGTTAGTTTAGTTTACAATGTGTCTCTGCAAAAATGTTATTGTTCGTAAGTAATCTATCAGTAATTTTTTCCGAACAAAATACGTTATATAGGCTGGTCAGTCAATACAAAAGAATAATTTTATTCCAAATTTTTCACAATTAGGCACTCGACACTCTCTTGTAATGATGCAAATTATAAACTGAGCGAACCATTAATTTCAAGTTTTGTTTGAAATCTTCTTTGTCAGTCGTGTTTTGGATTTATTATTATTTTGATGGTAAATTTGAGAGCTTTTCAATTATTTCTTACGTACCAATAATTGCTTTTGCGAATAGCCCATTATGCCAATAACAGTTCTGAAATAGTAATGAATTCCTAAACATAACAGCAACAATCCAACTATATTGTTGATTTCCCAAATCTAACAATTAGGCGTAACTTGTAAAGTGACTAAATACATACCAAAAAGTTTTTCGATTTCTTTGACAGATTCGCTATTTTCAAATTCGCCGCTATCATCATCAACTCTCGTACGGTGAACAAACCAGGTAGGAGGTTGTCTTGTAGAATGTAACAGGAATATTTTTTGTAGCTCAAAGGTTCACCAGCCTTTTGAACAGTGCCATTCCATTTTATGGATCCTTTTATATGTCGCCTTCTGCAAAAACATACGCTATTAAATGATTGGCCAAGTTAAATGATGATGATTTGATTGATCATATATTTGTTACATCCACACTAATGGCTTGTTTGACAAAATATTTAAATTATTTCGAAAGGATTGTTGAGGAGGACTTGAATTATTTTGTCTGTTCATTGGGTTTTCTCTCCTGCAAATTTTTTCCTGCAACAGATAAGTATTTAAAAATTGTATATGTAGAACAAAGTGTAGTAAGGCAATTTCGTAAAATTGCCCGGATTACTGGCTGTCTGTACAGAGATTCTTCCTCACAGTTATTCTGAGAGAAAGAGATGTCTACAAAATGATCAACCAGTATTCCTGTATATAAGTAATGTATTGTATATTGTGTAATACTTATCTGTGTATGGAGACGTTGTTTGTCAAACAACAAATTCAAGATCAAAGCGAAATTTTTTTAGAAAAAACCCCGAAAACAACACTAAACAATTGACAACGACTTCAGACTCGGAGTTGAAACGTCTCCATACACAGATAAGTATTACACAATATACAATACAGGAATACTGGTTGATCATTTTGTAGACATCTCTTTCTCTCAATATTTTTTTCGCGTTTATTTGAGTGGTTAGATTTACAATTTAACCTCGTAGGTTGCCCTGTAATCAAGTTTAAGCTAACCCATAAAAAGAAATAAAGAATTGTAGAAACAAAAAAAAACAAAGAGTATTATCTCTACGTAAGCCTTAAATATTTAATTGGTTCTGTTGTAAAAAGTGAAGATCGGAAGACTAAGTTTAGGTGTGTGCAATATTTTAATGAAAAGATTATTGAGAAATTTTGTGTGGTGGATTCCTTAAGCTACTGTAATATATTTTCTCTCAGAATAACTGTGAGGAAGAATCTCTGTACAGACAGCCAGTAATCCGGGCAATTTTACGAAATTGCCTTACTACACTTTGTTCTACATATACAATTTTTAAATACTTATCTGTTGCAGGAAAAAATTTGGAGGAGAGAAAACCTAATGAACAGACAAAATATTTTCTACTCTCCAAATCTGTACGTATAGTTTCTCTGAAAAGATAATTTTACTCAATTTTTGGAAATTCAAAGATATTTCCAGATTGCCAGAAAACTTATTCTCAATATATCCAAAATTTATAGAGGCAGTGGTCGGAACTAGTTTTTAGGGTTCCGTATATGCAATATACGGATACCCTTATAATATCACTCAGGATTTCTGCCTCTGTCACATCACAGCCATTTTCTCCTCAACTACTGGACGGAAGAGGTTGAAATTTGGTATCAATGTATAGTTTGGTGACCCGATCAGGAGTACATATCGTATAAGAAAAAAAATTGAACTTTACAGGAAAAATAAGGAGAAACCATTTATGTTAATTTTGGGGGGCAAATTATAGAATTAAATAAAAATTTAAAAATAAAAAAATTTTCAAACGCGTCATGTAATATATCAAATGAAAGATCTCATTCTGAGGAACACAAATATATTTTTTTCATATTAAAAAAAAATATTTAAAAAGATATTAACGAAAATATACCAAAATTTACCCATTCCCCCCCCCTTATCTCCGAAACTATAAAACGTAAAGTTTTGAAAAAAAATAGATTTATAGGTTCAAACCTGAAGTTTACTGGAAAAATAAGGAGAAACCTCTACTTTTAATTTTGGGGGGCCAATTACAGAATTAAATGGAAAACATAAAATTAAGATTGTTTCTAACCCATCATGTTATATATCAAATGAAAGGGCTCATTACGACGAAAACAAATATATTTTTTTCATATTTTTAAAATAAATTAATTAAAACATATTAACAAAAATATAAAAAAATTTACCCATTCCCCCCCCTTATCTCCGAAACCATAATCTGGAAAATTTTGAAAAAAATTGAGGTATAGCCCCTCACCTGAACTTTACTGGAAAATTAAGGAGAAACCCCTAATATTTATTTGGGGAGGGCAAATTATAGAATTAAATGGAAAATTAAAACTAAATTGTTTCTAACCCATCATGTATATCAAATGAAAGGGCTCATTATGACGAAAACAAATATATTTTTTTCATATTTTTTAAATAAATTAATTAAAAGATATTAACAAAAATATTAAAAAATTTACCCATTCCCCCCTTATCTCCGAAACCATAAGCTGGAAAATTTTGAAAAAAATGGAGGTATAGCCCCTCACCTGGACTTTACTGGAAAATTAAGGAGAAACCACTACTATTTATTTGGGGGAGGGCAAATTATAGAATTAAATGGAAAATTAAAATTGTTTCTAACCCATCATGTTATATATCAAATGAAAGAGCCCATTATGACGAAAACAAATATATTTTTTTCATATTTTTAAAATAAATAAATTAAAAGATATTAACAAAAATATAAAAAATTTTACCCATACCCCCCTATCTCCGAAACCATAAGCTGGAAAATTTTGAAAAAACAATGGAGGTATAGCCCCTCACCTGAACTTTACTGGAAAAATAAGGAAAAACCCCTAATATTTTTTTGGGGGCAAATTATAGGATTAAATGGAAAATATAAAATTAAAATTGTTTCTAACCCAGTATGTTATCAAGTAAAAGGGCTCATGATGAAGCAAACAAATATATTTTTTCCATATTTATAAAATAAATTAATTAAAAGATATTAAAAAAAATATAAAAAAAAATACCCATTCCCCCCTTATCTCCGAAACCATAAGCTGAAAAACTGGAAGTATAGCCCCTCACCTGAACTTTACTGGAAAAATAAGAAGAAACCCCTAATATTCATTTTGGGGGGCAAATTATAGAATTAACTGGAAAATAAAAAATTATAATTGTTTCTAACGGGTCATGTAATATATCAAATCCCAGGGCTCATTATGACGAATAGGTACAAATATAATTTTTAAATTTTTTTAAAATGAATATTTTAAAATATATTAAAAAAATATTTTCTTCCAATCTACAGAGCCTCAAAACTTAGAGTGTAGATTATAAAAGGCATTTCTGAAAGTTTATTAGTAAAATAAAACTCTAATGTTACTTTTTGGGAGCCAAATTAGAAAATTAAATACATATGTATTGTGATAAAAATCAAGCGAATCCTAAAGCAGATAAAATAAAAAGTCTATATGTTGAAAATCAAAGTGTATATTTTTTCTAAATTTAAAACGCTTCCTTTAAAAGATTCCTTTAAAAGATATAAGATATAAGAAAATGCACTCATTCCCTGCTTGTCTGAAACTGGAATATTCGAATCTTGAAGGTGGTACGGAACCCTAAGTATGCGAGTACAAATCGCACTTGACCAAATTATTTTTTAACCAAAACAGATATCGACTGCTGTAGTTTCGACCGAAACTAAATTTATTTAGTATCTAAATTTTAAGTCAAATGCTTGCAAAAAATTGATTTTAAAAATCCATATTTATGTCAATTTTCAAAATTAAGCAAAAATTTTTAGGGAAAAGGTAACTTTGTTATTCATATATTAACATAATTAAGGTGATTTTTTTGCATGAATGGTTTTTGAATAATTGCAATATAAAAAATTTATAGTTCAATTTTTTTATAACATTACCCTTATGACGTTAATGTGATCAGTGAAATAAAAGAAATCTTTGATCACATTTATGGTGAATGCGCTTTCTTATATGAAAGTCGTACCTAGGAACACCACTTATAAATTCTAAAGAAAACTCTTTCAAGTTCTTCCAACTTGAAAGTTGTTTAACTGTAATACATGATCTTTAGATTTTTTTGTGCTACCTGTATATATAGAAACAACAAGTTTTTTATGTCAACTTAAATGTCATATATAAAATTTTCATTTTACATTTTATATTTCAATTCATGTATAAAGCCATGGAAAACGAGGTCAGAATAAATCTAAAAAGTGAAAATTTAAACAAGTGTTTGTTGTTGTTTTTAAGTAATCTTAAAAATGAATTTTCATCAAGTGAAGACTGAAACAATCATCAAATCTAGAAACGTTTGGTTTTTCCCTGAATATACGAATTTTTGTTTCGATTGTGGTGTTATTTCCCAAGAACACATAAAACTTATCAAAAATATGCCACAAATAACATTTAGAAGAGATTAGATTTAGAAAACGGGTGAAATTGAATTATATTTATACAGGGTGGATAACAAAATGTTATATTGTTAGGGTCATAAGTAGTTGCATATACAATGTGGGTAAAATAAGCGTAAAATAGAATTATATTTATAGAGGGCGGATAAAAAATATGTTATGTACGCAGGATATTTGAATTTTCTTGAGCTACTATTATAGTTATGAAATTGGTTCAAAAAAATGTTAGAAGCAGATAAAGTGGAGTGGAATTATGGTTTATAGGGTCATTAAAAAAATGTTTTATATCCACAAGTAGTTCACACGTAACATATTATAGGATGGTTGAAATATGTAGCGGAGTATAATTACAGCTATACAGGTGGCTTTAAAAAATATTATAAAAGAATGTTATGATCTACAAACTGTTTCATATACCGGATAGATGAAATATAGGGTAGACTAGAATTCTAACTAAACAGGGTGGTGAAAAAATGTTATATTGGGTGGCACATAAGTAGTTGCATATACGAGGTTGTTGAAATAAGGCGTGGAGTAGAATAATAATTATACATTGTAGGTAGGGCATGAGCAGCTGCATATAGAGTACCTGGAATATGGGGCGAAGTCAAGTTATCGTTACACTGTGTGATTCAAACAAGGTTAGAAAAAGTTGCAAATGAAAGATGGTTTAAATGAAGTGTAGAGAGAAATTATATTTTATAGTATGCTTCAAAAAATGTGAGGAAATATTGTGAAATAGAGTAGCTCATAATCAGTTGCTCAGATAGGATATTTGAAATATAGGGAGAAATAGAGTTAAGTATTTTAATAAATAAATTGTATACATAGGGTGCTTCATAAGCAGTTGTAGTTTTGGGAAAATTTATTGGAAATGTTTAAAAACTGATAGACAAATAAGTTATAATGGGTGACTAATTGGCAGCAGTATGTACAAGATAGTTTAAATATAGATGGAAGTAGAGTTACAGCTATAGAAGGCAGTTATTAAAATATTAAAGAAAATTATTATATAGGGTGGCCATCAACAATTGCGGTTTGGGTGAAATATTTTGGGGATTGGTGAATTTAGTTATACAGAGTGATACAAAAAATGTTATATTGGGTGGCCCATAAATAGTTGTATATATAAGGTGGTTGAGATCGGGGGCTTAGTAGAATTATAGTTTTAATTAATTTAAAAAATGTAAAAAAAATAATATAAGGTATTTGGAATACTTGAAATATGGACCGAAGTAAAATTTTCGTTATACAGGGTGGTTGCCATATAGGGTGAATTAGAGTTACATTGATATAAATTGGTCCAAATATAAATCAATTAAAAAGTTAAAAAGTATGTGGAAAATATAAATAAACAATACACGAGAGTGAGAGCGAGAAAGTTAGAGACAGATAAAAATACTCTAAAATAATCAATACATTCTAAATTAGATAAAAAAGAAGATAGTGATTGATTGCATACGGTTTCTAAACGGTTTTTATTTTAAATCAATTGAAGTCGGTTCTTTTTTAAATATACATTATTTAATTAGACTGTCATCAGCAAAATGAGGAAGCTGCTTGGCACCAATGACATATTTGGCATTTTTGACTAAAGATGCAAGCATATCACTTTAAAAATTTAGTTTTTTACCACGTTTGAGTGAAAAGGCACTCTGGCATCGATCAATTTTCGTATCAATGCCAAGATGAACCATTATTCGACCTTTGTGATTAAAGTTGCTTTATCGCTTTCGCCACATCTTTATCTGAACAAGACACTACACGCGCTTTAAAAGTTAAGATAATTAATGGAGTAGAATCAATACCAGACGGATATTGGATGTTTGACATCAATGGTTAATTTGTTTTGGTGTTTTTATTTTGGTAATTAAGATAACCACTGAGTAATGCAAAAGTCACATTGTTTAATGTTAATTGTAAAATGATTTTTACCCTTTTGCGATTAGATAAAACTTGGACAATCACAAATTTAATTGTAGTTACAAAATGCTTCTAATATATTATTATATATAATACTTTTACTTTTATGTTTTTTTTTGGCAATAACACCACAATCGAAATAAAACGACGTATATTGAAGGAAAACCAAACGTTTCAAAGTTTATTCTGACTTCGTTGTCAAGGGCTTTATATTTATTGAAATGTCAAAGTAATTTTCTTTTTGCAATTTACATCAATAAATATAAAGCCATTTACAACGAAGTCAGAATAGACTTTGAAACGTTTGGTTTTCCTTCAATATACGTCGTTTTATTTCGATTGTGGTGTCATTGTCCAAAAAAAAAAACATAAAAGTAATCAAGAATTTGCCACAAACAACGTTTAGAAGCCAATAATACGTTTGTTTCCTAGTATTTATTATATTGACGCAGTTTTCGCACTCTGTATTTGATCATGCTGGCTTTATATTATATGGCAATAATTTTGATTATATATTTAATTGGGAAACATTTATTGTAGCAACGGAATTTTGTTAAACGAACTTTACACCAACAGTGAATACTAAAACTATCATGGAGAGTAGAAAAGGAGGATTTCATGAAGCGTAGTTAAAGAGGAGTCAACAAAACATACTAAAAAGAAATAAGCGAATAAGGGGCTATTACTGTAGAGTCTAAAATTATGGTTAACTAGTATCGCGCATTATATTCCATACTATTTAGAAATGACTAAATATCATTTTTATGAAACAGATCCAACAAAATGCTTATGAGTAAAATTTAAGTTTACAGCTGATATTCAAGGATACAAACAAACATATGACACTATAAAAAGGGATACGCCATATCAGGCATTAGAACAGTTAGGAGTCCCAAAAAAACTTAAAAAGCTAATAGAGATGGCTACCAAAAAAAGAGAAAACAAAGTTATTATCAATGGGAATTTGTCCGAGGAATTTTCAATACAGAATGGGTTGCGACAAGGAAACCCATTGTCTACTGTTTTGTTTAACCTAGTATAAGAAGTAATTCTTAAGGAAAGTGAAGGAAAGGAAGTAAAGTAACTCTAATGGGTTGATATGGCTCCAGACACCAATGCCTAGCTTATGCTGACGACATTGTGCTGATGGCGAGATCCAAGGATGAAGTTGTAAGGACGTTTAAACTGTTGGAAGCAAAAGCCAGAGAATACAGTCTTGCAGTAAATGAAAATAAATTTAAATATATGGTTATGAAGGACAACTCCACAAGTAATCTAGTTATCTACGCCGATGGGAACAGGACACACACATTAGAGAAAGTAAATCATTTTGAATACCTAGGTGTAACAATAAAATGTAAGGGAAATGAAGAGAAAGGAATAGAAAAACGACTAGCTAGAGGAAGCAAGATGGCAGGTATCTTTTCAAAGGTTTTAATAGCTACAAATATATCTCGAGAAACGAAGCTAAGGGTTTATCAAGCAATAATAAGACCCACAGTCACATATGCCTGAGAGACTTGGACAATGACGAAGAAATTTGGAAACATAAAATACTAAGAAAAATCTTTGGAGGAATTAAGTGCCAGGACAAATATTGGAGAAGAACAAATAAGGAAGGGTTATAAAAAAAGTATTGTTCTGGAGGTGAGAATACAAAGAGTTAGATGGTTAGGACACATTGCAAGAATGCCAGATAAACGATGGGTAAAAAGACGAAATAAGGGAGGAAAAAATGGCTAGCGGAAGTGGTAAAGAATTTGGAGGAAGTGGGTATCAGGGACCGGAAGAAGCAGGCGTTGGACTGAAATAAAGGGAAAATAAGAGTGAAAGATCTCATAACCAAGGGCCACTAGGCCTGTTGAGCTGATATATATAAATATCATTTTAATGTTACTACGTGCCAGTTCTGGATTATCAGTTTTTCAGGTATCAGAATTATATCTACGTAATCTAACGTTGGTGCTTTAAATATACATACAAATTAATTGCACCTCTATATACTATGATATAAAAAGTACTAATATTATACGAGAATAAAAGCACAATTTTTATTGTCTCTACATCACATGTTTAAATCATAATTAAAAGACAATTTCATTCACTTTTAAAGTGCAGATCAGCATCGTGAAGAGCTTATGCTGCAGGATCCACTGAGGCGATGTTTAAGTGAATGGACAGCATGCTGATCGTACAATGAACATATGTGGAAGTTTAAAGAGGAGGAAATAAGACCCAATGAGAGTTAATACGGATAATAGAAGGATTGTGTACTATGGTGTGGTCTATTTTTCTGTACGGTACTTGTGTGAAGCAGAATGATGCTAGTTGCTACATGCTAGATCCACATCATAAATTTCGGAGAGAATGGGATGTGTTGTTGCAAGAAAGTTGATGAATTACACATTATTTGTGTGGTTTATGTTCTACGTACATCTATTTATTGGAATTTTAGTTTTTGATAATATTAGTCTGAAACTTTAATCGTTCCTGGAAGTTTACGTGAACTTCCATCATTTTGATATGGTTGATTTTACACACATGAAAATATCAAAATATCTATTGATGTAGAAGATAAACTATTAGTTAATAAAAAATAGCACAATTTAAGTTGTTTTAATTATTTCAAGGTCATCCAAAACATATTGGAAGTTGATACTTGGTTTATGGAGAGAACTGATTTTGCTTAAAATTAGTTTTTCAGAGCATTCATGCCACAATAAATCATTCTTATGAGAAAATATGTCCCTATTATATACCAGGCAACATGTCGTTGCTTTCATCTTTACAATATAATTTGACGTTAACCAGCTCTCAACTCTGTGTCAAAATGTAAGTATTTGTAATTTAGAATTTTTTGACAGGTTAAACCATACACCAGTTTACAGAGCAAAACAGCAATCCGCTTATAGAATCACGGCAGTAACAGTTTATAGATAATTATTGCTATGATTTTAACAGCAAACTCGTAGAAGTACACAAGTAATAAAAACCCGTCTTTTGTTTTTTTGCTTATATAATGAAAGTAATGGAGGAATCGCAATGCCGTGTACAGTAAAGTTGTAGAGAATCCGAGATTTTTCTTAATGAGTGTTTATACATCCTGATTGGATCATTTTTTAACCAGTTAACTGGTCAAAAAGTGGATTTTTTTCAAAAATCTATAACTTACTGGTAACTAAACCGGAATATTAGTCATCATCAAAACGATAGTTTATGATATTAAGTTTATATGGGCTCACGATGGATACTATTGAATAAGTAGTGTTTGAACAATTCGAATATAAATAATTTAGAGAACTATTTGCCACCGTATTAACACGACATGTCCGACCGTGTATGCTAAAGATATTTTGAGAGTTCATAAATTCCACTTCGAATTGCCAATATTTGTTTTTCGCTATAATACCGAGAAGTTCGTTTAAAATAATAGTAAACATTGCAATAAATGTACGAATCTGCAAGCTAGCGATGCATTGACAATAGCTGTCAAGGCACAGGGACGGATCAACAATTTTCTTAAGGTGGGGGCACAGATGAAAATTACGGTAAATTGTATTATTATATATATTAAGCTAAAGGGTACCTGCATACAGTTTACTGATATTAATTAAATGACTTTTTCCACTGACTGGATCCGCCACTGTCAAAACATCGGAGATTCAATCGTTTAGCTCCAATTTCAGAAGCAGTATTAATACAATAATCCAAGATATACGAAGTGAAGTGCTTATTATAAGCTTTCAAAATATATTTTGCATATCGCTATCGAACTATCGGGGTTAATACGATACGACCTGCAAAATATTTCTACAAATCATTTAAATGGCAATTCTGCAAGATCAACTTAACGTACAATATCGATCTTCATTGTTATTAATCTGCAGGTTATAAACTATCACTAGGAGATTCCAGCTGCTATTACAACTAAGTTGTGAATTTTTTTAAATCACTCATTTTACATCGGTTTTTCCAGCTTTTCTTTATAAAAAATGCTGCGATCAAAATTTATATACAATCATTTTGAAGATTTTCTGATTCTTTACATTTTTTCTATTCACGGCATTAAGTACAAATCATTACTTTCTATCCTATAAGCAAAAATAAAATACCATATATTTTTGGGGATTTTAAGCTAAAATAATTTACTTCTACGAGTTTGCTGTTAAAGTTATGACTTATAAACTATTATTTACATGATGGCTTATGCAGTTTGCTGTTGAATTTTATGTCACCTAAAAATCTCTATTGACTAGTGTACCAGGAATTTTCTATTTGAATCAGATAGAGACTTCATGTTGGCGACCTTATATTTCTAACCCTAACTTTCAAAAGAAAATCTAGTAATATTCCGTCTATGTGAGTGTTCACTTGCTTAATGGGCTCCAATATTATAAATCAACCCCAGGTTCTTGTATGCCTTTAACGATATTTATGTTGGCATGTACATTGTCCATATTGAGGGCCTGGTGTTCTAAAAATACAATTTCGTCTATCGAAAATCAAAATAAGGACTCATCCGTCCAGAGACCTTGAATGTTATGTGAGATTCCATGATTTTTTGTTACCAATGGGTATATTAGAGCAGAAAACATTAAATAACAACACAGTATATATAGGATAAACCAAGTGTTAAATTCCAGCTAGACTAGAAAAACATAAATTAGCTGTTAAAATACACATACATCAGCAACAGATACAACTTTAAACAAAAGTAAAGAGTTAGCAGATACCACCAACAACATAACAAGAATAGTGCATGAAATAATGGATATCTAGAAAATTTGACTACTAATACTTTAACGGAGAGAACAAAATAAAACACAAACGGCCGCACGCAGATCAGAACTAGCTAGTGAAATGGCCTAAAGAACGGCGGAGAGAGAGGAAGTCGTGTCAGCTAATCTTAGACGCTACAGCCTACTCTCATTCTATCTGACAACACATTTATAATGCCAAGTGAGATCTTGGCGAAACGTCTGCGAGATTCCAATACACACAGTTGTCTAATAGTCGAAAAATTTCGTTCTTTCTCTTATGTACAATAATTATCCTTTGACATATATCTCTTCTATTTAAGGTACTTGTTGTCTGCTGCTCATTATGTATGCAATGCTAATGTTTTTGAACCATTTTGTGGGGTTTCTATAGCTTTTACATTGGTAGTTGCAATCGTTACTGATACTTTACATTTACTGTTTTATTGAAGCTGCACTTATGTAAGATTTGTTTTAGCACCTCACAAATTTTTTCTAAGCAAAAAATCATAATTATATTTTAATAGAATTGTTTAGTATCGACTACTTTATATATACTGACAAATCCAGTTAACAAGTCTGAACGATTATTTAATGCATTTTTTACCATGTTTAAATTAAGGTGTGAAAATTTGCATTTTTTAATTTATTTTCCAATCTGTTTTATTTTTAAAGTTATGTCAGACAGTATTTCAATATAACAGTTAAAATTCACTCTAGTAAAATACTGCTTCAACATATAAACATAAATATTACACAATCCATGAAGAAATTTGTTTGTTACTGAAATCATTTAAAACTGCCAATTAAAACTTTTTTATTCTTCTAAAGTTATGTTTATAGACGATGTAAAAATTTAATGAGTGAATCATGCACCGCAATTATAACAAGTTTAAGATCAAGGTTAAACCATTTTTTTATGTAAATTTTCGTTTCGGTTATATCTCGAAAAGATAAACAACTATGGAATATGTTTCACTTGATTAACATACATTTCCATTTTTTCTGAGTTCTTTGGGAATAACACCACATAAACTTGAAAGTGTATATTTTAAAAGTCCAAACGTTTCAAAGTCTAAATCAGACCCCGTTTTCAATGGCATTAACATAAAATGAACAAGAAATTACAAAATTAAAAGGATTCGCAATAACAAATGTCGTAATCACAATTTGTCATTGCGAATCCTTTAAAGTTTTAATTTCTTGTTCATTTTGTGTTAATACCATTGAGAATGGGGTCTGATTTAGACCCTAAAACGTTTGGGCTTTCAAGTATATGTGGTGTTATTCCCAAAGAACCAAAGATGCCACAATTATCATTCAGAAAACAAATAGATTTCCATTTATTTATATAAGAAAAAGTAATAAAAGGAAATTATTTTATACACCGACCTAAAATCTGCACAGAACTATTGGAAAAATGAACGATGTTAAATAAATGCACAATAGAAATGACATCAGTGAAAATAAAACAAAATCTTATAGACTATACTTTAACAATAATGCGGTCAATTTAGCCGAAAAAATAGGGGCAGCCTTGCATAAATTCCCAACGAGCTAGAAATTTGCATGAATGTTAGGGACACCATTATAATGAAATTTTGAAAAATCCCCATCGATCCCATGTGTTCAAAAATATTCAAAGTTAAAGTTTGCAAACACGGGTTTTTTAGATTTTTCAGCGAAACGGTTAGTTTCATGATAAACATCCTTTAGTTGTACTCTTCATATTAAACATGACTCGCTAACTATGCTTATCATTGGACACATAATATTAGCAAAACTATTATGCTGATGTCTCACATGTCCGTCGTCCGCAAAAGATGACCACTTACGTTGGGCTCGTATTCTTCTTTAAAATGTGTTTTTTATGAAAGGATATATTCATTCTATATCTTCAACTAAGGAAACAATTTGCGAGGATGAAAGCGCGACTCGATGCAAGGGATCGATAAGTTCGTGTCCTTTTCTAGTAGAAAATTTCAGTAACTGCCGGGCCAAAAGTATCAATGGTGCAATAAAAAGTAATAAAATAAAAATGCGCATACCCAATAGTCCAGTCATTGGAGGTCTTTATTTGATATAACTAATATAATGCTAATAATTTTTAACGTTGGTGGTCGTCTTCACGGACGACGTACGTATACGGACGTGTGAGACACCAGCATTAGTCGCAACTAATATATTAATATTGAAGCAATAATACTGAGAATATGAACTGAAAAGAAACCGAGTCTCTCACTTTATGTGACCATATGGTCTTGAGCAACGTCTCTCTGCTGTTGAGTTGTCTAAGTGGCAGTATCAGCTTACCTGCTCCTATTTCTAAAGTAAGAACAAAATTACCGTTATCTTGAAAGTGAGCTCCTAGTAAAAGCTGTAGTGGAAATATGTGGCTATTTCGAATATTTTCTGTTTGTGCAGTTTTCGGCTGTGTTTTATTTGCTTGAACCCTTCAAATGAATGCATGAACCCTTCAATTGAAGACGTTAATTGAAGAAAGTGTTAAAACTGGTGATGAATTTACTGGTTTCTTAAAAGACAAAAACTCACAGACAAATCATGTGCACAGTACATTGGAAATAGTGTAATTCCTCCAGTACAAAGGCGACATGAATAGGACACAGCTACTATATCTAAAATATGTCCTCCAGGTATTGGCTCACGTGTAAATGAATCAGATTTATCTGTAAAAATTTGTTGCTTCTTTTGCGGCGATAAATTGAATGATGGACATGAAAGGAAACGAGCACATATATTTCAGCCTACAATTAGTCAAATTACAACACTTCATTCAAAGACTCAATTATGAAAGTAGCTCAGTCTCGTTCTGATAACACGGCAAAAAGTCGTCTCAGGTTTGAACACATTGATGTATTCTATAGAAACTGCAATCAGTCAATTCAATCCAACTGATATAATTGTTGTTGCTGGTGAAGATCTTGATCTATTGGTATTATTTAGCACTCGAACTACAATTGAAAAATATATTTATATTTTGAAACCCGGCAAAGCTCAACAACAATCAGAAATATTTTAAAATGCGAATTTATCGGATTATCCTAAATGTAAAAATCATATACTATTTTTACATGCTATAACTGGCTGTGATACAATAGCAATGCTCCAGAGGAGCAAAACAAGTTTTTGAATTGTTTTACAAATAAAATTTTATTTTATTAATGTGCAAAACTTTCGAAGAAATGAACTCTATCCCAGAAACTTGAAATCACTAACGGAATTCGCATTCTTCTTTTGGTATATGCTGCTCCCAAAAAACTACTTGCATAGACAAGTTACGTTAATTATCTTTTGCAAAACATACACATAACAAAAACCAACTTGTGCAATTAGCTTGTCTTCCTCCAACCACGGCTTCTGCTCATTTTTATCGTGTAAATTAGCAGATTCAAGTGTGGCTTGGTAATCAACTGGGCCAGAAGTTGGAAACTAATTAATAATGTATTGGAACCAATCCACACTCTACTTCCACCTGCACCAGAAAACCTCCTTAATACTATTTTTCAGCTGCAAAAATGGCCTTTCTTGTGCACCACTTGTCAGGTCCAGTCGTGTTCAAATATTGAATCTCCAATCAAAGAAAATCCTTATATCAACGATGATGACAACTGATGTATGGCTGTTGAACAATTCACGTCAGAAAAATGAGGAAGAAGAAAAAAAAGGAGGAAGACAAGGATATTAACAACAAGAAGAAAAAGATGATGCCGCTAATGATCCTCTAGGGTGACCTGGCATTCCATTAAATTTTACTGAGATAGACCGTAGAGTAGGCCTACCGGGAAAGCAAGTTAAAAAAACGCGCTTAGTACACTACCTCATAGGTGGCGTAGAAAAGTGTGCATATTATGTAGAATACAACTAAAGTACCTTTTATTTTGAGTATATACTGAAAAATAAAAAAATAAAACATTTTTGCGAACTTTGACCTTGATTACATTTTCTTGGGATTGATGACGACTCTTTCTGAATTTCATTACAATGGTGTTCCTAAGGTCCTTGCAATTTTCAGGTTGTTGGGAATATACAAGGGTAAATGTCTAAAATGACCAGACTACAACCCAATGATTTAACCTAAAAGTTTATAGTAACAGCAGCTAAGGCAGTTTTTGCTTTTATGGGGTTATAATCGTATTTGTGTTGGTTTACCCTGTTTTTCAATTTCTGTCATGACTGACCAACACATGATCTTAACAGAAATTTATAATTGATGTGGTTACAACTAATTTTCAATTGAAAGGTATATAGGGTGACAATATTGTTAATAAGATGTTTGTTTTACAATAATAATTCTCTAAGATACGTGTAAATACTGAAGTGTTTGGGAAACATGTCAACACTTCCCTTTGGTTTTTAGGTTTTGTATCTTCTTGGTACAGGTTCGTCATATCGGTAAGATTGTGGCATCGATATAAAATTTTATACAAGGTAATTGCGCCATTATTCTCTTAACAATTGAATGTATTATTATATTAGCTACTATTGGCTAGATGGATTACCTATGCTACTTCCAGATAATTGCAATTTCATCTGGTTCATGTAAAATAATTATTGTTCAAATGGATCTAACATTAATTGTGTGTTGGAAACGTACAACACAAGAGACAGGTAATACCAGGACATACAAATAGTTGGAGAGGAACAAATAAAAAAATAAAGCTGTCTACCAAAAGAAAACTGCACAATTTTTCTGGGCAGATCAAAGAGAAGATGGGTGTAGCAACTGGCTAATGAGTTTAATATCAAAGACGAAGAAGAATTTTCTTTAAACCTACAACTCAATTGTAGTTTCACCTTTTATGCGGAGAAAGTTATACTATCTGTATTGAATTAGATAGAAGCATTCTAACTAATGTATATTCTAAAATATTAGTTTTGCGTTTAATACATTTCTACGAAGAAGGTGTCAAGTTTTAGTACCCATTTGCATGTTATTTTTTTAATGGAAATGATTTATATTGTCCAACTAAGGAATTTGTATCAAGATCTGAATATTAAATGTTGCTATTTATTTTAATTGGTTGATTTTAATTTAAACCAATATGCACTAAATCAAATTGATTAGTTTCGAGTACAGCGAAAAAAAATAGGTAATGAAAAAATCTAAAGTGAACTTACTGAAATCCTGTTAAGATATTTAAAAGTGACGTTTTTCCTGCTCCTGAAGGTCCCATAATGGCTGTCAACTGGCCAGAATGCAATTTTCCCGAAATGCCTTGTATAATCGTTTTCGGCCCTGAAAATAATAGAAATTATATAAATGTTATGAAGACAACTGGCACTAAGTTTCTATTAAAACATGATTACTGCACTTATTTAATATGTGTTGATTAGATCTTGATGTCCTCGCTAAAGTTTTTTCTCTATTCAAAAAAGTCGACGAAATAAAACAGAGAGTTATAGGAGAATTAGTCTTTTAAACTCTGCTATTAGAAAATAAAGGTTTCTGTATTGGGTGGTCCTATATTGACGATGTCTTCAACAAACAAGCCAGAAACGCAGAGAATTCAATTTGGAGACACACCTCCTTTGTAGATTACAATTTTTGATGGGTTCGATCAAAATTAACTTAAATCATTATTGACACTTGTAAAGAAATTACTGAAGGAATATGAAGAAATCAAGGTGTTAGACAAGGCTGTCCGCTAGCTCCTACATTATTTAATATACAGGGCTTTCATTTTAATACTAGCCATCCAACATAACTTTAAAAGAAAAAGACAAAACACTCCTTAATTTATAATTACGGGGGGACACATTTTAACGTATCGGTCACCCTTAAGAGGGGGTGAATATTACTTTTTCAAGTTTAAATAAAACATATATAACCGACTTCAACCTATAACTAAAAAGCTAAAAATAATTATATCAAAATACAACTCTAGCAAATAAATAACACATTCAATCTTGTTAGGTACCTATCCAGGAAGTAAATATTAAAAGGTGCTCATTCTGTACAAATTAATTACCTAGCAATCCAGTATATTTTTGAAGTAGGTGTCAAGCAAATCTAAAATCCTTCATTGCGTACTTATCAACTAATTCATCAACCTTGATTGTTGCTTGGCACCGACTTCAAAAATATACTAGATTGGTAAGTAATTAATTTGTACAGAATGAGCACCTTTTAATGTTTACATTTTTTACTTCCTAGGTAGGTACCTAACAACATTGAATGTGTTATTTATTTGCTAGAGTTGTATTTTGTTACAATTATTTTTAGCTTTTTAGTTATAGGTGGAACTCGGTTATATATATTTTTTAAAATGTTTTATTCTCAACTGTTTAGTTTTTTTGAACTCAGGTAGTTTTCATTCTTTATTTTTTATTTTGTATGTATAACCTTAATAGACAGGACCAGGTAACATCGAAAGCCTCAACATTTCACAATGATACATTTTCAATTAAATTGAAAGGTAAATGTTTACGAACAAAATGTACTAGTAACCGTTGACCTAAGAAGCCCACAATATATTTTTGCCTTATGGACGCTATGTAACATTTTTTCAAATTTTTTGACAACTCTGTATAACTATAGATAATTCCACTCCACCATATGTACCAACCATCCTGTACATACCACTGCCCATGGACAAGCACACATTTGTTAGCTGCCTTCTGTAAACTATAGGACGGAGTAGAATCCATTCCATATTTACGGAGTCAAATCCGCCCTATATTTCAACCATAGTATATAACTCCTTGTGGGCTACATCATAAATTATTTCATTTTTCACATTTTATATTATCGCCCTATGTAACATTAATTCCTCTCCACACTTTATGCAACTTCTTATGGGCTATAAAATAAATAATATGTTAATCACACTGTATAAATATAATTCAACGCCAGCATATATTTCAATCATCCTGTATGATTTGTTTACGTCCACATCATATAAAAGTTTTTTAATCATCCTATATAATTTTAATTTCAAATTTTTTCCAAAATTTGTATACCACCAAACGTGCACTCCACCCTATATTCCAACCAGCCTGTATATACGGCTGCCTCGGGACCACTACCATTCTACTCCGTCCTATATTTCAATTATGATATAAATGCAACTCCTTTACTTTGTGATTTTGTTTGCTATAACTAAACACCCTGTGTATAAACGCATCAAATAGCAGTTTAGAGTTTGACATGTGTTGTCACTGAATTTTCTATTAGGCCGGGAGACTGTGTCAACCAAAAGCACCGTCTTCGCAAAATGGACAAACTTTCATTTAAATAGGTATTTGCCTAGTATACAAAACGAGCTTGGTAGTTATTGATTTAAGGAGCCGAAAATACTATGCTTTACTACCTATATGCTTGAGATGTACTTAGAAAATTTTCAAATTCGCAATTAATACTTCCAGTGCCTAAAATTCCCGCACTTTCGATGAAATGATCATAAGAATTTTTTGGAATTTTTGGCGAATTTCTGCAAAACTGCAAGTTGCACGTCGCAGAAAAGTATATAAGATCACCTAGGGATCTTACTCAACAGATTAAACGTTAAAAAACTATACACATCTAGTTTTCGAAAAATCGACCAATATGTTAGGGATATTAGTCGATTTCCATGCATGCATGTGTTCATTCACAAATTTTATCAGTTTACCAATAGAATTCTTTTCCAAAATTTGAAGTTTCACCAATCCGGATATATACTCTATTAAACAAGACCATATTCATTCAAAATGGTTCACCACACGAAAAGAAAGGTAACATACATACAAAAAAAAAACAAAAAAATTACATGTCGAATTGATAACCTCCTCCTTTTTGGAAGTCTGTTAATAGAAAGGGCTATACCTCTTTATAAAGGTCTCTTCTTTGCCAATCTTTTGACACATCATTTTTTGTAAAATCAAATTATTCTTTACACAGTAATGACCTAGAAACCGTAAAAAAATAAACTTTTGAAAATAATTGCCAATTACACGAAAATTGGTTTAGGGTGGTTTTTAGAGTCTATGATAACCAATCTGAGGTCAGATTTGTAAAATTCATAATGACGAACCCAAGATGGCGAACGAAATTTAAAAAAAATCTGCCGTTTTGCACCAAACATCTTATAAGGGGGTTTTTGAGCTCGCTGATCACGAATCTGACAAATTAAATTCAAGATAAGGGATTTAATATGGACGATAAAAATAACCCAAGAGGCAAAGATTTCGTCTGCCATCTTGAATTTTGTCAATTCCGTACACATCACAGATCCCAAAAACCCCTATATACCAATTTTGGAGTATATTGGTTGATTTTAAAGATTTTCATCCACCATCTTGGATCCGCCATTTTGAATATTACAAATGTGATCTCGGAATTTTGGTCTAATTGGCAATTATTTTAAATTTTTTTTACGGTTTCTAGGTCTACGCTATAAAAAATAATTTGATTTTAAAAAATGATGTGTCAAAAGATTGGCATAAAAGAGACCCTTTTGTATTGAAACTTTTAGAAATGATATTTATCCCCGCTTAGGGGTTGAAACTGCAGGGTGCCCGATACGTGTAAAATGTGTCCCCCGTAATTATGAATTAATGTTTTTTTTGTCTTTTTCTTTTAAAGATGTGTTAAAAGTTATTTTGGGTGACTAGTTTTGAATTGAAAGCCGTGTATGTGTGTCTGCAATAAAGATTTGGCCCATGGATTATATAAATACAATGTTATTTTCTGATGATCAAGTTATAATACAAAACACAGAAGTTGAATAATAATTGTCAATACACAAGTAAAAGTTGCTATCTGCGGATTATAATCTGAAAATGTATAGAGTAAACGAGGACTATGGGTTTTCTGGGAAAAGATCCGATTAGAACAAAATTTGTGATTCACAATCACACTTCAGATCAGGTGTCACATTTCAGATATAAGACAATAAAACTATTTCAAATAAAATAAATAATTTTCAATGAATGTGTGGAACTAACAGAAAAACACTCAAGGGAAAGACTTTAAAAAAATACAGACATTTTTCTAAAAAGTTATGGCAGTCCCCACGTTATTATACGGATCGGAAAAGTAGGTGCCAGGAAAACAAGACTACAGACAACTGGAACCATCAGAAATGAGATTTCTGAGATCGGTAAAGGTTTTTATCCTTTTAGTCTGAATCAGAAATGAAAACCTCAGACAATATCTATTGGAGTAACCAATAAATGAATCAACAAGAAACTACAAGAATAGATGGGAAGAACATGTAATGAGGATGTCTCCAGAACGAATACCGCCAAAAACCAGAATAGATGGTGAAGTTGAAACAGGCAAATTGCTTAACCCTGGGAAGATAGAAGAAGAAAGAAACTAGAAGATGCCACAAATAAGCTTCACAAAATAATTGGTACTCTGGTTAGAACCCGTTTCTAGAACTTAGCTTTTAAAACTATTTAGGCAAGCCCGTAGCCAGCGGGGGGGTCTGGGGGTTCGAACCCCTCCCCCGAAATTTTAGAATGTTTCGTTTCCAGATTCAATTTTAACCAATTAATCATGTTTTTCATAGAATAAATTTTATATTTATACAATTTTATATATCCTAGAAAAACATGAACAAAAATATACATTTTTGAAATGTATATCAGCCCATCACAAATCAAAAAAATTATCCAACCCTCTCCGAAAACACCGAAAAAATTTCCTGGCTACGGCCTTGTATTTAGGTAATATTCAAAGTAACATATTTTCTTTGTATACGTTATTGATCGTTTTAAGGGAATCTGATAAAGCCTAAAATTCTATAATTTTTGTATATTTTAAATAATCTGCCTGTATTAACTATTCGATTGATTTCGGTAATACGTATCTTTCAATGCGTTTATAAACAGCATTTTTTGGAGCAAGGTCAAGTACAATATTCATAATTGTGTATATCAAATGACATTTAAAAATGTCACGTTACATAAAAACGGCCAATTTAGCTAAGGTTAAATCGTATTAAATTTGGCACATTATGGTAATATTATGACTCGGAAATCATACAAGTGGTAGATTTAACCAAATTTCTAGAAAGTTAACTAAATAATTCAAGGTCAATTATTAAATATTACTATAAATAAAGAATGGGACAATGTAATTTACTTAAGGCGTGAAATAATTTATTTAGTGTTCTTCTTAGATGGTGTCGGTATAGCTTTGAAGTTTTCAACTTGTTTATTGTCCAGCTGCAAGTTATATAATTATTTTGTTAATAATTAATTAAAATTAATGCAAATAATTTTTTGCTCTTCCTAATTCTAATTTAATGTCGGATCAATTAAAAAGAATTAATAATTTCAAACCATCAGACTAATGAATTTACAATCGCAATTCAGCAAAGAATTCTTTGGTGTCCAAGGACAGACACAACAATTGTTTTTAACCCTTCGTTTATAGTATTTATTTATCTGTCACTACAGGTACTTTTGAATATAAAAGTTAATAGTAATTCGTTTATGTTATTACTTCGGTAATAATTTACAAGCCATAAGTAAAATGATTTTAACAATAACTTCTTAGAATTATTTTATACTAGCTTTTGCCCGCGGCTTGGCTCGTGTTGAAGCCCTTAAATAAATATCAAAGATCATTACATCCCAATAGAACTGAATCAATGTGAGTTCTAAACGTTATTTGTGGCATATTTTTGATTATTTTCATGTGTTCTTGGGAAATAACACCACAATCGAAATAAAAATCTGTATAGGTCTATTCTGACCTCGTTGAAAGCCAGAATAGACCTGGAAACGTTTGGTTCCTTGAATATACCAATTTTTGTTTCGATTGTTGTGTTATTTCCCAAGAACACATAAAAATAATGAGTTAATGTGATTTCAAAAACTGAAAAGATGACTACAACAAAAGTTAAAGAAGAACAGAGTGAAAATTAAAAGCAGCGAGTAATAACTAAAACGGTAAACGGATACGTAACCTCAAAAATTGAAATAGTTTTAGTATTGCTTATAAGTGACAGAACAAAATAACATTAAATATAGAAAAGTCCTAACAGCTGAAGCTATAGTCAATAAGATATTAATTTGTCCGTCGCTAATACAGCACCTAGGGTTTGAACTTTATTGGCGTTGAAGTTGCTAGTTTTTCACTTTTTTTGACAAACAATCATGTCTGCCAAAATATTTTTCTACGCTCTGTATTTTTTTTATAATAAATAGTGTAATGTCTTCGATGCACATTACATATAGAATATTCAAAAAAATGTATGAATTAGATGTTGCGGTTTTAGTTCAATGCTGGTTAAATGCAAGTATATAATTGACGAAGGACCTTTAGCGGAACAATCAATAAACACGTGCGGTCACATAAACGAATCACCAAATAAAAGTTATCACTAACCTTTAAGTCGAAGCTCTGGCGTTTTCTGGGTTCTTCTTTCTTCAGAGGCTAGCCCCGTGAACAGGAACAGTTTCTTAGAGCTTCGTCTGGACAACACGTTACACAAAAAATAGCGACGTAATGTTCATTGATTGAGCATACAAAAAAATGCGGGTTTAACAACAAATGATGCGCTTTTGTAAACACAAAAGAAACAAAATGAAAGCGGTTTAGCGGTTGTTACGAACGGAGCTAAAGAACTCGCGAACTTGCAACGCAAACAACAAAAAGCGGCGTCTCTACAGACGGAATCAAAAAAGGTGTCCGAATATTTCGGAGCACAAACACGAAAACTCCCAAGCGTCCAAATAGCTAGGGAACCCACACACGAATCTCAATACTGTCTATATTTTACACGCAAAAAAACGTTTACAATTAACATTAGCGCGACGGAAAGTTTTAGAAAAGGTGCAGAAGTTTAAAAATCAATGAAGTAATTCAATCAAATTGAACACAATACACTAAACAAATTGCGGGAACGCACCAAATAGTATCCTATATCCTTTCTAATACCTCTAAGAATATGTATACACAGTTTCATGATAATCAGTTGAGTAGTTTTGTCGTGAAACCGTAACAAACAAACTTATATTCACATTTATAATATCAAGTAGGGATAAACAATAAAAAGTTGCAATAATGTGTATGTTTTTGTATTTTTCTTGAATTTTGAAAAGTGGTGAAGTAATCGTAGTGGAGCACTTGTAGAAAATAAAAATTTTTGTTCGAAAAAAACGCGAAAAAATGTATATTTTTGTTTTAAAAATTCAAAACTATTGTAATAAAGACTAGGACATTACGTTTCGTCACAATGATAAAGTATGATATAAATAGTAATTCCAGGATTGTAATAACGGGTGTTTTTTGTAGGGGTATAGAACTTGAAATGGAATAAAACAAGGATATTTTTTTAAATTGACATGGAATTAACTTTATTCGAAAGATAATCTTCTGGCATTATAATTTGAATATGACTTCTAGCATATGACGGCCACCGGTGGGTCGGACGTAGTCGAATCTGGAGGTTCAATTTTCGATGACTTTTTCCAACATTTGTGGCCGTATATCGGCAATAACGCGGCGAATGTTGTCCTCCAAGTGGTCAATGGTTTCGGGCTTATCGGCGTAGACTAGCGACTTCACGTATGCCCACAGAAAATAGTCAAACGGCGTTAAATCGCACGATCTTGGAGGCCAATTCACGGGTCCGAAACGTGAAACTATGCGGTTACCAAACCTTTCTTTCAATAAATCAATTGTGGCAGGAGCTGTGTGCCATATTGCCCCGTCCTGTTGAAACCACAGCTCGTGTGCATCTTGATTATTCAATTGATGAACGAAAAAGTTGGTAATCATGGCTCTATAGTGATCACCATTGACTGTAACGTTCTGGCCAGCATCGTTTTTAAAGAAGTACGGACCAATTATTCCACCAGCCCATACAGCACACGAAACAGTCAGTTTTTCTGGATGTAACGGTGTCTCAACATGAACTTGAGGATTATCATCACTCCAAATACGGCAGTTTTGTTTATTGACGTATCCATTCAACCAATTCACCGAATGTACGCCTTGCTAGGTGATCGTGTGGCTTCAATTCTTGCACAAGTTGAATTTTGAAAGCACGCAAATCAAGATCTTTCTGCAAAATCTTCCATAAAGTGAATGGACACATATCCAATTTCTGTGCACGATGGCGGATAGACTGATTCGGGTTTTCCTCTACACTACGCTCTACAGCAGCAATGGATTCTTCTGTACGCACTGTACCACATTTCTGTAGATGCGTATTATCATTTAGAGTAAACGTGGTGCGAAATCGTTGTATAGTTAATCGAATTAATTGCTCTGATGGACGATTATGTTGACCGCAAAATGGACGTAGTGGGCGATAGGTATTTCGAACAGAACCATGATTTTCAAAATAAATGTGCACAATTTAGAAGCGTTGTTCAGGCGTCAGTCTATTCATGATGAAATGCCAAACCAAACTAAACATAAATCACTTGACAGCTGACAAGATGGCCGTCGGTTAAAAGAGTGTTGCCAACTAAAGTTCTATACCTCTAAAAAACACCCATATTTTAAAGAGATATTGGGATGTACAAATAAAAAATATTTAAATTTCTATTTATATATATATTTCATTTTCGTGAATACGCCTGGAAAGACAAGCTTTTCGTTCTAAATATCTTCGAAATTGACTGAAAATTCAAAGGTTTCAATAACTATTCCTTTCTCGAATCACACCTATAATTTTGAAAAAAAATGCATCTAAATCGGTCAGTCAGTTTCCGAGTTTTGTGATAGCAAACATAAGAAGCGTGTAGGGAAGTAAACGTGATCAAGCGAATATGAGCTTTTAGAAATAAAAAGAATTGGAAAATTCGTGTTACTTACAACCACAAGCAAGTTTAGATTTTGATTTCGACTCTTAATACATTTTCTACCCAATATTTATTGGTCTTCCTTAGTTTCAAAACATTAAATTGTTTTCAAACATCCTTGTGGAATGATATTAATCCATAAGATAATGAAATGATTCAAGACTGCATCTTGAAAAAGAATGAAGCAGTAATACCTATACCAGTCAATGGACATTTTTAACTGACAAAATTGAACAGCAAACCGCTTACGCCACCACGCAAACAATGGTTTGTAAGCTACAACTGACATAATTTGAAGAGAAAACTTGTAGAAGTAAATTTTTTGAGCAGCAAAAACTTAAAAAAAACATCGATTTTTCCGTTTTTTGCTTATAGTGTGAAAAGTGTTCACCTGTTCATTGATGTTGAATTGCAGAGAAGAAAAAATCTTCGAACTGTGTTTATGAATTGTGATCGCAGCATCTTTCATAAAGAACAGCAGGAAAAATCGATATAAAGTGACTGTTTTTTTTTTAAATTCATAACTGGTTGTAATAACAGTTGGAACTTAATCTTGCTCTGAATGACGTTCCCGATCGGGAACATTTTCTCCATGGTAGGGAGCTAGTCCATCCAAATGAACCACTTTCAACTTAGCTTTTGGGTTTCGACGGATACGGTAGACAACGTCATTGATCCTCTTGACCACCTCGTAGGGACCATCCCAGGCGGGTGTTAGCTTTGGAGATTTACCCTCCCTCTGGGTGTTGTACAGCCAGATCTTGTTCCTCTCTTGGAACCCGACTGAATTGCCTTGATGTCATATCGGGTCTTCATCCGGTCGCTGGTGGCCAAAATCTGTGTTCGGGCTAGTTCATGTATTGCCAGCACATTATCTCGGAGTTGGTCGGCATAATCGTTGATTTCTTGGGACGGTTCTTTGGGGCAGCCAAAGGCTAGATCGCAGGGTATTCTCAGCTCTTTTCCACACAGGGCCCTGGCTAAAGTCAGACCCGTATTGTTATGTACGGATGAGCGATAGACCAACAGTACGGGTCTGACTCCAGCCAGACTATTCAGAAAAGAGCTGAGATTACCCTGCGATCTGGCCTTTGGGTCCTCCGAAGCACCGTCCCAAGAAATCAACGATTATGCCGACCAACTCCGAATTGCAATAAACTTCTTGGGTTCAAATTAAATTTAACAACTAATATTCACTTCACTTATTTACAACCCAATACAACAGCTGATTTCGCAAACAATTTACATTAAAATAATAACATTCTCTAAGCTGAACTAACTGTGGAATGTCCAGCCCTCCTCTTTATAATCCAAATCAAACTCTCTAGCAAATTTCGAGTGTCATCTCCCAGTTCGTGTAGTGTTTGCCGAAGTGTTATCGAAATTTCCAGTCAGGTTGACCTTGTACAGGATCCCTTTTATTAAACTTCAGTCGGCTTAAATGTTTTGCATTGTCTTAGTCAGGAGCGGCGTAGATAAAATTTATAACAATATCATTAGTATTTCTTGATCGGACTAGCCTCGTTAATACGGTGGGCTATGCTAAATATCTCCCATTCTTCAAAAACTACTTTATCATAAACTATCGTTTTGATGATGATTATCTAATATTCAAGTGTTAGTTAACAGAATGTTACCAATTTTTGACAAAAATCATTTATTACCAGTCTTTCCAAGTTTACTATGTGAAACATGATCTTGTCGTTGAATAAACACTTATTAAGAAGGATTTCTAATTCTCTATAACTTTTGCATTGACGGCATTACGATTCCTTTATAACTTTCCATTACATAAGCAAACATAATCATATTTTTGCTGGTTTTTTAGTATATAAATTGTTTCTTACTTCAATAAATTTGCTGTTAAAATCTTGATCAATTATTCTCTATAAACTGTTACTAACATGAAAATGAGTTAAATTTTGCTGTATAGACTGGTATATAAATGTTCAATTCCGGTTGTCAAACATTTCAACAGCATTTGTAATTCGTTGAAATTTAATTAATGATACTTAATTACAAACAGTCCGTTCACACGTGATAATTATTTCCAAAAATCTGTAAATCTAATTTGTTATGGTTGTTTATAAAACTTCGAACACATATTCGATTTGTTTGTTTATTCGTGGCTTCGAAGAATATTCAAATTGCTTACTATGTGGACAATTTTATTATTGATAAAAATTTTCCATTTTATGATAAGTACTGATCTATGTTAATTACTTACATCATAAAGTTAAGTTAATGAAACCAACATGAGTGGTAAACATGCCTAAAAACAATTTGAAGGTTTATTAAAGGTCTGTTAAAGTACATTTTTTGATATGGAAATTATCTGTTTTAAAATTTTAATTGCTAAAAAGAATTCTTAAGTGCTTGTATTGGACGGAATTCTTTTTGATAAGTGTTTAATCAGTATCAAATTTCAAATATTGAATAGTTATATAATTTGTAGCTGGCCAGTAAGATTGAAAATGATCAAGGCTACCCCTTCTCGGAGAGACCGTTCATAAGAAGATATGAAAATTAAAGACTGTACAAAAACAATTACAAGCGTTTGAAAATAACATTGAATGTGACATCACAGCTGAAATTAGTTAAGTTAATAATATAATTTTGTATTGTTTAAGAAGAAAAATTCATTACAGAGAATGAAAGTACTTTAGTATCAGTTTCGTAAGGTTAGAAATGGAACAAAAAAATATAATTTCAAAAATTATGTGACGAAATGGAATAACATTTTGAACAAAATTGGGAATCATATTGCGAAAAACATAAGAAAAGGGAAAAACAAAAATAAATTAAATTTTTGAATACTATTAAAAATGAATTACAATAATACAATTAAACAAAATCTAGATAATATTGTAAATCAGTTAATTATGTATTTACCACAAAATACAAAATACCTAGTATTTGCGGTTGCTTTCTTATTTTTTTTTATCCATTAGTGATTAATTCACTTTATAAAAGTTTATAATAATCATAATATCTGATGAATATACCGTTTCGCACAAAAAAATTATAAAATTATGATGTTAATTTTCACCAAATAATTGTTAAATACTTTGTGTAGGTACTAGTAATAAAATAAATAAACATAATTTTTGTACCTTAAGGAAACCCTTTATTATATTACACTTACCACCATATTGTCCACTAGATTGCGTGCTGTTTAAAATCCAATCTCTTGCTACGTCAGTTCCACCTTAATTTATTAGGTTAAACTATATTAGAACAGCTATATTGAATAGTTTGGAATGCTTTGATATTACTTAAATAATGTTCCCATTATTTAATCTGTTATAATTAAGGGTTAATTTGCAGTTATATTTAAATTAAGAACTAAATTACACCTTAAGATTAATAATTACAAAGTACTCAAGATTATTTTAATTCTTCTGAAATTTATATCTATTACTATGAATGACACAAAAAATTAATTATTTTTTTCGTTTAGTGATATACAGAGGGTGTACCAAACTTAACGCAGGATTTGAATGAAATAGAAAACATATTTTTTAGTCCTTAAATTGTTATTTTTTATTGAATCATTAAGTTCCTACGATAGCGATATGGAATAAGACAAATGGACTCCACGGCTTTGCTGGCACCTATGCACTCTTTTTTTCGAAATTTTACATGACATTTCTGGCTGAATTTCCTTGATGCAGTGTTTAATTTCCTCCTCTAATGCACGGGTAGTTGTGGGCTTGTTGACATAGACCCTGGACTACTAATAACTAGGGCTTCACACGAGACGAGTGTAAGCGAGAGTATCAAAAATCTAGTCTCGGTCTCGTTAATTCCTAAAAAATTAAATCTCGTTCAACTCTCGGTCTCGTCTCGTTACCACTTGTCTCGTCTCGTTTAAGTTTACATAATGATAATAAATATTATATAAACTCAATAATAATTAATAATAAATAATTTTTTAAAGCTATATTTATTGCGCTACTATACAAAAATATTTTAACAAGTACATAAATGTTTTTATTTTACAAACTCTTAATTTTATCTTTTAAAACTCGATGACCAAGATTTTAAACATGATAACATTTTTTTTTGCATCTAGGTAAGTTTGTTACCAAATACTTTTATTATGTATACTTCCACAAACAATAACTGTTCACATCTTTACTACAAGAAATACAAGAAAAAATAAAAAATTTCTCCAGATGTACAAATAGAGACAAAATTTTCAAAACATCAGTAGTTAGTGGCAAAAAATTTGTCCCTTAAGTATTGAATTTATAATGGCAGCAGTCATATATAAGAAAAGGTTACTGTTTTGCTGTAAATAAGCGGATCTGCCAGGTAGATTATTTCGAGCCAAAGAAACCCTTCTAATAGTATATACGTTGATTACGCTCCAATTTAATATATATATATATATATATATATATATATATATATATATATATATATATATATATATATATTTGTTTTTAAGTTTCCTTCGGCACTAAATGTTTTAGGTGGTTTCCCAGAATTCATCCGCCAGGATAAATATTTATGATAAGAGATACGTTACTATAAGAGGCGTTAACAAGTTAAAGTAAGAGTATGAAAAAACATGCTTGGTTATTGAGTCTTTTTTAAATTTACAATGATATATTTCACAGATAGTCACCACATTTTATATTTTGTAAAATATATTGTTTTCTATGTAGACCTATATTTTCGAATAAAAACTTCATAAAAGAATTTTAACGAGACCAAAAACGAGACATATTTTCCAAAACGTCTCGTTCTCGTCTAGTAAAAACGGGACGAGACGAGAAAAATCTGCATAGTCATATGGTTTCAGTTGTTGGGATGATAGAATTTTGGTAAGGACGGAGATACAGATCTTGTGAGTACACGCTGAAGAGAGCTGCTTGAAATTTGCAATTCTTGTCGATGATGCAGATTTTCACCAACACTCTCACGCAAGGGTGTACCCAGCTTTTGGTTTAAGAAGGTGTAAAATTAGTAAAAAAATGTCGGAAAAAATCTGGAAAAAATTTTTCCTAGAGATAGGGACAAATCAGAAATTTCATGGCCCAGCGATTTTATGGGAAACTTTGAATGGCTCAGGGCAGGTTTTTCAGGTCCAAGAGGGAAGCTCCCCCCACCTTCGGTACGCCCATGCTGTCACGCACTGCTTCGATACAAATATTTAAACGGCTTCCTTTGAAACAGCTAGAGTGCTAGAGTCTCCAACTGATTCAGTCTCCCTGAATTTTTCAATTAATCTCTTCCCAGTTGACGACGTTAAAACACTATTCCGACCACATGTTGTATTAAATTTTTAAACTGTGGCCAAACTTTCGTTATTTTTGAAATATTATTTAATAATGAAAACACATTATTGTATCGTGTAGTGCTCCCTTTTTATTAACTCTAAACTCTTAGCTGTCAAATTATTTTCTTTCAGGGTTGCCAACAATTTACTGCACAAGTAGCGGCAAATTCAAATCTTGCGTTAAATTTGGAACACCCTTTATTTGGAAAAGTTTCTGGGGTTTTTTCTGCTTTCTGTCGCAAATTCTAATACAGCAGAATCGACAAATTTGGAACAAGACCTTCCAGAACTCACAAGTAATGAACGACTCAAAAATAATATTTAGGATACAAACTCTACTACTACTGGCTTAAAAAATAGCAGGTCTCCCTTCTGGATTCCCTTTGAAAGACTAACAGCTTGGATATTACGGAATACGTTTTTTAGCGAATTATAACGTAATTAGATCTATTAAAACTACAGCAACCGTACCAATGTATTTATATTTATTTTCCTACTGTTTATGTGAATGCTTTTAAATATTTAATGAATAATCTTTTTATAGACGCGAAATGTAAGACCGACATCTAAGACATTCCGTGTAATTCCTCCCAGCAGTTACGGGAGAATAGCAATTACACGGAACGGCTCCAGATACAGAACCACTGTTTCCCTGACTATCCTAGATGTCGGTCTTACATCTCGCGTCTACAAATTTACTGTTATGTATCAAATACATAAATAAGTGACATTCTATTGTGGGAAGCGCAACTGATGATAGTTCCCGACCAGAAACAATATACAGTGATGGGTAAATGTGTGGAACCAAGCACATATCTCTGGAATTATTAGAAATATCAAACTGAAATTTGGAAGATGGATACTGCAATAGATTGCCTATTTGTTTCCAAATTCTTTTACAATTTTGAACTTCCTGTTTTACCGGAAGTAATGTCGATTTTAAAATTTGCAATGAAACACCCTGTATAGTATTATATATTAACAGAAAAGTAATTAAGGAAAGGAAAAATCTAATAGTATCCATTAAAGAAATACATAATCATAATTATTAACTAAATCTAAGTTATTTTCAAAACATTGAAACTTAACTAAACTTAATGTATTAGAGGTTCAAACTGAGCACCGTTTACTTCTTGACAATAAACAAGTCGGTTTTTAAATTCTTTATTAACATTAGCTGTTACTTCTGGTGTAATTCTCTGGATGTGTTGAGTTATTATTGCAGCTAATTCTTGCAAATTATTTGGTCTATCAACATAAACCTTAGACTTTAAGTAACCCCACAGAAAATAGTCTAGTGGATTAAGGTCGGGACTTCGTGCAGGCCATTCATAAGTACCCCTTCTTCCAATCCATCTGTAATGAAATGTCCTATCTAAATGATCTCGAACAATGCGAGGGTAATGGGGTGGTGCTCCATCCTGCTGAAACCAGATATTATTTGGTAATTGTCCATTTACCTCCAATGCCGGAATAACTTGTGTCTCCAAGAGCTGTAAATACCTATCTCCGTTTAAAGTTTCTTGTAGGAGGAAGGGTCCCACGATTCTGTTGTTATAAATGCCGGCCAAAACGTTAAATTTTTGGAGATGTTATGTATGAGCCTCTTGTACCCAATTAGAATTACTTTGCGACCAGTAGCAGCAGTTATGTCGATTAAACGTACCATTTAAACAAAATGTAGCCTCGTCTGAAAACACCACATTTCTTATAAAATTATTATCACGGTTACAAATATCCATCATCGTTTCACAAAATTGCAAACGCCTGTCGAAATCGTCTTCGGAGAGTTCTTGAACGAGACGAATTTTGTATGGATGATATTTTTCTCGCCGTAATATTCTTCCTACTGAACGACGGCTAATTCCATGCATATTGGCGATGTCGGTAGTGGATAAGTGAAGATTTTTTTCCAAAGATATAGCAACATTTTGAGCAACACCTTCATTATTTGCACTTTTTAACCGTCCACTTTTTGGTAAATTGCTAAGTGTTCCACTTGTGTCGTACTTTTGCAAAGTTTTCGTCACTACTGAACGGGATATTTGTGTATTCGGATGAACAATGTTAAAAAGGCCACAAACTTCTTAATGCATCCTTTTCCTCTTCCCATACCCAATCATCATTAATATTTCTATTCTTTCTCTTTCTCTTAATTCGGCCATTTTGCGATCAAATTAAAACAATACAATTTTTTTACGTTTAAATAAAAAAACTAATAACTTATTTTGACAACTACTATATAATGCCACCGATTGGTCAATAGAAATACAAATCCTTACCGAGCGGTTTGTTTATATCGGGCGTAAATGAAATCTGAACCGAGTTTAGCTACCATCGAATGTTTTCCTTTCCTTAGTTACTTTTCTGTTAATATCTCGGTAGGTATTGAAGTAAACAATATCAAACCCGATATTTTTGTATTCGCAATAAAATGTTTCATCAGAAACTAAAATACTATAAAGAGTGTTTCATTGCAAATTTTAAAATCGACATACTTCCGGTAAAACAGGAAGTTCAAAATTGTAAAAAAATTGGAAACAAATATTCAATCTACTGCAGTATCCACCTTCCAAATTTCATTTTGATATCTCTAATAATTCCAGAGATATTTACTTGGTTCCACACATTTGCCCATCACTGTATGCCGTATAAAAGAATGACACCTCGAAGAGAGTACGGAATCTTTTTACCAGGTTTGTTTGTCATTGCAATTTATTTCAATATTGTCCTTTTTAATAGCCATAATAGGCATAGATGCAAAGGTATTTTTATTTGGTTTAATGTAACGCATAAAACGTCCTCGTGTTTTCTTCCTAGTTAAGCTGAAAATCATGTAAATGCTGTAAAACTGTAGTGTACACGAATAAGTAACAAATTTATCAATTAGTGTGATTCGACTATATGATGCTACTTTTTCATAGAGTTGATACGATAAGAATAATGTGTAAGGAAACGACGGAAGAAGGACAAGGCCGTTTTTCTGACTAATTAATATATCAATTGGTTAATTATTTTATATTTCAGAATTAAAATAACAAATAACATAGTTTGTAACCTTTAACGTTGTTTTGGTGTAGACTGTGAAGGTTTATTTTTTTGTGTTACTTTTCAATATGTTTTCCAAAATGGTTAATTTATTTTATCTTATTGCATATAAAATATTTCTAATAGTGATATCAAATTAATTAATTGTCGACAGATACTTTTCCATTATAAACACAAGAGCACAATTTCAAGGTGAATTTGTTATTAGTTATTTTCCTAATTATCAAAGAAAATATGTTTTGTGGTTGAAAAAGCAATAAAGATACAGATTCACTTATAATTCACATCATATCATAATTACGATTTGAAAAGTTTTTTTTTCTAGTTATGGTCACAGATGTATAAACATAAAGTTGTGTACCCTAATACCAAATCTAAATTTAACCTATCAAACTGTCATCTTTATAGACATGGATGAACCGAACTTTCTCTTGTGTTTGACATTCGACACTTTATATCAAATAGGCAAATTTTATTTTACTATTTTATGTACTAACAGTTTATGTTACGCCTATCAACTTTCGTTATTGTTGTAACCTTTATTATTTAACACGTTATTGTCTTTAAACTCTTCAATTAAAGCTGAAGAAAAAAATGAGAAAGTTTAGTACTAATTGTATTGTTGGTTTTTTAACTTATTGTAGTCAAATAAATTTTTCCTTTTGGATTTTTTTTGCTGTTACGCTGTTTCAACAGTAATAGACATACATACATACATAAAACCGGGTTGATAAGGTACGTGCAGTTTCAGTTTATAAACGGGGGCGCCCAACTTATTACATCACCAAACGCCACTTCTTGGGGTTAGCACAGGTCGGATATGAAAATGCTAGCCGGTTTTCCCGGACGAAAAAATTGACTGAAAAACCTCATAAAGGGCGCGCGTGAAACCTTTCGTAACGTGTGGTTTGAACCACAAATAAGAGCGGCGTAATAGTGCAAGAAGTTTTGCAGGCAGGAAAACCCTCGTAAGAGGTGATCGAAAGTGCCAAAAAACTCATCTGAAAAACCTCATAACGTGCGCGCGTGAAACCTTTCGTAACGTGTGGTTTGAACCACAAATAAGAGCGGCGTAATAGTGCAAGAAGTTTTGCAGGCCGGAAAACCCTCGTAAGAGGTGATCGAAAGTGCCAAAAAACTCATCTGAAAAACCTCATAATGTGCGCGCGTGAAACCTTTCGTAACGTGTGGTTTGAACCTCACATATGAGCGGTGTAATAATGCAAGAAGTTTTACATGCCGGAAAACCCTCGTAAGAAGTCATCGAAAGTGCCGGGAAAACTCATCTGAAAAACCTCATAATGTGCGCGCGTGAAACCTTTCGTAACGTGTGGTTTGAACCTCACATATGAGCGGTGTAATAATGCAAGAAGTTTTGCATGCCGGAAAACCCTCGTAAGAAGTCATCGAAAGTGCCGGAAAACTCATCTGAAAAACTTCATAACGTTATTAGATTTTTGGGGTTTCAACTAAGAGTGGTCTGATAACGCAAGAAGATCCGCCATTGTCAAGACAGTCGTTTAAGCCAAACAAAAGACACTATAACAAAAAGTTATACAAAGTAAAGTGCATTTTATGAGCTTTCAAAAGGTATTTAGCATATCGCTATCGAACTTTCGCGGTTAAAACGATACGTTCTGCAAAATATTTCTACAAATTATATAAATTGCAATTCTTTAAGATCTACTTAACTTACAATATCGATCTTCATAGTTATTAATCTCAACGTTAGAATTTATCATTAGGAGGCAGATTAATGTTCCAGCTGTTATTACAAACAAGTTATGTTTTTTTTACTTACTTTATATCGGTTTTTCCAGCCTTTCTTTATGATTCTTTACAATTTTTCTATTGATAGCATTATGACCAGATTCCTTCTAACACTATAAGCAAAAATGAAAATTTTTTGAGGCTTTTAAGGCACAAATAATTTACTTCTATGTGTTCGTTGTTAGAATTATGTTTTATAACCTATTAGTACCTGGGTGAACGAGCTTCACTTGTAAATTCAAGGTTTTATGATAAACGTATATATATCCAAATAATCAGACATTTGCTATGTAAACATAATGTTTTTTCTTAAATTTTTTATTTACATAGTGTTACTACAATTCTACTCCCCCCTATATTTCAACCACCCTATATATGCAACTTCTTATGAAAAACCCATTCAAACATTTTTTTCTAATATTTTTTTAATCACTCTACAATACCACACGATTCCATAGTACAACAACTCTTTATATGCGACCGCTTTTGACTATTCTACAAACACTGTTCTTTCAACTACCATCTGTAAGTATAATTCTACTTCGCCCTATATTTCAACCACCATGCATAAAATATAATTGTAATTCCATTACATCCTATATTGCAACCACCCTGTAAATCCAAATGCTAATAAGCTACCCCTATAAGGTATAACATTTTATTAATATTTTTTAGCGACCTGCATAACAATAGTTTTACTCAGCCCTGTATGTCAGCTATCATTAATTTTCAACTGCTTATGGGGTACCCTAGACAATTATTTTTTCTCGCTTTTTTCTACCCATACTATAATGCCTAAGATATTAAACGACCCTGACATATTATATGCTATATTTTACTTGCCTACCGTGCCAAATTTGTCACCCTGCTAATGCTAGGAAAATATGACGAAGGCATAGAATAGATACATGTTCGGAACATACAAATACAATATTATAATTTCCGTACATCCTATATTGCAACCACCCTGTAAATGCAAATGCTAATAAGCTAGCTACCCTATAGGTATAACATTCTATTAACAGTTTTTTAGCGACCCTTCCTAACAATACTTTTACTCCGCCCTGTATGTAATCATTAATTTCACTCTAATTCCGTTTGACGCTATATTTTAGTCATCCTGCATAGCAACTTATATTGACCATCTAACATAGTTTTAAATACCCTGTATAATTATACACCACCAATTCATATTATATGCATCAAATTAACATGCAAAATCATCCAAAAATTGCCTACCGTGCCAACTTTTTCATCATGAAAACTTGAAATCTCCCGCAATAAAAATATAATAATGCTAGGAAAATATGTCGGAAGCATAAAATAGTTATATGTTCGGAACATACAAATACAATTTGTAATGAAATAATGTTTACAATAACAGTTTAACTCTCAAATAGGTCACCAAATCACCCTGTATTGAAAGAATTTTTACAACAGGAGTCTCAATCTTACGTAGGTTACTCTGTATTTAACGCCTTGATATTACAAAGCAGGCGCCTTGATTGTCAAACTGAAATAAATTTTGTAATAATTTCTCAGTAAAACGATTTTTTCTAAAGATGAGAACCTCGCCAATCGATTTCTATTCATCGAAACTTCCAAATGTGAAAATTTCACCAAAATCGTTAGATCGTTTTCCAGAACTCAATTACACGCATATTTCGTCAATCGCAACAACCCTCGAGTACACCAACCACATCAGAAACAGACCAACAACACCCGAAAGCCTTCCTTCCGTACATTCGAGGAGTCACTGACAAAATAGCACGAATCCTACACAGACATCAAATAAAGACCGTCTTCAACACTAGTCAAACTATAGCTAACTTAACCGGGAACCCTAAGGATAAAGTATCTAACGAGGATCGCGGAGTTTACGAAATTCCATGTCGCGATTGCCCACAAAGCTACATCGGTCGTACAAATGGGCACGTCAACCATCATGAACATTCTCTGTCTAAACCGACGCGATGACAGCTCTCGCCTTCCCCCAGCATGGACCTCCGTAATTGCCAGATTAAACAAAGCAGACACGCCCACCAACACCCGACCAATCACAACACAGCCTCGTCACGTGACATCCCTTTCTAACCCAGCGCTAACTATAAATAAAAGAAGCAGAGAAGACTCAAATTCAGTTCAGTTACCTAGTGACTCTTGGGCAGTAGGCAGATTGAGGCCCCGAGTTCGATCTAGACTCTGAAACTTTTTTCACTTTTGTCTCTTGATAATGGTTCCAAAGCAGGAGTCGAAACGTTGAGTATATAATAAATTCAGACGCGGTTCTCACGCCTTCTTATATATATATATATATATATATATATATATACAAAGATTGCTCGTATTATGGTATTAGATAGATTTACATGATGGCTTATGCGGTTTGCCGTTGAATTTTATGTCATTTAAACATCTCTATTGAGAGGTGTATTAATCTCTTGGGAATGCTTCCACTGGTCATTTATATTTGTTCCCCGGTACATGTAAGTTTCAATTCGTTTCATCCTCATTTATTTACTATTATCTGATATGGAGTTGTTCTATTTCTACTAATAACCATTTATTTCTAAACCGAATTGTTTACTTTTCGCCCTACGACGGTATTAACTATTTCCTTAGGGCTGTTTGTAAGAACTATCGTGTCATATATGAACCATGAATGCATGCGTTTGTTCCATCAAATGCTTCGGTAAATATCTTCTCGGAGTATATGTTGAAGAGCTGGAAAGGCAATATACATCTCTGTATTAGTCCTCTTTTTTGTTCACCGGATTTGAGTAGTCTCCTTCCACCAATGGCTGCTCGTGGCTTTTTAAAGTGGGTCGGTAATAACTAACCATCAATCATGCAGTCAATATTTCATAAACATAAGCTTTTATAAACTAATTGCGCTCTAATTAGTCTATTTGCTTTTGGAGATCTAATTTTATGGCTTTAAATAACTTAAATAGTAATAATGTTTTGGATGAGTCCAAAAATAAATAGTTCAGCAAGAATCAACGGGAAGATCAGAGCGATTTCTTTTTGAAATTACCTAATATCACTATAGATAATAGCTAGAAATGTCTTTTAACCATAAAATAATTTACCAATCAACAAACGAAATACGACAAATATTTATTTGTTTACATTTCCGCACGTGTTTCCATCATCCGATATCCTGTCCTGTGTGCAAACATGACTTGTAAATATTTGCCAAACGATTCGCATTAATTACGTAAATTCACAACTTTCGATTTTTTTTTATTAGAAACAGGTGAAAGTTTAATCGTTGATGTTAACATTTTTATCGTTTTGGTAAATTAGTGTCGTCGAGTAAGTTTCGTATCATTTTTTTTGTAGGCTATTAATTAAAAAATATTGCAGCAGATCCCGGCAATTACAGAACGGTCAAGCGTGAAAAGACATTGAAACGACAATCATAATTAAAAAAAAATAACATGAGAAATTTACGGATACCTATAACCTGCTAACGTTCTATGCATGAAGATCAATACTCATCCACAGCGTAGTAAAAAAAGATGTTTTATTGTCAAAAAATTGAATCAAAATAAAGTCTATTTTAAATTATTATTTATTCCTCAAAATAAAATGAATGAGCAAAGGCGATGTAAGTATAAAGACATTTAAAAAACACAAAAAACAATTTTTTTGTGCAGAATTTAAAAACTTTTTCTTAAGTCGGTGAAAGTTGCAAAGTATAACTAATTAAAGTACTTCCCAAAGGATTTTCACTTTAACTTGGCATCGACTTCAGGAAAAGTATTTAATTGTTGGAGACAATTTTTCTGCTTTTTAGTGAAATAATTTTGATAATGTAATGGCTTAATTGGATGCAGTGTTGAAATTTAATTAACTATTTCTATATTGCCAAAAATAAGGTATTTTACGTTTAAGCAACATTCACTATTTTGATCGATCTCGTTTACTGTTGAATAGAATAGAGTAACTTGTTTCCTAAGAATTTATATATAAGAAGAAAGTTTTACATATGATTCCAACGGAGCTGTTATGTTAGATGATATGTGAATTTCCATTTTGTTTAGGTATGTTAAATATCAGGCATTTTGATTTTATTCCAATTACATTCACTTAATAGTCTCTCGCTTGCGAAATGTTATAATAAATCAGATTTTTCATTAAAAGACGCATTCATTGCACCATTTGTAGTAATGTAGCATAATTGGATACAGTTTTCAATTTTAATAGACTTTGATCAAAATTATGAAAAATTAAAGTTCTTCACTTTTGAGCCATATAGATATTTATTATACAATGTCTATGTATATGGCATAATTAAATGCAGTTTTATTTCTAATTACTTCTGTTTGATTTTACATTTTTTAGATATTATCGAAAATAAAGGTAATTCACTTTTAAGCAAAAATCATATTTGCTGACAAACCTCGTATACAGTTGAAAAAGTGACATAGAATAGGCCATGCAAACTTTTTTATAACATATTTTTTTCTCTAAATATTAGTCATAAGAAAGGTTTCCATTTGATTTCAACGTATAAAGACACACTGTATATATAATTTTCAATCTAAAACATCCCAGGTTTCGAACAGACATTTGCTTTTTTTAATTATCAACTTCCCCAGAACCAGAACAAGTTTTTGTCGATTTAAAAAAAACGGTATAGGCTATGTCATTGAAAAAAAATATGGTAACACTTGGGGTATCCAAGAGATTTAACAATCAAAATATCTTGAGCTAGTTTCCAGTAATTGCTGAACACATAAAACACATAGTAGGTTAATAAAATATAGAATCTATATTTAAAAAAGAACCGACTTCAGCTGACTTAATATAAAAACCGTTTAGAGACTGAGTGCAATCAATCACTATTTTCAGACATTCATATTTATCTGATATAAGGTACAATTCAATTGAAAATTTTAGTGTATTCTTATCTCTCTCTTTTTTTCTCCCTCTCTCTTTGCCCGTCTCTAATTTTTATTCTTTGTCTATATTTATCAAATATATTTTAACTTTTTTATGTTTTATTACTTGGACCACTTTCTATAAAAGTAAGTTTAATTTAAACTATACTACATCCACATTGGTCACCCCTATATAACTTATTGCTCCATCATTTTCTGAATCACCCTGTAGAACTATTACTCAATTCAACTCAATATTGCAACGGTCCTGATATCTTTAAAAGCACCCTGTATAAGTTTACCTCCTCTCCACACTATTGACTCGTAGTATTTTCTGTTATTTAAATTATTCCTGTATACCAACGATTTTACTTCGGCCCCATATGTCTAGTATTCCATTTATGCAACTGTTCATGGTCTACCCTATATAAAAAATTCAACTTTTTGAACCACATTTTATGACTATAATTGTACTCTACCATTTATTTCAACCACCCGGTATATGCAACTGCTTCTAAAATTTTTTAAACCCATGTCAATAATTATACCCCGTCCTACGTCCTATAAATCAAATATCCTAACTGCTTATGCTTATATAACAAATTTTTAATACACCCTGAATAACAATAATTTTACCCCACCCTAACTTCAAACACCTTGTATAAGCAACTAGTTCTGTTCCAAACTATATAACTGTAATTCTACTCCACCTTATATTTCAACCATATACGGAATCAAGCTGGAGCATATCTTTGTAGAATACAATTTATAGACAATTATATGGGACCTTTTTGTAATGGTCCTTAATAAGCAGTGTAAATCATCAAAATTGCGCAAGTAGTTTTCGAATAATCGCTCGTCATAGAAAAAAAAAAAGTTGCAGATGAATTGATAACCTCCGCTTTTTTGGAAGTTGGTTAAAAATCCACTTTTTCCATGCTTTGTAAATTGTCATTTTGAATAATTATAATTCTCTACAACTTTTCCATATACTGTATTTTATTATTTATTTATAAAACCGAAAGCGGCAGAGTTAAGAAAATTTATAGAACTATAAAAACACATGGTCTGCATATTTTTCCACTATTTCAAAATGAGTAGAAGGGTTTGAAATAGACCATTTCTATTATTCTTGTCAATTAAATTTACAGAAAAACTTAAGCAACGACTTGGAAAAAGGAAAGTTGACTAGCCCAATTTATTTAGAAACTTTTTATTCCTGTATTTTTTTCATAAAACTTTCCGATTTGAAATTAAAACATAAAATGTAAATCATTATGTGGAGGCATGAGGACATTTATTTTAGAAAAATAATCTAGTGAACCGCTTTAAACAAAATTAGATTTTATAAATAGTTGATCAACAAACATGTTTCAAACAACTAACCTATGTATTAATGAATGGACTATGGAATAAAATTGTTCTATTAAAAAAATATTTAAACGATGCAATTCAAATAAAAACACAACGTTCTATATTTTTTACAGGAAGTGTTGAAAATACCTGCTTTGTGAGGCAATACATGTATTTATTCTACCATCATTGAGTCTCTAATACTTCAAAATCTCAAGATTATTTCTTATAACATCGCTTGATGCAATTATGCGATTCCTTCTTCATTATCCTGTACTGGGCTGGTGCACACAAATTCTTTTAGATACCCCCACAAACAATAATCCAAAGGATATAAGTCTGGGGATCGAGGCGGCCAAAGATGACACCAACCCCTTCCTATCGACCGGTTTATATAGGTGAGATTAAACCTGAAGTGTGCTGGGGCACCATTATGCATGTAATACATATCTCTTCTAGTTAGCAGAGCGGAAATGCTGTGAAACCTTTGGTGTATCACAAATGTTAAAACATACACTTTTGTCCATACTGTCAACGCCAAACAAATAATACTGACAGTGCCGCCAGACTGTCAAAACTCAAAAAAGTGATTATATAAGGAGTGAGCGAGCGTTAGATGCTGTTATATTCTTAGAGCATGTACTTCTGGAGGTAGCATGCAATACACAAATGTCGTACCAAGAGTAAAAAGAGAGGGCAATAGAGAGAGCAAGAGACTCTCACTCGATTGAGAGATGCAGTCAATGAAGTACATACCAATAGTTCTTTGGATGGAGCGCTTAATCGACTGAAATAGCCTTTTGACGTCTCTTTCTAGCCTTGGCATGATATTTGTGCATTGCTGGCTACCGCCAGGAAGTACTAACTTTGTAATTAGATTGGTTGACAGTGACAGACTAACGCTCTTTCAGATCATCATAGGAAGACTATCTTGGATAGTTCAGCATAAAGCGTTGTTATTGTTTAGTAGTAAAATAGTCAATGTAGTAGATCATTATTGATTTTTCGGACGCGTTGCAGTAACTTTCATATTAAATATTCTGTTTTTAATAGGAATTTAATTATTTGGTTAAAATAATATTATCTCCCCGAATGTGTTATGTAAAAAAATTGTCGGTTAGCGGACAATAGAGAATGTATTAAATATTTAAGTTCTCATAGGGTTGTTGGTCAAACCACAAATGACCAAAACTTTTAGGTTGCAAAGAACAATCTTTCAATTATTATATCGAACATTTTGCCAGAAGCGGTTCCAGTCAAAAATTTTGGGGGTCATTCATTTGTTAAAAATATTAGGAATACCCATATTTGATTACATTTTTATTTTCTTTTTATTTCAACAGATTTGTCAATATGACTGAACAATTTTGGACATTACATCTACTTCTCCGATTTCTCTACAACTTTGTTTCTTATAAAAATATACTTTTTACAATTTTATGAAATAGTTTTCTTTATTGTACCACTTTTATATTTTACTGGCATGTTTGAATCACGATACCTTTCTAATCATTAACTTAGAACCTGAAGTTTATACACAAAAATTTTTTTATTTTTAACAAGGAATTTCTTTTAAACACCCTGTGTAAAATTTCAATTATTTTAATTTTCTCAATTCAGTTTATACTAACAATGTATAGTTTGATTTACAATGATTTGACATTAAACTGCCAACACCAGTGATGTGCGTGAGTGCCCGACGAATTACTTAATCATATCTAATGATAATTTTTTCAGGTAGGTTTCTTAACATACTAGAACTTTCAATTAACATATCGCTATTGTGCAATAATTTTGATAAACGATTTTTTTACCATTATTTTCCGTGTAGTGAATTGCGGTCAAGGACAAATTTACAAGTAATAACTAAATTAGAGTTAATAACCGTAAACGTCAATCCGTTGGTATTTATTTTAGGTCGATTATTTTTGTGAAAGTTTCAGTATACTCTTCAATCTAAATCACAGGATAGATGTAATAATTTGTCCCAAGGTTTTTAAATGCGTTATATTTTTAATGAAAATGACGTAAATAACAAATAACATTCCACACATTCTAACTTGGAATATTATTTCATCTTCAAGGATTTATTTTGTGTACAAATATTTCAAAATGCTTTGACTAGATGTTTCAATGTTTCAATTTCAGCAATGACACTATAATTTTACTGATTATTTCCAAAGATCTGAGATGGAAATTGTTATCAATGGAATTATAATAATATGGATATTTGCAAATAATGGTTTAACAGCTATGTATAAAATTCAGTTTCAAATGTTGTATCATAATATAGAGTGTAGAGTAAAAGGAGGACAAACTTATATGGGAATACAACTGAAAAAGTGTCCAGCGGACGGTTTCAAATAAGAAGTTCAAGAAATGACCACAATGGCGCAAGTGTGACCACATGGTATGTTATGAAGTTAATTGCCAACGGATTGAAATACACAAATCCTACATTTAGCAGTGAAGCGGCTGAAAAAGTGAGAAAGATGTAATTATTAGTAAAAATCGTAAAGAAAACGTAGAAAATCTGTTATGTGAACTTCTCTTTGTAAATGGTTGTCTCCGTTTTTTGTAACCTCTACAAGTGATATGAGTTTATGGTGTGTTAATTGTGATATAAATTAATAAGCGTGTGCCCCAGTTTTGACTTTTTATAAAACGGAGTGATTTTATAATTGTTATTTTCTTATAAAACTTTTTGAAACAGTGAAACATTGGGAAAAATTGTATATTTGTAATATTTTTATACTTTTTATATAAAAATTATCTATTTTTATATTCTTGTGCTCATATTACATATTTTTTTGAAAAGTGTCCCTTTACAAAGTTGGTGTTTCTACTTCCTTGTTCACCTCTCTCTGAATGAAAGGTTATTAACAATTCTTTTTATCACTGAATAAACTGCTATAATTAAGTTCTCTTCTCTTACCATTATGGAACAAATTTCACTTGCATTTTATTCATTTTTATTTTCACACACTGGTTTTCCATGTATTTTTTCTTGTCTAATTGGACAAAAAACCCCATTAACCACAATTAAATGACTATTTTTGGCATCTTTCTGTAGTTGTATTTTAAATATTGCCAAAGGTAAGCCTGGTGAATGCCCCTGGAAAAATATCTTCAGATGTTTGAAGTTCTCGAGTTGATGGACAATGCCATAATCAGTTTAGTAATTATATAATAATGGGTTCTTCAGAGTTTAATTTATGTAGGATATTTATTTTGGCTCCTAAAAAAATGCGCAAACAAAATTTTGCTTGTAAGTCATTTTTATCTATGTACAAGGTATTTCATTGACTTAACACTTTATTAATGTTAAATATAAATCTGGTTGTGGAACTGTGATGGTTAAATTTGCATTTTTTGGATGTGAATTCTTCACATTAACCTAATTGTATTCACGTATGTTTGTTCGTAGAAAACTGATTTCTACGAACAAATTACCCGGTCGGCACTAGTGGCTCCCCCAGATTGAAACCATTTTGTGGACACTTTTTCTTACACAGAGTGTGCCCTCCTTTTACTCAAACCTCCATATATCATAATCTATATTTATATTTTCCAATAGGCGTTATTCTGTCGTTTGGTGTCGCTGGTGGGCCAAAGGATACGATACGGCCAAATTTAAAAATGACATGAGTGGAAATACAATGAATGGGGTTGGAATAGTATTGATTATGGTAAATCGACATTAAAGAAATGAATAAGCGAACTGAAAAAAGGAAAAATTAAGTCAACAAGTAAAAAAGCTGAACTTATTGAGAGGTAGTTGACATTTTTATATCGATAAAAATAGTATGATGTTATTATTTATATAATTTTGTAGGTTACACGGTTTGATAAGTTATTTATTAATAACCAATCAGAACAAGAGGAAAATTAGTTATTATTAGTATATATTCATCTTATCTGATTTTTCTGATTTTATCATTTATAAATAGTTCAATGCATCTCATGTCATTCTTTTAGATGATGGTTTTGAAAGTACTTTTTTAAGGTGTTGGAAAAATACACTAAGAGTAACTCATTCGGCAACAATATCAGAAAGACATCATTATGGTATCCAATAAATGATATCTTTTAAGTTTATTGGGTTCAAAAGAATATCCAACTTTATTTCTCTTAACATTGTACATATTAAAAATGTATCTGCTAAATGAATATATAAGGGTCTATATTCTTTGTTGGAGGTGTTAGAGTCCATATAAGTAAGGTAAGTATCAATTTATTTGTTTTCCAAGTAAACTAACAAAAAATATTTTAATCAAAAAACGATGTGTGGTCTTTTCGAGTAATACATCTATAACTATTACCGAATTATGTTTAGATGTTATGGAATGTCTTCGAGGGCACATTATCCACAAAAAATGTATGAATTAGGTGTTGCGGTTTTAGTTCAATGCTGGTTCAATGCAAGTATGTAATTGACGAAGGACCTTTAGCGGAACAATCAATAAAACACGTGCCGTCGCGTAAATTAATTCACCAAATAAAGTTAATCACTAACCTTTTACGTCGAAGCTCTGCAGGTGGTGTTTTCTTGGTTCTTCTTTCTTCAGAGGCTAGCCCCGCAGCGGCAGTAACTGTTTTTAGAGCTTCGTCTGGACAACATTTTACACAAAAAATAGCGATGTAATGTTCATTGATTGAGCAAACAAAAAATGCGGGTTTAAAAACAAATGATGGGCTTTTGTAAATACAAAAGAAACAAAATGATAGCTTGGCTTAGCGGTTGTTACGACCGGAACTAATAACTCGCGGAATCGTAACACAATAACAACAAAAAGCGGCCGTCTTAAGACGGAATCAAAAGCGTCCGAATAGCGCGGAATACAATACAGGAATCACGAATACTGTCTTTATTTTACATGCAAAAAACACTTAAAATTAGCATTAGCGCGACGGAAGGTTTTGGAAAAGGTGCAGAAGTTTAAAAATCAATGAAGTAATTCAATCAAATTTAAAACAATACACTAACAAATTGCGGGAACGCAACAGTTATGTCCAAAAGTTTTAAATGACCTAAGACTCAAAACAAAATTTTACAAATTTTAGAAGGTGTTAACCCTGAAGTTACCTTGTTTACATTTACACATTACTATAATCAAATTTATGACTCATATGGTAGTTTATTAAAACTATATTTGCATAATTTGTTTTGTTTTTTCAGACACCCCTGATGGATTTAGAATGAGACACCTTGAATATTTCTACATATGGCAAGGAAGGTTTTGCACTACTGAGAGCAGCAAAGTTAAAAAAAGCAAAACAAACAGATATAAGTCTGTATAAGATGAAACAACATCATTTAATTATTTTGTCTATTCATGGGTTTTCTCTCCTCCAAATTTTTTTCCTGTAACAGATAAGTATTTAAAAATTGTATATGTAGAACAAAGTGTAGTAAGGCAATTTCGTAAAATTGCCCGGATTACTGGCTGTCTGTACAGAGATTCTTCCTCACAGTTTTTCTGAGAGAAAGAGATGTCTATAAAATGATCAACCAGTATTCCTGTATATAAGTAATGTATTGTATATTGTGTAATACTTATCTGTGTATGGAGACGTTTCAACTCCGAGTCTGGAGTCGTTGTCAATCGTTAATGTTGTTTTCGAGGTTTTTTTCAAAGCGAAAATTTTTTAGAAAAAAACCTCGAAAACAACATTAACGATTGACAACGACTCCAGACTCGGAGTTGAAACGTCTCCATACACAGATAAGTATTACACAATATACAATACATTACTTATATACAGGAATACTGGTTGATCATTTTATAGACATCTCTTTCTCTCAGAAAAACTGTGAGGAAGAATCTCTGTACAGACAGCCAGTAATCCGGGCAATTTTACGAAATTGCCTTACTACACTTTGTTCTACATATAGAATTTTTAAATACTTATCTGTTACAGGAAAAAAATTTGAAGGAGAGAAAACCCATGAATAGACAAAATAATTCAAGACCTCCTCAACAATCTTTTCGAAACATCATTTAATGATGATGACCTGACTATAAAGAAGGGTAAGAATTATGATTTTATTTTATTTTATTTTTACTGATTTTTTGTACGCATATAGGTATTTTATGAGAAAACAGTTACACATATTTAGACGTTAAAAAAAACGGCTTTTATGAACATCAAGTCTTAAGAAAATGATAGGAACAATTTTAGAAATTTCTAGTTGATACTGAATGTAGCAGACATTGACCAATAAACAGTCATTGCAACAAATTATAAATTATTAAAAATAGTAATTTTGTTTGTTAAAATAATTTATTTTTAGAAAATGATCTAATGAGTAATGTGTCACCACTAATTCTGGTATATCTCTAATGAAACAAAATAAAAATAGACATTATTTAAAAAGAAATGTTACTGATGATCATCCTATATTTTAATTCTTCATCTTTTAAATTTTAACTGACTTATATCTTCAATTACTTTATATAATTATACTAAGCTGTAGTAGTATTCAAGTAACTAGAAGTAAGCAGATCAAAGCTGTAGCCAGAAATATTTTTCAGGTGGGTTGGACTAATTTTTTTGAATGGTATTGGGCTGATTAGTACTGCAAAGCTGTATTTGTGTTGTTCATATATTTCCAGGATATATAAAAATGTATAAATATAAAATTTATTGTTTAAAATTGAATCTTGAAATCCGATAGGTGTCAATGCGGGAATGTGGTTTATGGACGATGGCGTTCCTAAGCATTTTGGTATGAGAGGACGTCAATATTTGAACAAAACATATCCAGATAGCTGAATAGGTGGAGATATACCTCAATTTTGGCCAGCTTGTTCGCCTGATTTAAATAGATAGATTTTCAAGATGTTCAAGACATATAAGACTTAAGAAACGGCATTGTTGTTTCTTGTAGAGTTATTGAAGGTTCCCCTGGGATTTTCAACCGAATACGAAGAACTATTTGTCGATGTGTAGACTCCAGTGTAATGGTGAAGGTGGAATTTTGAGCAATTAATTTAATTCCATTGTTTTCAAAGTTAGGTAAACTAATTTTTTTAATGATTTTGAAATAATAATAGGATATTGCATCCGAAACGGATTGCTTATTTTTACGGTACACATGAAATTGATAATTTTTTACACAAAAACAGTGACAGATACGAAAAAAACGCAAAACATAAAAAAATTGCAAATTCACAAAAGATTCATATACAATTTTTGTCAGTTGCCAAGGGCGTACTGAAAAAAATGTTGTAAGGGCAGAAAGAACATATGACCCCAGAAAAAATACCACCCTGTAGATTTTTATGACTGATTCTGTAATGTTATTATGAAGACTTCATAGAGGCATTAATACTCGAAAATTGAACTAAATGTCTCGAAAACTTTATTCGTCAGAAGAAAAAAACTTGAAAAGTTCAACACCTTCAACATCGGTAACGAAGCGTTTGCGAACATATGTTCATAGAAACTTTTCAACATAAATTGACTCGAGTAAGCACATCTTGAAGTTTTTCGCATTTATTCATTTACGCCCGTATATTAAATTTTAGGTTTTAAACCATGCATATCTCTTTATAAGGAACACCTTTTTTTTTAAATTTTATTGATAAGATAGTTTCCAATCTAATTCCAGTACGAGGGCTGCCTTTTATATTTCGGGATTGCACAACCCTAGTGTTGCAATCTGACAACTGACAGCTCTATGGTAAAGTTTGACATTTTTGAGGTTATACGTACTCAGAACGTTTTGACATCCGAGCGCTATGTGTTGTTTAAAGTAACTTAAAGGATTTATCTCGGCCAAAAAATGGAATTAAATCGTGAACATTTTCGTGCGATTATTTTTTACAACTTTCGACGTGGATTAAGTCAGCAAGAGTGCATGGATGAACTTAATTTAATTTTTGGCGATGAAACTCTATTAAGGACCACTGTTTATGAATGGTATGGTGAATTCAATCGAGGTCGTAGTTCACTCCAAGACGAATTTCGTGAAGGTCGTCCAAAAACAGTTGTTCCGGAACCCATTGATGCTGTGCGCGAACTAATATTGCAAGATCGTCATGTGACCTATCGTGAGATTGAGTCAACCTTACACATTAGTAGGACCAGCATACATTCAATATTGCATAAACATTTGAATGTCAAAAAAATTTGTTCGCGTTGGATTCCACACAATTTGTCAATCGTTCAAAAAAAGGCTCGTGTCGATTGGTCGAAAGAAAAGCTCAAAAAATACGACCGCGGTGCTTCAAAGCACGTTTATGACATAGTGACAGGTGATGAATCGTGGATTTACGCGTATGAGCCCGAAAGTAAACAGCAGTCGACTGTATATGTGTTTAAAGATGAGCCGAATCCAAAAAAAGTTGTTCGCGCATGAAGCACTTCCAAGCGAATGATCGCCTGTTTTTTCGGAAAAACTGGGCATGTCGCAACCATACCACTAGAACAACGCAGAACAGTCAATTGTGAGTGGTACACAACCATTTGTTTGCCAGTTGTCTTCCAAGAAATGAGGAAAACCAACCGCCCAAGACGGATCACTCTTCACCACGACAATGCGAGCTCTCACACATCGGCTCAAACAACTGCATTTTTGACCACTCAAAACATCGATTTGATGAGTCATTCGCCGTATAGTCCTGACTTGTCATCAACTGACTTTTTTTCCCGTACGTAAAAAACAAACTGAGAGGTCAACGTTTATCGACACCTGAAGAAGCGGTTGCTGCGTTCAGAATGCATGTTTTGGAGATACCTCAATCAGAGTGGAAAAAGTGCTTCGACAATTGGTTCAAACGCATGCAAAAGTGTATAGAATATTTTGAAAAACAATTAAGCGATTTTCGATGATTAATATTTGTTTTTGTTCTCTAATCCGAAATATAAAAGGCAGCCCTCGTATAAGTGGAAATATTTATGCAAACAAATTGAAAACATTTATCCTGAAATCGGTTAATTAACATATATTTTAATTTAATTCTAATCTACTTTCAATTAATTCCATGCTGGGTTTTGAATAACGATATTTATTATATTTACATCAAAGTATAGTGCTAATTTATGAATATTTCCGATTTTTGGAAATATGGTAGATCCCAAGTCATTAAAAAAATATGGGAGCAACCGAACTGAGAACCTCCTTCTTTTGTTCAAGTCGATTAATGAAATGCTTCCGAAAAAATTAATTATACAAGAAATACATTAAAGCTCTGAAGCTGAAATGAAATGATGATCCAGACTTGTTTGGCAAGAGCTATGGACGATTGAAAATACGACTTTATATAATTTTTCACAAATAACTTACTAATTAACCCATCGGATCAATTATCTTCTTGCATTATTTTTATGTGTTCAAGGCCTTGAATATACAGATTTTTGTTCCGATTGTGATGTTATTTCCCAAGAACACATAAAAATAATCAAGAATATGCCACAAATTACATTTAGAAGACATATTCTTGTATTTTTAAATATATACGAAATAAACTTAATTTTAATTTTATTTGCTGTAAAAACATATAATATTTATTGTTGGCAACTTTACTCACCTGGTATAATTTATTAGGAAATGTAAATGTTTAATTAACAATACTTTTTATGTGTTTTGCAATGTTTATTCTTAAAAAAAACTTAACCTGTGGTATTTTTTATGTATAACTAGAGTTAAATAATGTTAAGTTACCTCGCTATAATGTCAAATACATTTCGATTCCAGTTGGAAAAAGTAAGTTTTTTTATTATATCAATTAACAGTACCTCAAGTAAATATAAACCTAATTAAAAACAAAGAATTAAATTTCATATGATCATTAAAAATAATTACCATTAAGGAAGGTGGATTTTTAATTTACTGACCTTTGTTTTTATTGAAGTTGGACTGTGACTTGATGAGTATTGATACAGGTACCCATTATTACAGAAGACCCTTAAATTGATACACCCATTATTCCCTTACCTCTCTATTCTATGACAGACGAAGATAACATGATAATACAATGTGTTCCATATACAAGCAACCATATGGGGATTTCCGAAAAAACAAGAGAGACAGGAAGGGTGACTTAAATAAGAAAAAAGTTGGGCTATTATAATTTCAATCAGGTGCTGTATCGAAATTAGAAATAGCTAGTGTGGAACAGCCAAATGCAATAAATTCGATAACGAATAAAGGAGGACATGTCGGAAAAAACGCTTGAACACGTCGATTTGTATTTTTAAATGCGCATTTTTTCAACAAAAAAAAATGATATAGAGTGTGTCATGTGACAGTGGCGAAAAACATTTTCTTATTTTAAATGCAACCCCAGTGTATTATTAATTTTTTGGATTCTATGTCTTACATCTATCTTCAACCGTTTCGGAAATATTAAATGTTTTCAGGTTTATTACAAAAAATCACATTAAAAAAAGAAAATTATTTTATTTCACTAATTCGCTACATTACACTCAATACTTAATTTCCATTTAGCTCTTGATATTGAGATAGAAGCAAAAACCATTCCTGCGTTCCGTTTTACTGATTAAAAAAAAACAGTTATGTTTATTTTCGTCAAAACTTATACCCTTAGCATCTTGTTGTCTGCCTGCATGACAGTAGTTCATTTAAAAGAAATGCACAAAATAACAATCCTACAAATTATTGGCTATGGGGATAACACACGGACACAAATGGAAGATTCTCGCTTATTTCACGAACATTTTTCAAATTTGTCGTCTGTATCTCAAGGAACAATTAGCAAAATATAAAAGCAATTTCACGAGCTTAGTTATGTAAGACAGATAAAAAAAAGTAGCTGCCAATGCTGTAAGTGATAATACGATATTGGATATTATGCTTGAGTTTCAAGAAAACCCATATATTTCTAGTCGAAAAGCAGCCCTATTGTTGAACGATAAGTACACATCAATTTTTCGAGTATTAAAGGAAAGTAAAATGATGCCGACTCAGGAGCTCATGGCAGACGATTTCGATAGAAGAGCTTATTTCTAGAACTGCTCCAAAATAATGTCGTGCCAACTTTAACAAACTTATATTCGGATCCAGTAAACCTATAAGTTTCTGCCAATACAATATTGTTTCAGCAAGATGGAGCACTGCCCCATTACGAAATATAGAAAGACCTTGGCAACCATGTATAACAGGACCTTTGGATATCAGAAAATGTAATTTATTAAAAAAAACAGTTTTTACTTAGCTGGCTGTGAAACAAAAAGTCGTCATTGTGTTTTCTTAAAATTTCAATATAAACTATAAACAAATAACATTACACTTTTATTTATAATATTAAAGTATACAACTAAAATATCACATTTTTACTATTTAACTCAAAACAAAAAATAAATAAATAAAAAAACCCATGACAAAGCCTTCAATTAAGTCGAATTAAATGTTAGGAAATTTCACCATTGTTATGCACTTTCAGCTGGCTCAAGTTTCTATACCAAATTATAAGTAATAAAATAAAATTTGTTCTTTAAGTATCACCAAATGTTAAGAGGCGTAAGGTCCGGCGAGCGAACAACTGGAGTTCGATTTCTTATCCGGTTATTTCCATATAGCTGATTCACAAAGTCAGTTATGATTCTTGCATTTTGTGGAAGTGCTCCATCTTGCTAGAACCACATGTTCGCTACATCTTGAAGAAGCAAATTTCCTAAAGTTTGGTCGAGGTAATTTTGTAACTTCTCAAGATATCGAGGAGTCGTCAAATGACCATAAAAAGTGTCTGCCAATACAATATTGTTTCAGCAAGATGGAGCACTGCCCCATTACGAAATATAGAAAGACCTTGGCAACCATGTATAACAGGACCTTTGGATATCAGAAAATGTAATTTATTAAAAAAAAAACAGTTTTTTACTTAGCTGGCTGTGAAACAAAAAGTCGTCATTGTGTTTTCTTAAAATTTCAATATAAACTATAAACAAATAACATTACACTTTTATTTATAATATTAAAGTATACAACTAAAATATCACATTTTTACTATTTAACTCAAAACAAAAAATAAATAAATAAAAAAACCCATGACAAAGCCTTCAATTAAGTCGAATTAAATGTTAGGAAATTATAAGTAATAAAATAAAATTTGTTCTTTAAGTATCACCAAATGTTAAGAGGCGTAAGGTCCGGCGAGCGAACAACTGGAGTTCGATTTCTTATCCGGTTATTTCCATATAGCTGATTCACAAAATCAGTTATGATTCTTGCATTTTGTGGAAGTGCTCCATCTTGCTAGAACCACATGTTCGCTACATCTTGAAGACGCAAATTTCCTAAAGTTTGGTCGAGGTAATTTTGTAACATCTCAAGATATCGAAGAGTAGTCAAATGACCATAAAAAATTAAAATAGGACGTGTCCGGTTATGATTCTTAGCCATAAGTTCAAACCCCACCTAAAACCTGATTACACACCTCACGAGTTAAAAACGGATTTTGATCGGCCCAATACACGTTGTGTGTCTTTTTAATACCGCACAATTTGTTAATCTGCTTTCATCAGACCATAGAACCTTAAATATTATACTCTACACATAAAACCATATAAATGATTTGACAGAGAGATCCGATGACAACAAACCCGGCATTTTGTTTCACAGCAAACCGAGTGAAAAACTGTTTTTAATATAATTCACTTTTTTTATAGTTGAAAAGCTCCTTTTATGTGTCATTCAATGATCAATGACGTATTAATCTAATATCGTTGCAAAAATGTTTGACAACAAACTGATATAACTAAGGGAATTTACTGCAAATGTGATATATACAGGGTAGCACTAAAAATTCTAAAGATAATGTGAAATAACAAAACTTCTTTCAAATTGGAATTTAGAATTTCATGTGGCGTTCTTAGGTGCATTCGCCAAAATGAGACCAAACAAATTCTAATTGTATAGCTAGTACTTCTGTAGAATTCAGCAGTTCCTGGTTACCAATAATTAAGGATGAAATTAATAATGGTAATATCCTTTTGAACAACCCTATATCGGGATAGTTCATAAGATTTTTCCTTGGTTTTCCCTTATGACTTTAATGAGATCTCTGGAACATCAGAATTCTTCCAATTTGAAAGAAGCTTTTATATTTCACATGATCTTTATAATTTTTAGTGCTACCCTATATATATATATATATATATATATATATATATATATATATATATATATATATATATATATATATATATCAAATTTGCAGTAAATTCTCTTAGTTACATCAGTTTGATTGTCAGACATTAATGTCAAATTATGATTTACTCAATTATTTATTACGAATCCTTTAAATAGTTGCAAAAAATCTAGAAGGCGTAGAAAAAATTTGTTAACAATCGATTGACCGTAGTCGCTAATACAAAACTACGAAATTTTATATATAAGTTGTTACAAGATGGCGAATACAGGGTGAGTTTTTTTGAAGATCAGTATGGGGATCTCGGAAACTAGCGGAGATAGAGCAATGGTTAAATTGGGAATGATTTGCAGTTTTACTGGCCCAATTTAATGACACTTTCGGATTTTTGTAAAAAGTAATGGCTTACTAGATATTTTGAAAAAACCAAAGCTCCTTTGTTTTTGATTTTATAAAAAAGTGTAAACATCAAAATTGAATCCCGAATATGATGGTCATGTCATTTTCGAGATATGACACAAACTTATCTTTTTTCGAATGGAAACCATAGTTGGCTATGACTTCAGAAAATCGGAAATTTTTAGAGCTTTTCAACGCTAGAATACTCGATATATATGGATGTTTTTTCCTCTCTTATTTTCACTTTTAACTTAGGTAGCCATGAAAAAGATTGTTTTCACTTTGACGTTTCCTCATTTGAGAGTAATTTCATTAATAGTGCTGAACCGACAGTCGATATCATATGCCATAAAAATTCAGTTCGTGCAGCTGAGGAATACTTTCATAGATATTTTAATCGTCGTCAACCTGCTCTATGTACATTTAAGAGGCTTTACGATAGTTTACGCAGATATGGATCTTTTACGAAACCACCAAAGAAACGTAATCAAATTAACGAAGAAGCACAAATAAATGTTTTAGCAATGGTAAATCAAAATCCATCTACATCAACTTGTGAGATTGCGGCAGAAGCTGACACATCTCAACGAATTGTAGTTAAGGTAATGAAAGCGCAGACGTTCCACCCGTACAAACTTTTAGTTTCTCAAACTTTGCATGCTGTAGACGAACATCGGCGTATTTTGTTTTGTACATGGTTTAGAGACATGTGCCTTGACAATCCACAGTTTCAATTAAAAGTGTTATGGTCAGATGAAACTAGATTTACTAACTGCGGCATGTCCAATAGACATAATGAGCATATCTGGGCTAAAGAAAACCTTTCCCATGTAGAGCAAAGACGGCCCCAGGTAAAATTTGGTTTTAATGTTTAGTGTGGCATCATAGGGTCTACTATTCTGGGGCGTTTTATCTATGTCGTATCACTTACTGGGCAGCGCTACTTGCATTTCTTGCAATACACTCTTCAAGACATGTTACATAACTGGTTATTAGTAAGACAACACTTAGATAATATCTATCCAAACTCTTGGATAGGAAGAAATGGCCCACGCGAATGGCCACCCCGGTCTCCAGATTTGGCAGTTAAAGACTTCTATTTATGGGGTGCGCTAAAAAAACAAAGTATACAAAAGAAAGTATGAGACAGTTGGTGACCTAAGGGATGCGGTATTACAAGCAATTGAAGAAATTGATAGGCGGTCTGTGAGGAAAGCGGTAATGTCAATCTTAAAAACATGCAATTTTTGTCTAAATAACAATGGTGGACTTTTAGAACATAAGTTGTAACCATTATTATGTACTTTAATTTCTTAAGTTTTTAGTAAGTACCTACTTATTTAGTTTTTTCGTTATATCTGATATACCTAATAAAAAAATCTTTCAAAGTTTTTTGGAATAGTTATTAATAAATCAATCTATTTCATGGCTAGCTACGTTAAAAGTGAAAATAAGAGAGAAAAGCATCCATAACTGCGTTATTTTTATGAATAACTATATCGAGTATTATATAGTTGAAAAGCTCTGAAAATGTCCGATTTTTTGCGGTCATAGCCAACTATGGTTTCCATTCAAAAAAAGATAAATTTGTGTCATATCTCGAAAACGAGAGCTGCAAACGAGGACATGGCAATCATATTCGGGATACTATTCCCTTTAATTTTGTTATTTACACTTTTTTATAAAATCAAAAACAAAGGAGTTAGAGGGATTTGACTAAATCAACGGAATTTCGTTTTTTCAAAATATCTAGTAAGCCATGACTTTTTACAAAAATCCGAAAGTGTCATTAAATTGGGCCAGTAAAACTGCAAATCTTTCTCAATTTAACCATTGCTCTATCTCCGCTAGTTTCCGAGATCCCCATACTGATCATCAAAAAAAAAACTCACCCTGTATATTGCAATTCTTGGAAACTCATTTTTTTGGTTTTTCTTAATATTTTTGAAAACCTCATGTAAATATTTTTAATTTCGATACAGCACTTGATTAATTAATTAGTAATGGTAATGTTTTTCTCATTTAAGCCACCTGTATCTCTTGCCGTTTCGGAAATCCCCATATAGTCGCTTTTATTTGGGCCACATGGTACAGTCAACAGGTTTCTGTTTCAAGTTGACATTAGCATGACCTATGCATTTATAATTCACAATAAATTATGTCTATATTTAATTTTAAATACAAAAGCAGTATGTTTGAGTGATGATGTTCAATTACAAGAGCGAAACAGTATTACCATGGACTTTAAGTGGCTGGCTTACTACTAGATATTAGTTATAGATTACTGCATAATCTTAACAAATGAATACCATTTAGTTTTTAAGCCAGTCATTAATTGACAAACTGAAATAATAATTATTCATTGTCATGGAATACATACATTATCAATATCAACCCGATGTTCTTCTGACATTAACAACTTGAGTAACATGCATGGCATCATCTCATTTTATCGATATCTACATGCATGGTTGCTTTATAAGGAAAATAACACAAACTCCAAGCAACGTATGCTTCAAAAGGAATTTTAACGGGATATTGCGAGAGATTTTATATCTAAGGAGGCCAATGTTGTAAGCTGGTCAATAGCTAAAGGAAAATTGAAATTGTGTTCAATTAGAATCTTGCGACTGTCAAGGTGTCGGTTTGTTTATAGATATTTGTTTCGTGTCGTTACAAGACGTTCCCGGACTTACAACGTAGAAGAAAGCGAGAATTGAGTAGCATAACAACTTACAAAAACCTTAAGTAACTTAAAAATAGTACAGCAAGTGACCCCGATGAATCTCTAATGAGCTAATAAAGTCTGGCACAGCTAAATTATTCAGAATGATAAAAACCTTTACGTTAAATTTGAAGACGCGAGATTTAAGACCGACATCTCGCGTCTTCAAATTTATCGAAATGTATCAAATACATAAAGAAGTGTTCGAGAGGACATTCAATTGTGGGAAGCGCAACTGATGAAGGTTCCCTAACCAGAAACAATATTTATTATATACATTGTCTTGCGTACAAAGGAATGACACCTCAAAGAGGAGTATTGATAAAAACCTTTTCCGAAAAATGTACTAATGACCAAATACTATTACTTGAATAAAAGAAAGAAAGGGGCAATAAATATGAAAATTATATAGTTAACATGGTAAAATGCTCACTTTACAAACTTTAGGGTGAAATATTAAATTTATTGATTACCCAAGGGGCCAAGACTATAAATTATATCCGACAAATGAACAATCAGGAGCTATTCCAAGTATCCAATCCAATCTCCAGTAAATATCACTCCATTCTCTGACAGAAAAACATTAATACGAGAATAAAACTACGTATACAGGGTGAGTTTTTTTTTGATGATCAGTATGGGGATCTCGGAAACTAGCAGAGATAGAGCAATGGTGAAACTGGGAAAGATTTGCAGTTTTACTGGTCCTATTTAATAACACTTTCGGATTTCTGTAAAAAGTCATCACTTACTAGATATTTTGAAAAAACGAAATTCTGTTGATTTAGTCAAAACCCTCTAGCCCCTTTGTTTTTGATTTCATAAAAAAGTGTAAATATCAAAACTGAAGGGAATTGTATCCCGAATATGACTGTCATGTCCTCGTTTGCCTGACAGCTCTCGTTTTCGAGATATGACACAAACTTATCTTTTTTTGAATGGAAACCATAGTTGACTATGACCTCAAAAAATCGGACATTTTTAGAGCTTTTCAACGATATAATACTTGATATAGTTATTCATAAAAACAAAGGAGTTATGGATGCTTTTCTCTCTTTTTTTCACTTTTAAAGTAGGTAGCCATGAAAAAGATTGTTTTCACTTTCTCATTTCAGAGTAATTCCATTAGTAGTGCTGAACTGAGAGTCGATATTGACAAGTTTTCGTGATAAAATGGAATATTCTAAAGAAGAAAAACTGAATATGGTGGAATGTTATATCATATGCCATAAAAATTCAGTTCGTGCAGCTGAGGAATACTTTCATAGATATTTTAATCGTTGTCAACCTGCTCTATGTACATTTAAGAGTAGTTTACGCAGATATGGATCTTTTTCTAAACCACCAAAGGAACGTAATCAAATTAACGAAGCAGCACAAATATATGTTTTGGCAATGGTAAATCAAAATCATCTACATCAACTCGTGAGATTGCGGTAGAAGCTGGCACATCTCAACGAACTGTAGTTAATACTGAAAACGCACAAGTTCCACCCGTACAAACTTTCACTTTCTCAAACTTTGCAGGCTGGTGACGAACATCGACGTATTTTGTTTTGTACATGGTTTAGAGACATGTGCCTTGAAAATCCACAGTTTCATTAAAGGTGTTATGGTCAGATGAAACTAGATTTACTAACTGCGATATGTTTAATAGACCCAATGAGCATATCTGGGCTAAAGAAAACCCTTTCCATGTAGAACAAAGATGACTACAGATAAAATTTGGTTTTAATGTTTGGTGTGGTATCATAGGGTCTATTATTCTGGGGCCTTTTATCTATGACAAATAACCTACTGGCGAGCGCTGCTTGCATTTCTTGCAATACACTTTTCAAGACAGGTTGCATAATTTGAATTTTGAGAACTCGTTTAAAAATTGAGTGTTTCCAACATGATGGAGCACCTGCTCATAACTCGTTATTAGTAAGACAGCCCTTGGATAATATCTATCCAAACTCTTGAATAGAAAGAAATCGCCCACGCGAATGGCCACCCCAGTCTCCCGATTTGGCAGTTATAGACTTCTATTTACGGGGTGCGCTAAAAAACAAAGTATACAAAAGAAAGTATAAGACAGTTGGGGACCTAAGGGAGGCGGTATTACAAAGCGGTAATGTCAATCTTAAAAAGATGCAAACTTTGTCTAAATAACAATGGTGGACTTTTCGAACATAAATTGTAACCATTATTATGTACTTTAATTTCTTAAGTTTTTAGTAAGTACCTACTTATTTAGTTTTTTCGTTATATCGGATATACCAAATAAAAAAATTGTTCAATGTTTTTTGGAATAGTAGCTTTAACTAAGATGTACTTTAAGAATTTTGGCTACACCTTACGTATTTTCTAATATACGTCTCAATAAGGAGCAGTAGAATAACCGAATTAAATATGTATTCATTAACTCCTGGGTAATTCTTTTTATGTCTATTAAGAAACCAAGATCTCTAGTTTGTGGAACTGATCATAAGGTGGTATTGCACATTTCATAATAAAATAGGATTTGAGAAATGCATTAGCTCTTTCGTTTTGATGGATTGAGTTCCATGTGGTTATAACTTATAAAGAACAAACAGACCACCTCTACTTTATTCAGAAACGAACAAGAAACAGGGCATAAAATAGAGTTCAATACTTGTAAAGAAATCGCCAGTGTTGAAAACTATAAAATCAGAACAATACGAGAAGCGATTGAAATTGAAACTCGAGATACCATAAACAAGAGCGACCAAGCTTTAAAATTATCACCATTTTGGAAAGCAGTAATCCCATATCAAAATAACAATACAACAAAACCAGCAATAAACCCAAATAATCCGATTACCCAAATTAGCGACAAAAGCCATAAACACGGTAATTGCACTTTAATTGACCATCATTTAACCCAACCTAATAAACAAGATAAAGTACCTGAGAGATTAAGTACTAATGAGGGCTCACAGGGCAGGTATAAATTGAGATCAAGAACCAGAAATTCTTCAGTTACTTAGTATCTTTTGAGAAAGCCAAATATGATGGCGAAACGTCAAGTGATCTTTCAAACGAACACAGACGAACGGATGCACACCGGAATAAATCATCAACCATATATATATATAAATCAATGCCACTTTTCGTTGTAATTTTATAACTCAAGAACGGGCTCACCTATCTAAACCAAATGTTTAGGTTTTGTTGGGACTATTTAGTAGATGGTTTATAGGAAGTTTGCCCAAAATCGGTCAAGCGGTTCTTCATTTATCACATTTTTTGTAACAAATGAATTCAATAAATGGCGGATAATTTGTTAATGGGGATTTTGCTGTCAAATTGTAACTATTTTCAGATGGGATTGTGCTGTCAAATTGAAATTTTTTTCAGTGTTAGAGTACAAGCATGTTGTTATGTCATTCATACGGTCATTTCATTTGGACGTGCATCGATTAAAGCAATTGTCAGCGGTAATTATTGTTTTGTGTTTATATTTTTAAACATATTGTTGAGTGAATTCATACAAACGGTGAGTCTTGAATTGTTCAAATGTACTATGTATATGTGTGCGTGTACTTTTTTAGCGAGCCGTCCGTGTTTCATATCGTTTACAGGCTTTATTTGAATTAAATTGTCAAACGCATTTACACAAAACTGTAAGTTTTGAACTGAAGTGAATTACATGTATGTAAGTGCGTTTCTTTATTTGAAAAAAAAATTGTGTGCATATGGGTGTTTTATTCTTTTGTAACAGATGGAAGCACGTCGATTTAAAAATGAATTATTTAATAACATTTTAGTCATATATATTTCCATACACACATATACGCACATGTATAAAATACTGATACACCACTATTAATGTAGCAAATTGTTTTTAATTTGATTTATTCTTTTTTATATTTCTTGGATGCACCTGGTGGTTCAGGCAAAACGTTCGTTATATCATTGATTTTAGCCACTATTCGATTGGAACAGAAAATTGCATTGGCTCTTGCAACTTCGGGAATTGCTGCTACATTATTAGAAGGTACACTCTGCATAAAAATTGCCATTGAATGTACAGGTGATTGTAATAGTTCGAGAAATTGTGCTATGGCAAAAGTTCTGCGATTAACGTAAATTATTTTGTGGGATGAGTGTGTAATGGCGAATAAAAAATCACTAGAAGCATTTAATCGAACAATGCAAGATTTACGTGGTAATCAACAGCTTTTTGGTGGTACTCTGATATTACTGGGATTGGATTTTCGTCAAACATTGTCTATCATTCCCTCGATCAACTCCTGCTGATGAAATAAATGCCTGTTTGTTAGAAATTGGTCATATCAAAATACAAATCGACAGTACCAAGACATTGATCGCTGTACCGAACAATTTTTGTACACTTGCGCAATCGATAGATGAATTGATTGAATGTGTTTTTCCGAATATTCTTCAGAATTACCGAAATCATGATTGGTTGAGAGAACGTGCCATTTTAGCACCGAAGAACATTCATATCAATGTCATTAATTTTCAAATTCAAGCGAAATTGCCAGGTGTAGTCACGACATATAAATCAATTGACAGTGTTATGAATCAAGATGAGGCAATAAATTATCCAATTGAATTTTTAAATTTATTGGAACCGGCTGGTATGCCACCGCGTTGCTTGAATCTGAAAGTTGGTTCTTTGATTATATTATTGCGAAATATTAATCCACCAAAACTGTGTAATGGCACCAGATTGGCAGTGAAAAAGTTATTGCCAAATTTGATTGAAGCTACGATCTTAACTGGTAAATCAAAAGGAGAAGTTTGTTTGATACCGCGTATCCCTATGATTCCAACTGATATGCCATTTGAGTTCAAACGAATGCAATATCCTGTACGTTTATCATTTGCGATGTCCATCAACAAGGCCCAAGGGCAAACACTTCACATTTGCGGTGTGAATTTGGAGGAATCATGTTTTTCACATGGCCAACTTTATGTTGCCTGTTCCAGAGTCGGTACCCCTAGCCGTTTATTTATTCATGCTCAAAATGGAAAAACAAAAAATATTGTTTACCAAATGTTTTGGATTAAGATTTAAAATAGCAATTATTATAATATTTTGTTGTTTGAATAAATGAATTTGATGTACAATTATTTTTTTATTATTTCACTTTATACGTAGCGAAGCACGTACTGGGCCGCTAGTCTTTTATAAATATGTTAAATAAAAGAGGGCCAAGATGAGAACCCTGAGATATTCCAGAGGATAATTATTTCATGGGACTTAAAATCGTTAATTTTAACTACTTGTAGTCTGTTTGACAGACACTGTTGAGAAATAACCACTTATTTGCCGAAAAAGAATTAATGGCATTCATATAACTTACACACTTAACCAATCTACTCCCCACGCTCGTATGTTTTCCGCCTACTCACATATTGGCGCTATACTAATCCGATACTAATAAGACAAAAACGTTACTTACAATTTTGCAATACCAATTCTAAATAATATTTCAAATATATCCGTACCCTCAAAATATTTTCGAGTGGATATTGCTTAAACAAGAACTAATATTCAAGAAAGGTGTGGTATTTATTTAATTATTATTTGTTTAATTGCTTCGTAATTATTAGAAATACATGATAATCTGAAATTAGCCAGAGGTGCTAATTATTGGGTATAAATCCATTTTTCTTTTAATTAATATCAAACATGTTGCCTCATACTATACACAGAATATTTTAATAAATTTCCCTTTTTATTGACTGATTATTTGCTATTCATAATCGTGCAATACAAACAATAATGTAATCACAGATAATACACGTGTAAAAAATGATTACTTATGGCATGTTAAAGGAAAATCCGGTACAATGTTTGATGATGTGGTTTTGGCAATATATTTTTTAATTAGAAACGTTTTTTAAGTTGCATAATTTGAGTTAAACAAATCTCGGGGTAATTTTTAAATTCATTCTGATCAAAATGAAAGGTAAATTGTAGAACGAGTTGTAGGCAGTTAACTTTTACCTGTATAAAAAATAGAAAGCTTATTTTAACAAGTGGTATATAATTATTTTAGTGATAGGAGTTATGTTCTATTGACAGAAATTATTACAGATTTTAATTTATTTTTTTTACAATTTTAAATTTCAATCATGTTTTAGAATATTATATAATCTTGCAGTGATTTTATGTATTTTATACACTGTTTTTTATTTATTTTGGCAGCTTTTGTAGCACAGTTAATTTACATTAAGGCATTTTCGACTTCAAGTTGTGAAATCAAAGGACACTTCTTCAATGCTTTTCTTCTATTGCCACTGGAAAAATACGAAAGCAGACTAAAAAGTCGAAAATCCTTAACAAAAATGCAAGAAAATAAGTTCCTGGTGCCAAGCAAATGTAAAATCCTGCATTGTTTGAGCTACTTTCAATTACCGAACGGTTGAAATTGTCTGGAATCGGCCCAGAAAATTGTATTTAACCGACTTCCAAAAAGGATAAGGTTATCAATTCGTCGGCAAGTTTTTTATGTATGACCAGCGATTATTAAAAAATTCAAACTGCATTAAATGAAAGAACATTACAGAAAGATACCATATAACTGACAATAATGTGAGATTTACGGTTTTTCGGAAAATCATAAAAAAAGTAAATAAGGGACTACATCTCAGTAAATCTATATATAAATAGGCAAAGACAAAACGATTAGGTCCCATTTTCTTCTCTGTCTCTCAACCGATTTTCTTCATTTTTGTTTTGTTTAGTAGCTACTGACGACCTTCAGTGCAGAATGCTAATATTAATTTAAAATATTGGTTCATTCTTTAAACAAAATATAATAAAAATTCATTATTTACGTCCATAATGACAATGCCAAATAAGTGAATGTGCCGCCGCCGCCAGACTCAAAACATTGAGTAATTATAGATAGAGGTGTTATATACTTAGAACATGTACTTCTGGAAGTGGCATGCTAGCGTATTATTGTTTAGTGGTAAAGTAATCGTTGTATATTATAACTATACAGGGCGAGGAAATGATTTATAGAGTAGCCGACAAAGAGTTCCATATATATGATGATTGAAATATAGTTAAAGAAGATAGTTAAAAATTTCATAAACAAAAAGAGTAAATACGGTGGCTCATAGGCAGTGGCATATACAGAATGGTTTACCGGGTGGTTCAAAAATGCTAAAAAATATTATGCGTGGTCCATGAGCAGTTGCATATACAGGGTGGTGGAAATATATAATGAGATGGAATTATTATAATGAGGATTTTAATAAATGTTAGAGAATTGAGTGCAATTATAGCTATAGAGGGAGGTTAGAAGAAATAAATAAGTAGGGTAGCCCATTAGCGGTTGAATTGTTGTCATATTAAATTAAGAATTACGAATTTGAACACAAATAAAGTCCTATGAATTATATCTGAAAAAAAAACTTGAATTTCGTTACTTGTTTGTAGAAACGAGATGTAAGACCGACATCTAGGATTTTTGAGGAAACTATCACACAGAGGTTCCGAATCTGGAGCCGTTCCGTGAAATGGCAGAAAATATGTATTCCGTTAGTTTATCGAAACGAAAATTTGTTATGCCGGCAATCTCTTCTATGTGGTATACGGTTGTAGGTCTGTGCGTGCGTGCATGTGATATGACATCTATGGTACATAAACAGTTGAATGCATAGGATGGTTGAAATATAGGATAGTTAAAAAAATATTGTATTGGCGCATAAGTACCTGCGTATACAATTTAAGAAGCAGTTGAATATACTGGGTGGTTGAAATAAATGGTAGAGTAAAATTATAGTTATAAAATGTGGTTCAGAAATGTGAATTTTCTTATATAGGGTTGACTATGAGCAGTTGAATAAATGGAATATCAGGACCATTGCAATATTGTCTGGAATTGAATTATAGTTGTACAGGGTGGTTCAGAAATGAGAGACAAATAAGTTATATAGGAGGGACTAATACACAGAAGCATATAAAAAAGTTAAAAATTGTTGGCAAATATAGAATAATAATACAAATTAGAGAGGGAGAACGAGAGATAGAGAGAAAGAGAGAGTGTGTGTGAGAGAGAGAGACACACAGAGAGAATACGCTAAAATATTCAATAGAAATGTACCTTAAATCAGATAAAACAGGAGATATATCTGTTTCAGAATGTTTCAGAAAAAAAAATCAATAGCCATCATAAACATGCCCATCTTCCATATGTTTTCCTCTAAAACTGAAATTCAAATGATTTCACGCAAAATGAATAGGTTGGAGAGTATTGAAAACCTATATTTCAATAAATTTTCGGCAAAAAGTCTTCTAGTTAACTTTGACCGGGTCATTATTATTGCATTGTTTATACAGGGTGTAACATAATAAAGTAGCGATATTCTGAAAGACAATAGAACTGATAAATATAAATAAAAAAGTCTTATATAAATATGGCAAAAAGTTGGTTTACGAGAAAAATTTTGTTGAAAGTTGTTAACCAAAGTACGCACTCAGGTGTGAATTTACCCATTTAACATACTCTTTCCTACATGTATCCCACACTCAGTCTGATGTGTCCAGTGAAATTTTTTTTAGAATATAATTGCAATCAGTTGGTATACAGGGTGAGTTTTTTTATGATCAGTATGGGAATCTCGGAAACTAGCGGAGATAGAACAATGGTTAAATTGGGAAAGATTTGCAGTTTTACTGGCCCAATTTAATGACACTTTCGGATTTTTGTAAAAAGTCATGGCTTACTAGATATTTTGAAAATAAACGAAATTCTGTCGATTTAGTCGAATACCTCTAGCTCCTTTGTTTTTGATTTTATAAAAAGTGTAAATATCAAAATTGAAGGGAATTGTGTCCCGACTATGATTGTCATGTCCTCGGTTGCGTGACAGCTTTCGTTTTCGAGATATGACACAAACTTATCTTTTTTTGAATGGAAACCATAGTTGGCTATGACCTCAAAAAATCTGACATTTTTAGAGGTTTCAACGATATAATACTCGATATAGTTATTCACAAAAATAACGGAGTTATGGATGCTTTTCTCTCTTATTTTCACTTTTAACGTAGGTAGCCATGAAAAAGATTGTTTTCACTTTGACGTTGACATGACAATCATATTCGGGATACAATTCCAAATGCAGTTTTGTTTTAAATGTGTTTTTTGTTGTGCGTAAACCCCACAACAGATAGTCTGAAAGAATAATCATTTGGACATTCACGAGTTAAACTATTACATCAGCACCAGGGAAAAAGTTTGTAAGATGAGAATAAATGTGAATACTACCGATGAGAAGCAATAAAAAATTACATTATAATATATTCAAATACAAAAATGAACCCAGTTTCCCAAGAATGAACAAGGCCAAGCATTGTGGACAAACGAAGAATTAAATTTAAAATTATTCAGACAAAAACAACAGCAACCTGTTTGAATGATGATATACGGAGTCTGGTTCAGAATACATAATAAAACGAAAAGAATAATAAAATTAGTAAATACAGATGCAAGAATGTCTAGAAATTCATTGAACTTTAAATGGAAATAACATATACAACCTAATAACCGTGATATTGACTTATTCAGGTATGATAATTGTGACATTTTTCTGTAATTTTCACCTTCACAATTTGATATTATCAAATTAGAAATACTTTTAAACAGTTCAATTTGTAGCCTTCCTTTTTCATAGGAAATGTTTCCTAATACGTTCACATCCTGGTGTTAAGAACAAACCTGTTTCTAAAAGAATATCAAATTTATTTCGTATTAAAGCAATGAAAAAATAGGTAAAGAATTTTACATTTGATTGGTGGTATAGAGCCTAAAATCTTCTTTGTTGTAGAATAACATTTTTCTTCTAGTTTATTCTACAGATTAGTTTATTAACTTTTTACATCCGTCTTGTAAACGCTCGATGAGATGACCAAAAAATTGTAGTGGAGCTTAATTTTCCTCCGGCTAATTATAAGTAAATTTAGAAAGTCCCATTTGAAATTTTTTGTATCAAAATTAAAATGAAAAACTCCGATTACAGTCATACCAGTCTAATTTTTTAAGGAAATCTCTGCTAACGTCTGTTTTCAATTAAAAATAACTAAAAACTAAAAAATAAAACAACATCTCATCAGAGTAGGGCTACATGAACTTCGATGTTCAATTCATGAACAACGTTTAGTTTGGCAAATTTTGTGGGTCGATATTTAGTTGAACTCTTCTGCTGGTTTCGATTTTGTTTCTCAAGCGATTACTTTTTTGATACTGTTAGTCATACAGTGTGGAACAGCCAAATGGAATAAATTCGAAAACGAAAAAAAAAAATGCTTGGACACGTCGATTTATAACAAAGAAATAAACAAACCAATTATAAAAGTTGTGTCATTTTTTTTCCACAGAAAATTCTAGACATAATTCATGTACAATGTCCTACACCTATCTTCAACCGTTTCGGAAATAAAAAGTGTTTTCAGATTTATTACAAAAATTAACATTAAAAAAAGAAAATTATTTTATTTCACAAATTCGCTACATTACACTAAAAGCTTAATAAGTAATACTGATTATAATTATTTCTTAATAATATAAAAAAAAACAAAAAACCATTAATGTCAATGTGGGATACGTTCCAAATGCTGGCCGCGAACGTCTTGACAACATACTAATCTGGTATACAAATTCTTCTAACTTTTCTCAACATCTCAGGCGCAATTCGTCTTTTTAGGTCATCTAAGTTGAGGGGTTTAGTTTTTTATACAGTACTTTTGATATATCCCCGCAAAAAGCAGTCCAAATCAGGAAATCATCGATTTGGAAAAATTAGGTTCAGGTACAGCCGGACATTGATTTCGTAATGGGGCGGTGCTCCATCTTGCTGAAATCATATTGTATTGGCAGGAACTTGTAGGTTTACTGAATCAGGATATAAGTTGGTGAAAGTTGACACGATACTATTTTGAAGCAGTTCTAAATAATTATTTCAAGTTGCCATCAATGAAAAAGAGACTTACGATATGATTTCCAAGAATTCCTGCCTACACTATAATTTTTTCAGGATATTGCAAATGTTTCTCTGTCATTCAGTGAGGATCCTCATTAACATGACCGTAAAGTGTAAATGTGCTTTCATCAGAAAACAAAACATCTTCTAATTAGAACACACTGTTATCTAACCTTACCATCATTTCTTCACAGAAATATGTATTCCTATCGAAATCGTCTTCCTTGAGCTTCTGAGTCGGCATCATTTTAAAGGGATGCATTTTACTTTTCTTTAATATTCGAAAAATTGATGTGTGGCTAACGTTTAACAGTGGGGCTGCTTTTCGACCAGAATTATGTGGGTTTTCTTGAAACTCAAGCATAATATCCAATTTCATAATACGAAATTGGATATTATGCTTGAGTATTGGCAGCTACTTTTTTTTATCTGTCTTACATGACCAAGCTCGCGAAACTGCTTTTCTATTTTGCTAATTGTTTCTTGGGATACAGGCGGTAAATTTGAAAAAATTTTATAAAGAAACAAGCGAGAAACTTCATTTGAATCTGTGTCCCTCTCCATAACCAATCATTTGTAGAATGGTTATTTTCTGCATTTCTGTTAAATGAACCATTTATAGCACTGACACTGACCGGATGAGCAAAGGAGAAAATTTGTTTTTTTGCGCTTTCATGAAGGAAGAAACCAAAAAGCGGAAATTCAATATGTAGCTAGGTCACTCGCTAGATCAAAAATTCCGATACCAACAAAAATATGTCCGTACGAAATAAGTTTAAGCACAAAGAAATAATTTAGAGAAAATGAAATAGTTTTAAAAATAATGAATACATACATATCGAGAACGCACCACTGGGTTTTCCACGTTTTTTCCCAGTGTGAATACCCTATGAAATTCATTGTTTCGACGAAAAACAAAATAGAGCTTTCAACATTATCAATTATTATGGAGAGACGTTTGGTGATATTGCCTCTTGTGGTATATGCTCTAAGACACCCTTGTTCTTCAGATAGAGATCTTAACAGGAGACGTCAAACTCTTAGTTAAAACTCTTCCTTAATTCAACATTACGTAACTCTATATTTGTAGTTTTTTGGTAATTACAATCACACTTGAATAGGGATTCTGTATATTTCAAATAGGTACATTTCAACTTGTGATACATGCATCATTATAAATGTACCTAATGGTAAATAAACTGCCACACATAACACATAATAGGTATTTAGTCAAGTCAGTCCTAGTTCTGGGTATATTAAAATTAGCTATAAATCTATAACTGTAAATTTGAAGCATAAGATTCAGTACTGCTTTTATTCATTGATTCATTGTAAGTTAAATGTGTTAGGAGAGTACATTTGTTACTAATATATCTATATCGCATGCCCATTCTAGTGTATTTCTGAATGAAAAATATAGTTGTAATAAGAAGAGGAAAAGATAGTTTCATCACTTGAATATCGCGAATTCTAGAAGTTATTAATTAAATTAATTAAAAACCAATATGGTTTTAATGCTTTTCTAACTTTTGTAAAAATGTTAAAGCCAAAAATTCACTTACCAAAATTTGTTTCCAAATATTTAATTAGATAACATTATTCTAGTTGATGAATCAGCTGAATTGTACCACGGAATGAGGTTATTTGAAGTATGCTAAAAACTATAATACCGAATTAGAGGTTTAGACCAACTGTGCATCAAAAGTGTTTCGCTACAAAGAACTTCAAATAAATCATTTGTGAAGATGAGGAAAAACAGCAGGAGCGAATTGGATCTTGAGGTATACAAAACAAAAAACAAATGCGACTAAGGCCGGGTGGTTAAAACTAAAATTAAACCCAAGACTCCAAAAATTGGGTGGTGTTCAAAACCCCTACCCCGTTGGCTACGCCCTTGTAAATCACATACACAGCGAAAAAAAAAAGAATATAAACGAGGTATGCAAAAGCATCGCCAGGCAAGAGCGTGAGATGAGCGAGCAGCTGCCCCCATAGACTACTCTTGTGGATCATTGGCGCTTCGTTATATGTGAAAAAAAACCTATATTCTATATTCTTATAAAAACCGAACAGAAAAGAATTGTAACGGAACGTTCTCAGCTGTAAGATTACGTACTAGCTCCATATATCGGCACATACAGCCCGGTTACAACCCGCGCCGGCGATTTTACCCCAGGCCCTGGACTCCGATCAATAGAAAACTTTTGTAGAATCGAAAAGTGACGGCACTTTAGAAATGTTCGCACTGATAACTCGTATCATGGTTATACGACGTTTATGCCTTATGATGACAAAATGACGTCATTTTTCGATTCTACAATACTTTTCTATTCATCAGAGTCCCACGGCAGTTCTCCTACAACTGTGCGTTTGATCAGTTGGTTATCGTCAATGACTACATTAGTAGTCATTGGTTATCGTCCATTACGAATTTCATATATTAGATGTGTCCACCACAAACTGTAGATAACGACTGAGGGCAAATCAAGAAAGACCGGCGACCGGCAAGTGTGTAGCGATGAACCAGGATTCTCTTCTGTTCTATTAGAACAGAACAGAAAAGGTAGGTCTGTGCCCGGCCTAAGGGTTCCTTATCACTTCGAGTAATAATATAGGACAACGGGCCTCAACATCCGTACAATTAGAGCGTTTTCATTATTTACTATATTGAATTCTAGTGAAATGTGTTTATAAGTTAAAAAAGATAAGGGTCAGGGCACTTACACGAATTTTTGAAACTTTTGCATATGATTCCACTGAATCTCTTGTATTACAGACGATTTGAAAATCTTCACCTTTATAGGTCGATTAATTATCAGACATTTTGATATAATCCAATTACGTTCATTCTCTCCTCCGCGAAATTTTGCAATAAATCAGTTTATTCATTAAAAAATATACATTAACATTTTTAGTGATTGGTGTAATTGGATGCAGTTTTCAATTATAATAAACTTTGTTTATAACATTTGAGGTAGTATAACAATAAACGTACTTCACTAAATAAAAAGTAGCACTATACACATATTTGCTGAAAAACCTCGTATTATTACAGTATAATTTCAGAATAGCAAATTATTGAAGAATAACATTTTCTCTAAATATATATTATATAAGAAAGTTTTCCGTTTGCTTCAACTTATAAACGATACACTGTATATAGAAACCAATTGAGAACATCCATCTTGAATTTGATGAACTAACATTTATTTTCATTTAATTCAAATGTATTTTTAATTGTATACACCCCAGGTTGCAGAAATAGACAAAGGTTATTTTATAAGAAAGTTTTTGTGGATTTCTAAAAAAACGTATAAGGTATGTCGTGAAAAAATTTTGGGACCACTTGAAGATCCCACTTAACAGATACGGTTTAAAAGTTCGAAAATTTCTTGAGCTTGTTTCCAGTAATCACTGAACAGTCGGTTAAAAATATTAATTTTTGAACTTAATGTCATTACACAAGTGTGTAGAATTTATACATACATACATTACATTTCTTTCTTCCTTCACATACAGAATGTACAGAATGTTTTATGATTAAAGAAATTCATATCTTTCCCGATTTTGTGAAAAATGGCATGGGTCAATCATAGACGTAGCATGTTTTCACATCATAGACAAAATATATGAAACCCCTCGGGATCCACGTTATTAGAATAAAGTTTTAACTATCGAAATCGGTTAAGCCATTTCGGAGAAATCAATGGTTATACTTAAAAAAATAGAATTTGAACATATGGACTTTCTCAAGAATTTAAAAAATATATATATATAACAAAAGATTGATCGCATTATAAGCAATTGTTTCAGAAAACTTTGCCTCAGGATACTCAAAACGCAATATTTTGTTATGTCAATAGATATGGTAATCTTAAGTGATACAAAATCAAATTTCGAGTAATCTGTTGTTTGTTTTTTAAATTCAAGGGAATAAAATTACTAAAAATACATTAAAATATTTATTAATAATATAATGTTTTTTGTTGATGATGATATCTTTGGAATAAAAACACAAGTCTGCGTATTTCAAATACTCCAAACCATCACACCTGTTTTCAATGCCAACAAAAAATTAACAAAACTGAATAAAGAAATAAATAAATAAAAATTGTGCAATGTCAAAGGTACTATTCGCAATGTGACATTAAAAAATATTTAATAAAAAACTCATCTAACTATCTAACACCCTCGTCATTTGGTCTACACAAGTCTACAGAACCTCCACTCACACCAACATATAGCTCAATTTTAACTCTAATCTTCCAAATACTATAAAAAGGGCATCAGTAAATCTTTTTGATAGAGCAAAAACGAACTGTATTAAATATCAATAAATTTAATAAAGAAAAAACATTTGTAAAAAATGTACTATCTGTTAACAATTATCCAAAAAACTTCATCGATAAAGAGTTAGATACAATTGGACACAAAACTATGACTAACATTCAATAACAAGTTGCTCCAAACAATACAGATACCCTTAATAATTACATTACTTCAGGACCATCCAACACATAGGGTCTTTTAGAACGACTGAAAAGAGTTGACAGCAGATTTAATATTAAAATAACATGGACAACAAGAAATACGAGTACACTGAAATCAATTATATTAAAAACTAAGCCAAATGACGTAACTCAAGAAATGCATTTATAAAATTCCTTGCGAATCTGATAAATTTTATATTGGAGAAATCTCTAGACATAAAAATGTTCGAATAAATGAACACAAAAATGATATAAAAACGACATTTCGAAAAGTGAGAAATTGTGAACATGCCTGGAGACTTGGTCATCATTATACTATTTCAAAATTCAACCATAATACAGGGTTACACATAATTAAGCATAAAATAATAATGGTAATGTGTTTTGAAGAACCCTGTATCGAGCTAGGTTTTTCTTGGGTTTTCCCTTATGAATGAGATTCTCGAAGATCAGAATTTCTTCGATCTAATTTTTGGCGAATGCATTTTCTTATGAACGTTAACTTTGTCATTTTGAACATTTTAATTTTTAATTTTTTTATTCAGTAGTGTTATTTTTTTATTGTCATTGACATCGGGGTATGTTTTAGACCAGGAGTTGTCAAAGTGCAGCCCGCCGGCCAAATGTAGCCCGCCGGCCAAATGTAGCCCGCGGGCCAAATGTAGCCCGCAAGCCTTTGAATGCGGCCCGTGTTATCGATACGATATAATATATTTTAATTTAAAAATAAATAAGTAAATAGTAAAATACATAATAAATATTACAAATCTACTAGATTATTATTTTGTAATACTTGTTGCTATAGTTATAGTTATGTATTTACAATAACAGTGGTTTTACTTTCGTGTTAATAAATTGCGTGATTTTATTTTAATTGATGAAATAAGATCTATGTCAGTTATTTTTTTGTTTTAATAAATATTGTTGTTGTTCCAGTTTAAAATTTACAATAAATACAATATTTATTGAAAATCTTAACGAAACCTGTGCGTAGGACCTGGGACAAAATTACCTAAAACTAAACATACCATACATACTAAATTTACAAAATATAGACATATAGACTACTATATCTAATAATACTCTAAATTAAAAATGTCAAATTGAGTATATTTCCAATTTGTTGCACAAATTTATCCTTACTTGTTATTAAAAATCCATTCTTTTATTTTTCTTTTTTGAGATAGCTATTAGGAAGATTTTTAACTCATTTGACATGCTAAAAAGTCTAATGGCTACAATGCTACTTTTATTACTTATTGTTTTCTTGATAATAGGCATTTGTAAGCTTTTATTTCTGGTTAAACTTGTGATTTTTTTAAATTTATCCTTTAGATTATTATAATGGTACATAAGTGATTTAACGTAAAAGAGTTGTTTTATATTTAGTGGATTAGCCATAAGTACAAGTTTGTTATTATTTATTACTTTCAACATTCTGTTTTGGATGTTTTCTAACAATAATCTAAAGTTTGTATAGGCCCCTCCCCAGAATATTATTCAATAATTAATAAGGCGTAATATATCAATCTAAGAGTTTCATTACTCTAGATAATTTGGCAAAAATGAAAACAAGATATTTGGTTTTGTTAATAATGTATTGAATATGTAGATCCCATTTTAAATTCTGATCAAAAATAATCCCTAAATATTTACAATTGTGTACTCTAGTAATATTACTACATTTCATTTGTGTATTAAATATATCAGAGACACTATCAGAATAATTCCCAAAGGTCATACATACGGTTTTGTTCGTATTTAAGTACAGTTTGTTTAACATAAGCCAGTCAGCCATGTGATCGAGATACTCGTTCATTTTCCTTTGAACTCCTTCTCAACATTTCTCCGTTCAGATACCTGTAGTATCATCTGCATAAGATTATATTAAAAGGCATATCCACCAAGATGTGATTAATGTATAATATAAAAAATAGTGGCCCCAAAATTGTTCCCTGAAGAACCCTGTTTTGACGGTAAAAAATGTACTATAATCTTCATTTATCTTAACTCTGTGTTGCCTATTTTCTAAGTAACTCGCTAACAGCTTATTATATAATTGAAGATTTATATTTATATTAAATTTATTATATTAATAAAAAAGAAATAAGTAATTTAAAAGAAAAAAAATCTTTGTTATTGTTTTGTATTTATTTTTTTTGCCCGCCAAAACTTTCGGTAATATTAAATTGACCCGCCTAAGAAAAACTTTGGGAACGATTTAGACCCTGAAAAGTTTGGAGTATTTGAAAAATACAGACTTTCCAGCAATGATGGTTTTATCCCAAGATATCATAAAGAGTTATGCTGATTCAATGAAAATGTCCGAACTCATCGTGATTGATGTAAAAGAAAAGAAAAACAAATAAATTCCCATTGATAAATTTCGTACTCACTATCTTTTAATTTAGTGGTATAAAGAATATAATCAAAAATTATATCGTGCCGGTAAAGAAAAAAAAAATAAATCCCCATTGATTAATTTCGTACTCACCATCTTTCGATTTAGTAGTATAAAGAATATCCTCAAAAACTATGTCGTGTCGGTGCGCGACGTCCAAGCACTTCCGAAACATCGAATTGGCCATTTCCGCGTCAATTTAATACTGAACTGAATTCGAATGCCGACAGGTCCCTTAAACCGTCAGAATATATAAAACCAGTTTCGCGTTTTGTTTATTAACCAGATTCTCTTGAGCACTAGGATCGGTCACGAATACCACAACCTTCGTAAGTACGTGTGTACACTTACTGCCACTTTACTTCCCTTCTTCTCTATCGCCGATTTACCACAAAAAAGACGAAAGACTACTTGCAAAACGTCCGGCTTGATAGTAGACCCGGTTCGGCGTGTAGCAAACTAAACTCTCATTTTCCATTCGCAATGGCAAACAGTGACAAACAACGCGATGATGATTTGCACACAATCTTAATTTAATTAAAATTATGCTGTTTATCGTTTGAACCGTAAAAAACCGCGTAAGGTTAAAGGTTTGATTAAAATTCTGTGTTCTAGCACTCTACGATTGCTTTTTAATTTTATTGCATAAAATTCTATACAGCAAATGTTAATGTTAAGTTCTGTTACAAAATTATCCCATTACGATAATGGTTTAATTGCAAACAATCTCGACAGTGTATTTCGAAAACAAGTCATTTTGCAAAATTTTCGCAGCTGCAAAATAATTATACATTTAGCACAGGTAACTAGATTATTAATCCATAAAAAAATGATTTGCAATAATTCATGAATTACGATATTTGGCAAGATTTAAAAGATTAATTACTGAGTTAAGTAATAGGAGATATAATTCGGGCAAAATAAAATTTAAGTGAATAACTAGTGGAGTCGATGAACCTCAAGCAAATACAGGGTGTAAACGGTTTGAGTGCAAAGATTTTGAAGAACAATATTTCAGACAAAAACAAATCAAAATAAACTTTATAACATTTTCTAAAATAAACTATAGTTTTGCACAAAAAAAAACAAAATAGATTTTATGTAGCCGCTACAGTGAATAATACAATAATTTCGATTTCAAAATGTCGGTAAATCTAAATATGTAAATACTCAATAGCTTATACATCTTTAATAGCCACATTAAAAATGAAAATTGATTATTTAAACTCGAAATATGCTTTTATAATTTAGTGTAAGTTTCTCCGAATAGATATGGCAACGTGGCATACAGACCAACTTATTTACTACATTTTTACTTTAACGACGACTGAGAGTTATGATTGTTTTTTGCGATTTTGATTCTTGTAAATAAGAATAGATAAACGGTAAAGTGATTTGAATGATATCTATTTAATGTAGACTTCGTGGTTTGCTTTCCATTTAATATATTTTTAAATAAATAAAATCGCTTGTGATTAGTGTGTAAGTTCGAAAATTAAGAATAGTGCGACAGTATTTATTTGTGATAAATAATGGCCGATTATACAATTAGGGAAAGACATGACATGCTCTTAATTTATGGGGAAAGCAGACGTAATTGCAGAATAGCAAGAATATTATAGAGGGAAAGGTTTCCAAACAGACGCCTGCCCAATGCTAGGACATTCGTAGCTGTTTCGCACAGGCTTCTGGAAACAGGTAGTGTAATACCACAAATAAACAATCGCGGACCACAGCGACATAATCGTATCTTAGCTGCTGAGGATCAAATACTAGACCTTATCGACATCAACCCATATCGTAGCACACGGAGTATTGGAAGTGAGCTGCAAATTTCTCACACTGTTGTTCATAGAACATTACGGGAACAATTGCTCTATCCATATCACATGCAGCGGGTTCAAAGGCTTTCGATTGATGATTTTCAACCAAGACTCAATTTCTGTCGTTGGTTCCTCAGAAAACGTCGACAATTTCCTAATTTTGTGAACAATATTTTAACAACAGATGAAGCAAGTTTTAATAGGAATGGTATAATAAATTTTCATAATACTTATTCGTGGTCTGAGGTAAATCCGCACGAAATACGCCAGTCAGTATTTCAATACCAATTCTCAGTTAACGTGTGGGCTGGAATAGTTGGTGAATACTTGGTTGGGCCATTTATACTGCCTGCACGTTTGACAGGTGAGAATTACCTTTATTTTTTGAACAACACGCTACCAGATTTGTTAGATGAAATGAACCTACAAACAAGTTCCAATATGTGGTACTTACATGACGGAGCATCTGCCCACGCAAGTCATCTAGTTGTCGACTTCTTAAATAGAACATTTCCCCGTCGTTGGATTGGTCGAAACGGACATATACGTTGGCCAGCAAGATCTCCTGATCTCAATCCTTTAGATTTATACTTATGGGGACACATGAAAAGTAAGGTTTACACGACTCTAATTATTGACGAGAATGACCTTAGACAACGCATTTTTGACGCTGCTGACGAAATCCGAAATATTCCAGCAATTTTTCCTCGCATGCGTGAAAATTGGATTAAACGGTGTCGTGCTTGTGTCGATAGTAATGGTGGGCATTTTGAACATTTGCTGTGAATAATCCGTTGTTTCAACTCAGTTCTATCATTATAATAAATTCGGTTAGTAGGATTACATATTTGCTTGTCTAATATAAATAATATTAATTAAATCAGTAATAATGACTCTTCGAATAATTTAACTGGTAAAAAACTACATATGCAGATCTCTTGAGTTGCATATCATATTTACCCAACTTTGTATAATTGCATAAAAGAAACCGCCAAATACAAATTCTAATTGCAATACCTTGTATTAAAAACGTAAATATTTTCAACAAAATATTTCATACACTTTTATTTAATTCTAAGGTCAATGTCATCAGTCAATACAAAAATACAGGTTTTTTTTTTGTCGGCGTAGTCATTCCTTTATTATTCGCGCTAAGCGTGAATCTGCTTCGAACGCGAGCGACGTTGCCGGATTGACAATAATTTACTTAATATGTTTTAGGGATTTTCTTGGTTATTAAGGCCTACTGACCATAGTGGTATAAGAGTTTTTGTTTAATTTGGTGTATACTACCTCCACTTAAAATATATGCACTCAAACTATTTACAGCCTGTATATGCGTTTTGACTAGTTAAAATAAAAACTTAAACCTTTTGCATTTTCTTTAATGTCCGTCCAATAGAAAATCTGACCTAGCAGCATCTTTTAGAAATAACCCTAAGGCCGGTATTACAATGTACAAAGATCATTGATATATATATATATATATATATATATATATATATATATATATATATATATAACATATATTTTATTTATATTTATATATATATATATATATATATATATATATAATTTTAAAAAATTAAAAAAATATATTTAAAAAATTACCCATTCCCCCGTTATTTCCCAAACTATAAGACCTAAAATTTTTTGGTTACGGGAAAAATACGAAGAAATCCCTAATATTAATATTGGGGGCCAAATTATAGAATTAAACGGTAAATAAATTTTTTAACGCATCATGCAGTACATCAAATGAAAGGGTTTATTATGAGGAATACAAATACATATTTATCATATTTTTAAAATTAATTATTTACAAGATATTTACATAAAGATATAAAAAATTCTGTTTTCTCGCTTTATTTCTGAAACCATACTACCTCAAATTTTCAAAAATAATTAGGGGTGCTGGTGCTCACTTGAAATTTATAAGAAAAATTATTAGAAAACCCCGATAGTAATTTTAGGTACAAATTATACAATTAAGTGGAAAATTAAAATTCAATTTTCATTCATTGTGAATTACAAATATATTATATTTTTAAATCATTTGTTTAAAAGATATTAACAAATATATCAAACATCGACTTAATTCCCACTTTAGAAACTACACTATTTAAATTGGGAAATATATATTTGAATTGTATTTTAAATCATTTGAATATATTTAATAATTTATAATTTAAAACTTGACCTGTATCTTCCAATCTACAGAGCCCCAAAATTGAGACAGTAGATTATAAAAGGCTTCCCTGAAAGTTTATTAGTAAAATAAAACTCTAATGTTCATTTTTGGGGGCCAAATTAGAAAATTAAATACATATGTATTCTTCTAAAAATCAAGCGATTCCTGAAGCAGATCAAATAAAAAGTCTATGTGTGGAAAATGAAAGTGTATATTTTTATAAATTTAAAACGCTTCCTTTAAAAGATATTAGGGCAAATATAACAAAATGCACTCATTCCCTGCTGGTCTCAAACTGGAATATTAGAATCTTGAAGGTGGCACGGAACCCTTAGTATGCGAGTCCAACTCGCACTTGACCAAATTATTATTGGACGGATGTTAAAGAAAATGCAGAATGTTTCAAGTTTCTATCTTCAACCAGTCAAAACCTGTTTGTTTTGTTTTTGTTAGCATCCAACCAGTTTCGAATTGTTCTTTATGATAAGAAGTGCATCCATTGAAGTATCTGAGACTGTTTCATATTCCCTTCATCTTCTTCTCGTGGGTGGAGTAGGTTTGTACACCACACAACAATGATAAAATCAGATTTGGACGGTATAATTTTAAGTTAGGTACTTCAAGGTATATACAGTATTTGGTTATTTGTTCAGTATTAACTTATTTATTAGGTAAAGCTATCCTACAGGTACCTAATTGTAATTATTTAAATTTTGTTATCTGAACTTAATCTATATGTGATGTTTATATGCGTTTTGCCAATAGTACAATCGATCTGATGAAGGTTATCGACCAGAAACAAGAAACAATATATTGTCTTGGGTTCAATGGGTTGTAAAACCGCCAACAATTTATTTTCATAATTAGTTTGAGAGGTTTTAGTTCAACCAATTTTTTCCTTTTTTTTTTACTATTTTAGGAATCACAGGAAAACAGCGTTACACACAGTACGACTACCTATTTGGGGTCTCTGTTAGCCAGTTGCCATTGAAACTCCTAGATGTCGATAATAATATCGCGAAAAAAAATTACATTCAGTTATATGCACTAAATACATAAATAATTATTCTCGGCTGGGAACAATATATTGTTTTGCGTTCATGAATTGTAAAATGTCGAAAAGTTGCTTTGATATTTCGTTTGATAGGTTTACCAAAGAATATTTAATTGCTATTCTAACATAAACAGGAAAACGGCGTTACACACACTAGAGTACGACTCAAGATTTTAAGGGATTTAATGTAAACATAAAAAACAGCGTACATATTGGTTGAAAAAAGGGGGGTCAATATGCCTAAAAAGATTAGTTTCTTTAGTGGCAGTATTATACTCTCTTTAGCGGATCCAGGGAATTCTTACATTCGAAAGTTTAAAATGAAGAGATTAATGTGAGTTTTGGGAGAAAATCCACTTTTTAATACAACAACCCAGGAAATACAGTTTTTTCGAAACTCTACAGAATTACGGACAAGATCGCCCCCTGACGTACCTAAGCGTCCCCTTTAAAGCTCGACACTGGATCCGTACGAGATTACTATCCCGTATTGGTTGCGCATGAATACTAATTAAATATTATTTTAGAAAATCTAATTGAAAATGCCTTTATGTGGGGTTATCAGAAGTCCAAAGGGTTAGAATTATTGTTCTGTCTGATCAGGTTATGACGAAAAGACCAATAACTGGAACTGTGAACTCAAAAAAGGCTTAGTCGTGAAAAAGTTACTACAGAACGCCAGTACCGCTTCTTGGTTGAAAAAGCACAAATAAATTCCACAACGTCCTATCCAGAGCAACAAGGCAACTTTTGTAAACTACTGTGTTGGAGTTTCAGTGGAAACTACCAGGAATAGACTTCGCAATAGATAATTGTTCGGTAGATGACAGTTCATAGTTCTACAGGTTTCTCCGCAAAATAAAATTGCCCGGCTTAACTGGCGTCAGGAGCATCAAAACTGGACAGTCGAAAATTAGCGAATTGTCCTATTTTCGAATGAGACCAGAATCGGCGTAGAATCAGATGATCGGAGAATTTGTGTGCTAAGAGGTTGTAGGAGACAAGCCTTCGTGCTACTCGATCGGCTCCCAAACACAAACGTGGGACTGTACTCTTATGGAGTGGAATCATCAGTTGATTTGATGTCCATTAGACAAATTCTAACAGGTCCGAGATATGTCGATTTTGTGCTAGCGAAGGCCTACGGAAGGTGCTTTTGGCGTTGCTATCCTATTTACGCAAGATAACGCGTCTACACATACCAGCAGAAATTGTTTAGATGGCGACTATTTTGGAGTGGCCTGCTTGCTTTTTGGAACTTAGTCCAATTGAACACTTGTGGGATATGCTTAAAAGAAGGATAAGAGCTCATCAGAATGAACCTGGTAACGTATGGGAACTCGCCGAAGCAGAATTAAAGGAAATGATAAATGTTTCGTAGAACAAAATATTAAGGCCATAGAAGTTTATTACTTCTCAACTTTTGATTTTTAGTTAATTTTATTTTTGGTGATATTCACATTTTTGTTATTTGTCTAACAGCAAATTATTTGTATTTATTTTCAATAATTTCTTTGTTTGTAGCTTATGCTTCAAATAATTATTTCTAATTGAATAACTGAAACTTCATTTTCATATCAATCTTGTTGTTTTTCAAATAGCACGTCATTATATACAACTCCTTCCGCGTAAAGAATTTGATAAGATTAAAAAAACAATTGTTATGTTCAACATATCATATTAGACTCACTAACACTGTATTTCAGTGCTAAATAATCATATGCTAGTGAATCGCTTACATTAATTTAAAGCAATAACATTTTTTTTCATGTAGAACAATTATTTCAGGATCATAAATATGAAGATAATTGCTGTGCAATCAGAAGTTCAAGTTTGCATTTTTGTCGTTATCCACAATAATATATGCTGTGTCCTAATGCAATGTGACATCAACAAAATACAGGGAAACAGTAAGCAACATAAAACAAATACGGTGTCATACCAATTAAATTAATTTATTTTATTGCATTTTAGATCAAAAGATTTGGTTTTTCTTCGTGTTTCTTTGTCCTGCACTTCTGATTACGTTCAAAAATAGAAATCAATTAATTTTTGGCAGCATAGGACCAGTAGCGAATAAAAATTTGCACAAATTGGACGTTTCATATATCGTAGAAAATTTGGACTTCAGCATCGACGCTAGATTTGGTCCAATATGAACCTGCAGATATTGCCCTATTATTCACAGAGCTGGCCGAATGATTAACTGGATCTCCTCCTCTATTACTTTTATGTTTGGAACTTATTGCTTCTGGGATGTTTTCTCTGCATGTGAATTACAATGGTGCTTTCTTGTCGGTTATATATAGATAATGTGAGGACGCGTGGGTTGGAACAAATTCGTTTAAAATTCAAGTGTTGGTTTTTTGGAAAAACGCTCAGACACGTCGGTTTTTTTTTGGACTGCGGTTTTTGTGATGATAAATTCATTTATACAGGATGGGCCAGAAATAAATTGCGACCATCAAGTTCATTTTTTTCAAATAGAACATTTGTTTTTTATTTTATTTTTGAATTCTGAATTGAATTCTGAGTATTTTTCATGTACAATGTCTTACAACGAAAATTAACAGTTATTAAAAAAATTTCTTTCAAAATTGAAGAAAAAAAAAACAACAACATATGAAATTAAATGTTCAAATTGTTGACCATTACCTTCCTGACAATACGTAAGACGTTTTCAAATTCTCATTACACTTCTTTAGAGTTTGTGGCAGGATTCGTGGTATTTCGGCCCTAATTCTATTATTTAATTCTTTGATATTTTCCGGCTTATTGAAGTAGACTTTCGATTTCAGGTAACTCCGAAGATAAAAATCTAACGGACTTAGATCTGGGGACCTAGCTGGCCATTCAATATTACCTCTCTTTCCGATCCATCTATTTGGGAAAATATTGTCAAGATAATCTCGTACTGTTCGCGAATAGTGCGGGGGCGCTCCATATTGTTGAAACCATACCGAATCTGCCAGTATATTGGGTTTTTCACCATTCGAGTGAAGTTCTGTTAAACAGGGTATTATGTCATTTTGTAATAGGTCTAAATACTTTTCCGAGTTAAGTGTTCCTCAATAAAAAAAGGACCCACAATTGAAGTACCCAAAATTCCATACGTTAATTTTCTTGGAAAACTGTGTATGACTTTCCATAATCCAATGTGGGTTTCCTGATACCCAATATCGAAAATTTGGCTGTTTACTGAACCATTTAAACCAAATGTTGCCTCGTCGGAAAAAACTATCTTACTCGAAAAGGGCGGGTTGGCATTGCATCTATCCATCATTATTTCACAAAGTTCTACTCTCCGGTCCAAATCATCTTCAGTAGATTCCTGAACTAAATGAACTTTGTATGGGTGCCATTTATTTCTATGCAGGCATTTTAAAACAGAAGATTTACTTATTGACTGTTCTGCGGCTATTGGTCTAGTGGATTTGTGAGAATTTTCTTGTAAATCGAGCAAATAATTGAGTATCTTCTGGAAGATGTTATGCTACCATTGTCAAAATTTCTATTTCCTGCTTTTCAGTTAAACGCGCCATACTTTGAAACTTTACAACTGCATTTGACAACTATTTATTTGAAGTAAAATTATAGTAAAGTTTCTATGTAAATAAACAAGTGTTAAAAACTCCAGCATTAAAAAAGGGTTTCCATTCATGCGACTAAAATACCGCCAACAATAAATAAAAACCAGACGTAAATAAATGGGTTCAAACCAACAAACACCTTTATTTTTACCACATTCGAAACATTAGAAAGAAATGTATTTTTTAATAACTATTAATTTTCGATATAGGACACTGTACATGAAAAATACTTAGAATTCAATACAGAATTCAAAAATAAAATAAAACAAATGTTTCAATTTGAAAAAATGAAGTTGGTGGTTGCAATTTATTTCTGGCCCACTCTGTATAAACCGCAGTCCAAAAAAAAAACAGAAGTGTCCGAGCTTTTTTTCCAAAAAAAAAACAACATCTGGATCTTAAATGAATTTGTTCCAACCCACGCGTCCTCACTGTATATACCGAGTCAATAGTATATCTTGTGGAAAGTACTAACAGACGCATTTCCGTAAGAGCGGCGGAGCATAAACTAGGCATCAGGAATAAGCAGACACCATCGACCTTATTCCAACACTAACTCAATGCAAATATAAAATAGACTTTAAAACATGCAAGGAAATCGTCTACGTAGAAAGTCACCGAAATAGGCGAATTCGGGAAGCTATCGAAATTCAGAAAATCAGAGAATTAAATAAACGAGACAACACTCTAAACTTGCCAAAAACGTGGAAGGCACTTCTACAAAAATCCCAATATAAAACTCGTACTAATAAATCTAATCCTAATGAAAAACAATCACAAGGGACAATAAACAGCGCGACGGGTGGTCACAACCCAAGGGGAATAGCAGGTAAAGCAATAAAGATCACTAATGGCACACTAACCCCATCTGAACAGCCGTCATACGATCTTGATCGAAGCTGTAAATACAAAGCCACTTTCTAAATTTCTTAATCCTGTTCTCAGATTCTCAGCTTTGAAAATACCAAATGGATTTTGGCGAAACGTCAGGTAAAATTGTATATTTATTTATTTACCACCAGAAAATACATTTATGGTAGAAAGATTTATATGTTATGTTTCTACAGAGGCAAACTGGTTACTTATGCGTAGACGTAGACTCTACTGTCTCTACTTGACAACTAACTTAAGTATTATTACGAAATAAATATAATGGATATAAATCAGTTAACAGTAGAGACCACTTAACAGAATTATTATTAAGTGTGTCACATTGTTAGAGAGTAAGTGCGATGTAAGAGCATAATCACAATGTGATAGCAGAATAGAAATATAGATATAGTTCTTCAAAGTAGTGTACCTACATAAGTCTTTAGACATTTTTTGATAACTCCTATGGTAATTACTGTAGCCAAACAAGAAAACAAAAATACACTTTGAGGTAGCTTGTAGAGTATACGTCGTAAATAAGTCTTACCATTATATTAGGTTCATCTAATGGGTATTGTTCGACGTATAATTTTCGTCTCGAATCACTTCTGATTAAATTTTAGATACTTCTCTAGCGCTCTATTTTTGAATGTACTTAACACAGCAAAGTGCAATTCTCGGAACAAATTTCAAATTAAATAACATATCGACCGATAACAATCAATCAAATTAGATAACTGGCATTATCAGTTGTGATTAAACTAATATCAGAAGCAGTCTTGATTCTTTGATAATTGTCATGGATTGTTGTTAATTGTAGTTTTATGTTTACTTTCTTTTGTGTCAAAACTTCCAATGAATGATGCAGGTGTTCTCACAACTAACTTGCTGAAAATGGAATTTTATCCTTATCGTGAACTAAAATCATTCGTTGAACAACGAATACATCACTCAGACAACAACTACTACTACTATTTTTTATTCTTACAGTTAGACATTAAAAATTATTTAGCAAATAAAACGCTTTGTGACATATTGCTGCAACAATAAAATAAGAGAAAGTTGGAAAGTTAAAAAATATTTCGTGAAAATACTCGAGTAATGTATACGTTTAAAATAAAAAAGTTAAACATTACTTAATTTCATGAAATTGACCATTTGAAAGGTTATAGAAGCAATTACCTGAATATCTGACATGTGATCACATCCGAAAAATTTAGTGATATCTCTGTTCCTCTTTCTTTGTGTGATTGTTAGTAATGGATATACATTTCAGGATGATTAGAAAAATTGTCACTATTTTCCAATAAAGAATAAATCCTAATGTGTAATTGAATTGATTTAATATTTTGGCAATATTTAGCAAGGTCACTTTAATTAAAACAGATTAAATTATGCATTAAATTAAGGTGGCGCTGATGTAGCAACAGGGTGGATTTTAAAAAGCATGCCAAAAGGTTTTAGATTATTTTATAGATATTTAGGAAATATATTTATATTTTAAATACCTTTCTTGAAAAAAAAAGACAAACCCGGTGACTTAACATATATTTTATATTTAGCAATTCACCTAATACCCCCTTTTTAACCGACTTCCAAATTCGTCGGGTATTTTTTTACTTTTTTTTTGTATGTATGTTACCTGATTTCTTCTCCTGTGGTGAATCGTTTTGTATGAATATGGTCTTGTTTAATAGAGTATATATCCAGATTGGTGAAACTTCAAATTTGGGAAAAGAATTCTATTGGTAAACTGATAAAATTTGTGAATGAACACATGCGTGTATGAAAAGCGATCAATATTCCTAACATATTGGTCGATTTTTTGAAAACTCCTTATGGATGTGTACAGTTTTTTAACGTTTAATCTAGTAAGGATGATCTCTAGGTGATCTCATTCTTATACTTTTCTGTGACGTGCAACTTGCAGTTTTGCAGAAAGTCGGCGAAAATTCTTATCAAAAATTTCATCGAAATGACATAATAGACATTTCCTAATAAATATTTTGATTCCGGCGTAATAGTGCGGGAATTTTAGGCACTGGAAATTTTAATTGCGAATTTGAAAAATTTCTATTTTCGGCTCCATAAATAAATGAATTTCTAAACTGGGATTTTGTGCGTTTATACACAGGATGTTTAGTTATAGCAAACAAACTCACAAAGTAAAGTGATAGAAGAAGTTCCATTTATATGATGATTGAAATATAGATAAGACCGTTTAGCCGTATACACAGGATGGTTGGATTATAGGGTGGAGTGGACGTTTGATGGTATAAAAATGTTGGAAAATATGTGAAATTAAAATTATATAGGGTGATTAAAAAGTGTTATATGACATGGACGTAAACAAATCATATACAGGATGGATGAAATATATGCTGAAGTTGAATTATATTTATACAGTGTTATAAAAACACTATTTATTTTATAGCCCCTAAGAAGTTGCATAAAGTGTGGAGAGGAATTAATGTTACACAGGACGATAATATAAAATGTTAAAAATGAAATAATTTATGGGGTTGAAATATAGGACGGATTTGGCTCCGTAAATATGGGATGGATTCTACTCCGTCCTATAGTTTACAGAAGGCAGCAAACAAATTTATGTACAGGATGGTTGGTACATAGAGTGGAGTGGAATTATCTATAGTTATACAGAATTGTCAAAAATAGTTGAAAAAAGGTTACATGGCGTGGTCCATAAGGCATAAATATATTTTTGGGCTTATTAAGTCAAGGCGTACTAGTACATTTTTGTTCATAAACATTTACCAGTCAATTTAAATGAAAAGGTATCATTGTGTAATGTTGAGGCTTTCGATGTTACCTGGTCCTATTTATTAAGGTTATACATACAAAATAAAATATCAAGAATGAAAACTACCTGGGTTCAAAAAGACTAAAAAGTTGAAAATAAAACATTAAAAAATATATATAACCGAGTTCGACCTCTAACTAAAAAGCTAAAAATAATTATAACAAAATACAACTCTGCAAATAAATAACATATTCAGTGTTGTTAGGTACCTACCCAGGAAGTAAAAAATGTAAACATTAAAAGGTGCTCATTCTGCTCATTAATTACCTACCAATCTAGTATATTTTTGAAGTCGGTGCCAAGCAACAATTAAGTTTGATGAAGTAGTAGATAAGTACGGAATGAAGGATTTTAGATTTGCTTGGCACCGACTTCAAAAATATACTAGATTGGTAGATAATTAATTTGTACAGAATGAGCACCTTTTAATGTTTACATTTTTTAACTTCCTGTGTAGGTACCTAACAACATTGAATGTGTTATTTATTTGCTAGAGTTGTATTTTGTTATAATTATTTTTAGTTTTTTAGTTATAGGTGGAATTCGGTTTATTTGTTTTAAAAATGTTTTATTACACCACCGTCATTCTGGTCATTTCTTGAGCTTATTATTTAATGTTTTCAACTGGACACATTTTGAATTTAATCCCCATATTAGTCTGAAACTTTGTCATAATTTTCTCAACCATCTATAAACTTGGTAATGTTGACCTTGGTATGATTTATTGATTTTCTATAATCGAAAAGACTCTTAATATATAAACTGGTCCTGGTTTCTTACCCAGAAAACTAAGTTGTATGGTATTTCAGGATCAAGCAAGTGTGGTGTCAGTTCGAAACGTATTTCAGGACTCATATGCTTGAAATATGTAACTTTCGTTGAAGTTTCCTTGGACTTCCATCATCTTGAACTGATCGTCATCATTCACCTGATGACGACAGCAGATCCAAAGCTATTGAAAAGTTGTGAGATCAATCATTTCAAGACGATGGAAGTCGAATCAAATGCATTTTTTTTCACTACTAAAAATATTAATTTGATTTAAGTTGATTAGTGAAACTGGTATTGATAACTAAAAACCTTTCTCTTTGCAAATTATAAAAACAGATCGGTTTTTTTTAAGAAATATGTAACTTTCGTTGAAGTTTCCTTGGACTCCATCATGACGAGCGTTAAAGGATGACTGAATTCAAAACTACTGGAACTTTTCATCTCTCGAGTTTATCACGTATTTAATATTATGTTCTTAACTATTTCCGACAAACAGAAATATTCATAATGAAAAATTGAACTAATATGTATATTATAATTTTAATTTATACGATTCCAACACTTATGTTATCTTTTAGTAGCTGTCTCTGTAGTTCGCCTTTTCAGCAGTTTCCTAAGTTTGTCAATCTATTGATTGAAGTGCTTTTGGATACACATTTTTGTATTTTTTCCGTCTCAATACTAGACTACAGGCCAGTGTTAAAAAAATGATGGGTCATTTGAACCACCAGATGACCTATGTAGAACGATATAAGAGCATAAAATAATAAGATTCAGCATTATGCCGTCACTTCATAAGCTGTCCAACTGACGAGGTGATAATTCAAAAGTACAGGTAGAGTGAGTATATTTTGGTCATATATTTTTGTACGGCAGTACCATCGATACAATCCATGAAAAATAATAAGACAACGCGTACGTAAAAAAATGGTGTGCGCCAAAAAGTCGGAATTTTTTTTTTGATTTTCCGACAATTTCCAGGGTGAATTTGGTCATTTAATTTTGTTATCATTGTCATACTATTTCAATACTGCTTCTTCATACATCATTAACATGCGACAAGGGGAAAAAACCGAGGGTTGCAACCGACTTTCGCCTTTGACGCAAACATCAAATTATTATTTCGAAAGTAATTTTATGCACAGAAATTTTTTATATGCCGTACATTTTCGTTGGTTCAAAGGGGAAAAAAATGAAAAAGAAAAAAATAAAAATTACGAAAAGTATTAATTTGACTAATTTTCATAGTCTTTTCGTGATTCTAGGTTTCTAGTTAGAAACTATTTAAATATGGGTTTGTATACTATCGATTTATACCAAATATAGACATGTTGCCACTGATAATTCGAAAATACAGGCGAAGAAGAAAGATGACGTCATAGGTAAATTAATAAATCTTAACATCTTTAATCAGTACGTAAGACTTGATTTTGACAAAAACATATGTATGTTTCAGAAAAGATAGAGAAGATAATCGGACGTCGATGAAGACGTTGATTCTGATAAAGATAAATGATTCCTTGTAATGAATAATAAATAAAACCATATTTTGTATTATCATCATCATTAAATATATCGAATTTTTCTAAAAAATAATTGTTTTATTTATTCACGTCATACAATGAATGTCAGTATAAAGTAAACAAAAAGTATACAAAAAACTGTGATTGACAGTTTCAATTTTGACAGTTAGACGAATTTATCATATTATCAATTGTTCTCTTCAAAAAGTTAATGCCGTACTGTATCAGATGGCCATAAAGTACCCTTAAAATGGTAGCGTCATTTTCATCAGCCTAAAAGATATGGTCTGCATTAAAATGTACGGCATCATTTTTTTCTAATTTATTTATGTTAATACTATTTAAAACATGGGATACAATGTAGAAAACTGCTGATATTTAAATTCTTCAATAAATTGAAAAATTTCATCTCTATAATTTTTTTCAGAACAGTTTCTTTTGAACGGCAATACTATATAAACAATTGTGTATTTACAATATCGTGTAAAAAAAAAAGTTCCCGTACAGGATCAAATGATTTTTACACCTTTATAAATCGAATACGACAAATCATTTTTTGACGGCATTATTTTTAATAGTACTTTTAAGTGCATCACCCCCTGGACCACGGAAAGAGAGGGGGTTGCAATGACGGCGTTTCGAAAATATTGAACAAATATATGCCGTATTATTGTCGAATAATCAAAAAAAATTACTTTTTAATTATACGCGTTGTCTTATTATTTTTCATGGATGTTCGATGGTCCAACACTTATGTTATCTACTTTTTTAGTAGCTGTCTCTGACGGCATAATGCTGAATCTTATTATTTTTCGCGTTCTACATAGGTCATCTTGGTGGTTCAAATGACCCATCATTTTTTTAACACGGGCCTGTAGTCTATACACAGAATCATTTTGGTGAATTTGCCAGGCAAACATAGAATCTTTATTTATCTAAATGGGCTTACAAAGAACAGACACACAAACGTTCATTTTTATACATATCGTTTTTTTCCAAGACTTTAAATAACAAAAGAGAATATATTCATGGTTTAAACTCTAATCGGATTATTACGTATTTAAAAAAAACCACACAAACAAATAGTAATTCAGATTTATTATAGATATTTAAAAAATACCACTACACGTTTCCGATGTGTCCAATGTTAATAAAGAATAAAAGAAGAAGCAAAATTGTATAACACAATCTCTTGGGTATATAGAAAGTGATTTTGTCATACATATACAGGGTTATTCACGTATTACGACACAATATTATGACTAAGATACTCATTTTAGACGATCTTTTACGAAATTGATATACTACACTTGTTCTACATATACAATTTTTTAAATACTTATCTGTTACAGGAAAAATTTGGAGGAGAGAAAACCCATGAATAGACAAAATAATCTTTTTTTAGGTTGATATATCATTCAGAAGAACATTTTAAAATTATTTTCGTTTTATACAGGGTGTCCAGAAATGTGAAATGTATCAAAGTTAAATTTTTTTATTGAGTGCATTTTCGGTATATATGATTAAAATTATACGGTTTTTCATAAAAGTTTACTTTACCTAAGTGTTTGTAATATTCAGTGTTTTATCAAAATGTAGTGATTTAAAGGATTAGTGTCTCAGCATACTGTTTTCTTGTTTCCAACAAAATTCCAACTGGGATGTCCTGAAGGATAATATTTTGCGTTGCACTTGTGGAAATCCAATATTGTATACAAGGTTTGAAATCAATAAATTAACCAAAATTTCAAATGACAATTACTTATTTAAGTTTAATGAAACACCATGTATTTTATTCTCTATGCAACAGTATAACATTTCCTATATATAACTATTCACATTCCCATGAAAAACGCCCATTCACAGAATACAGACGAATTGTAACTTATTTAATATTTAACAAGATAGCTATGAGAATTTGACAGTTTTCATTTAATATTTTCTGACAACTCTTCTTTATGAATCATTTTGTGTAATAATCGATGATTACTATAATAATAATAATAATAATCTTTATTAATAGCACTTGGCTAGAACACAATACAATATATCATATTAACATTTGTCACAAATACATATCAGAGAAAAAAATATTACAATATATCTTTAATATGTAATATACATTTTCGCTTAAATTCTGTTAAATTATTACACATTTTAATAGGACCAGGCAGTTCGTTGTATTCTTTTAAACCCTTATAAAATAAATTATTTTGACTAAAGTTTGTGTTTACTCTACTTAAATAAAAGTTATTTCTTGACCTAGTATTATATTCATGAATATCTCTAACAAATTTACACTTAGTAAGGAGGTGTTTTGGTAACAGATTGTTTAACATTTTGTATATAAATAACATTGTATTGTAAGTTATTATTTGTCTTATACTTAATAAATTTGTACTTTTTAACATATGACTTCTACTTGTATATTTATTGCAGGCTAAAATAATACGTAAAATCTTGTTTTGTTTTTTCTGTAAGATATCTATTTCTGAATTATTCATCAAAAACAATAGTGTTGAACAGTAATAAAAGTGTGGAGCTATAATCGTTTTATATGTTGTGAGCTTTGCCCAAGTACTTAAATCTTTTGAAACACGAGCTAATACATTAGTTTTTCTTGCTATTTTATTTATTATAAATTTAAAATGATCTGCAAATGTTAAATTATTGTCTATCATACAACCCAGATACTTAATTTGTGTTACAGTTTCAATGATTTCACCATTTATTTCTACATACATATTACCTAGTTGAGTTTTATTATTTTTATGTTTAATAATCATCATTTTTGTTTTATTTACATTTAGCTGAAGTGAATTGTTGGTTAGCCATTCATATAGACAATTAAGCTCCTCATTTAATGTTTCTATGATAGTTTCCAAATTAAAACCTGCTATATATATTACAGTATCATCTGCAAACATCTGGATATCACAATTTTTTATGATTTTAACAATGTCATTAATATACAAGATAAACAATGTTGGACCCAACACAGTTCCCTGTGGCACACCATATTCGGTTTTTTCTGGTAGAGAGGTATTCCCGTATTTTGTTACCTGAGTCCGATTGTTTAGATATTCACTAAACCACTTTAGAATTGTTTTACCGAAACCATATTTTCCCAATTTCATTAGAATCAGATCTCTGTTGATTGTTTCAAATGCACGTTTGTAGTCTAGAAAAACTACACCAATCATTTTGCCTTCATTAATTGCATTTTTCCAGTTGAATAAGACACTTTGTAAAGCACTCTCACAAGAGTGTTTATTTCGAAAACCTGATTGATTCTCACTGAGCATATTATTTTCTTCTACGTAGTTCACTATTTGTTTATTTACGCACATTTCTAATAGTTTTTCATATGTAGGTACAGTGTTAATTGGTCTAAACTCTTCACATCTTATTGTATCTTTCTTATTTTCAATAGGAATAACTTTACTCATCTTCCACTTTTGCGGGAATGAGCCTGTTTCCAAACTGCAATTTATTACGCTAAGAAATGTATCACCTATAGCTTCAAATGCATATTTCAATATTTTAGTCGTAATCAGTACTACCTTCTTTATTCTTCATGTTGTTTATAATTTTTCATAACTCTGACATTTCTAATTTTTGAAATCTTTCCATCTTGCAACTAATTTTTATGTGATTAATACACTCTTGATGTGTTTTGTTTGGTTTTATTTTTTCTGCAATTTCCTTTACACTATCTAAGAAGTATTTGTTAAAATGTCTACTTATTTGATCTCCTCTTACAATGCTGTTATTGAATATAATTTCATCTTTAAGATCTTCATGGTTTTTAGTCTTCATCAATTTTTTTAATGTGGCCCACATTTCTGTTGGATTATCTCTGGCTTGATCTATTTTATTATTAAAATAATCTTTTTTGGATATTCTCATTAAAGATACTGTTTTATTTCTTTTTTGTCTGTAACATTCCCAATCATTGTCCAACTTACTAGCTACAGCTCTCTTGTATTGGATATTGGATTTTCCAAAAGTGCAACACAAAATATTATCCTTCAGGAGACCCCAGTGGGAATTTGGTTGGAAACAAGAAATAAGTATGCTGAGATACTAACCCTTTAAATGATCACTACATTTTGATAAAATAGTGAATATTACAGAAACTATGGGGTTTAAGTATAGTAAACTTTTATGAAACACCATTTCATTTTAATCGTAGATACCGAAAATGTTCTGGAACACCCTGTATAAAAATAATTTTAAAAGGTTCCTCTGAAGGAATATATATATATATATATATATATATATATATATATATATATATATATATATATAATTGTAAATTCTCGATGTTCTGACATGTTCCTAAAGGTACTCTACTAGTGAACCTAGGTGCTAACCGGAAAAGCGAACTAAAGACAACCATGGTATCCGTTTGCTAATATTAAATTCTAAATCTTTTCAAATTAGGTTATTCAATTTTTATTATTATGGTTATAACTTTTTAATTTAAGACATTTAGATATATATATATATATATATATATATATATATATATATATATATATATATAACCTAAAAAAAGATCGTCTAAAATCAGTATCTTAGTCATAATATTCCGTGTCGTAATACGTAAATAACCCTGTATAGTGTTTCAATTATGTTGAAGACTTTTGTCAATGGTATTTTGGTTATTTTGTATGCAATTCTGAGCCGTTTTATTAACGACAATTTTAACATAGAGTGGGAATTAACAATTTTGCATTTTTACCGTTTCATTTTAGTAAAGGGAAGAAAGCGTTTGGGGCTTACAAAAAATGTATTAAACTGCTGGTGAATACGTCCTAAATTTGTCAAAATTAGTTTTGAAAATTTCTTCTGGTAATATTTCTTCAAAGATACCAGTTTTCTGGCAGATTAACTGAAGTTGATGATGATCAAAGCCGTTATTGAAATAGCTTTTCGAAATATTGTAAAGAGAGCATAAATGTGTTGGTTTCAGGGGAAATATTGTTAGTACGAAAAGAAATTCACAATATGATGAAGTAGAAACTCATGCAAAATGGATCGTTCACAGTAACATTAAACCATAATGCTAATTCATCATATACTGAATTGCATTAAAAATGATAATTCTGCAGTTTAATGTAATTACAAAACGTCGGATATTTGGAGTGAATTTCAGGAAACAGGAAAGTCAATTCAAATATTTAGTGCTAGCGATTGATAAAACTAGATTTAAGAAAAGTACACATTAAGAAATCATAGAATGGCAACACCAGGCCTGACCTATCATTGGTAACTAGCAGGAAATGTATTACCTAATTCGATGAGGATATCATGTATTTCCCATACAGCACTGATTATTATTTATTTCAAACACTGCAACAGTCTTTTAATACTAAAATTTGACTAATGATGATGAAATGAAGCGCCACGTGGTTTTGCTATTGGTGATAACAACCTATAAATGCGAAGTTACCGGAAATCAAGCAAACAAACATTGAACAAAATAGAAAATAATTAATTGATAATAGTGTTATTTCGTACTATAAAATAAACAAACAAGAAAGAATCGATAATTTTGTAATAGGCTATAAAACAACCACAAAAATAAATTACATTCTAATTTGATGGATCAGTAAAATTATCTAATTTCAGTTGCGTGCTGCTGGCGTATCTAAATGCTATTTTCTCAATTCCAATTTCCCACAATTTTCCATTGTTATTTGACAACCGATATCAATGAATCATATTACCGGATAGAAAATATACTGTACAAAGTAAGACCTTGAAATGTTACATTAGTCATTTTAAATACTCCATTAACACACGAAATTAATGTAATTAGTGGGATGAATGACAAGAACAGAACCAAACATTAACCAACTAACATAGCAAGGAAAATTCAGTTGTTAATGTTATGTAGCACCTAGTGCAAACATTTTAGATCATTTAGACCTTATATAAGGATGTTCTACGTCATCTAACAATATTTTCGTTCAGTGAATTAACGCCAAAATCATTTTGTCAAGAGATTTTTACAATTGCACTCATACAGTGCCAGTCAAAAGTGACAACTCATTTGACAGCCATATTAATTTTGTTTGGCCTAAATTGAATTATGATAGATAAATTAAATAACTATTAAAATTATTATTGTAGTGAAAACTTTTTAACGGAGGCCCAAACTTACAGATAGATGAGCAAGAGAACGAAATGCATAACTTTAAATTTCATTTGATTCGACACGACACGACCGACCAACCGACCGACCAATCGACCGACACAACACAATGCTTCGATCTTGAAATACCCCATCCAATTTAGTAGGTACTCTGGGAAAAAACAGAGACCACGTAATATATTAAGAGTTTCTTCTTTTATAGAAAATTAATAATAAATAGAAAATAAACCAATATAACATCCAAGTAATATAGAATACCTGCACAAAATTTGACTTGACATATTGACAATTAAAAATAATACCACACAAAAAGACAACTTGGAATTAAATTTTCATGTTATCAACGAATATAGACTCATAGAAGAATACACATTAAGCAAAACATGTCCTTTGTTTACAAAATTTTATTATCCTAACGTAATAAACAAAGTACGTTTACCACTCACGAGAGGCACTGATGTATTACATACAGCCGGAACTATTATACAGGGTGAGATTTTTTTGATGATCAGTATGAGGATCTCGGAAACTAGCGGATATAGAGCAATGGTTAAATTGGGAAAGATTTGCTGTTTTACTGGCCCAATTTAATGACACTTTCGGATTTTTGTAAAAAATCATGGCTTACTAGATATTTTGAAAAAACGAAATTCCCTCGATTTAGTCAAATCCCTCTAGCTCCTTTGTTTTTGATTTTATAAAAAAGGTGTAAATATCAAAAAATTGAAGGGAATTGTATCCCGAATATGATTGTCATGTCCTCGTTTGCGTGAGAGTTCTCGTTTTCGAGATATGACACAAACTTATCTTTTTTTGAATTAGTTGGAATGACCTCAAAAAATTTGACATTTTTAGAGCTTTTCAACGTTATAATATTCGATATAGTTATTCATAAAAATAACGGAGTCATGGATGTTTTTCTCTCCTATTTTCACTTTTAACGTAGGCAGCCATGAAAAAGATTGTTTTCACATTGACGTTTCCTCATTTGAGAGTAATTCCATTAGTAGTGCTGATCTGACAGTCGATATTGACAAGTTTTCGTGATAAAATGGAATATTTTAACGAAGAAAAACTGAATATGGTGGAATGTTATATCATATGCCATAAAAATTCAGTTCGTGCAGATGAGGACTAATTTCATAGATATTTTTATCGTCGTCAACCTGCTCTATGTATATTAAAGAGGCTTTACGATAGTTTACGCAGATATGGATCTTTTACTAAACCACCAAAGGAACGTAATCAAATTAACGAAGCAGCACAAATAAATGTTTTGGCAATGGTAAATAAAAAACCATCTACATCAACTCGTGAGATTGCGGCAGAAGCTGGCACATCTCAACAAACTGTAGTTAAGATACTGAAAGCGCACAAGTTCCACCCGTACAAACTTTCAGTTTCTCAAACTTTGCATGCTCGTGACGAACATCGACGTATTTTTTTTTGTACATGGTTTAGAGACATCTGCCTTCACAATCCACAGTTTCCATTAAAGGTGTTATGGTCAGATGATACTAGATTTAGTAACTGCGGTACGTTCAATAAATGGACAATTACCAAATAATATCGGAAGAAGGGGTACTTATGAATGACCTGCACGAAGTCCCGACCTTAATCCACTAGACTATTTTCTGTGGGGTTACTTAAAGTCTAAGGTTTATGTTGATAGACCAAATAATTTGCAAGAATTAACTGCAAGAATAACTCAAGACATCCAGAGAATTACACCAGAAGTAATAGCTAATGTTACTAGAGAATTTAAAAACCGACTTGCTTATTGTCAAGAAGTAAACGGTGCTCAGTTTGAACATCTAATACATTAAGTTTAGTTAAGTTAAGTTTCAATATTTTGAAAATCACTTAGATTTAGTTAATAATTATGATTATGTATTTCTTTAATGGATATTAGATTTTTCCTTTCCTTAATTACTTTTCTGTTAATATCTCGGTAGGTATTGAAGTAAACAATATCAAACCCGATATTTTTGTATTCGCAATAAAATGTTTCCTCAGAAACTAAAATACTATACAGGGTGTTTCATTGCAAATTTTAAAATCGACATTAAAAAATTTGGAAACAAATAGGCAATCTACTGCAGTATCCACCTTCCAAATTTCATTTTGATATCCCTAATAATTCCAGAGATATTTGCTTGGTTCCACACATTTGCCTATCACTGTATATACTTTGCAGATATATTGAAATTAAGAATTAAATTAGGATTAATACTTGAGTCTTAACAAAATAGTGACAATTATATTTATTCACCTGACATTTATATCCATTATTAAAAATGACACAAAGAAAGAAAAATAGAGACAGTGAGAGAACGAGAGAAAGGAAGTATATTTCGTAAGAAGCTTTCGCTTCCATCGTTCAATCTCAAATTACTGTCGATCTTTTTTTATCAATATAAATTTAACACATTGCAATTGAGGCGCTAATTCTCAAAATTGTGGAGAACAATCCAGATGAATTTGGCAATTTGAAAATAACATTTCAACAAGATGGTGCTCCTGCTCATTATTGTAGTGTAGAAGACATTACCTGGATGAAGAATATCGTGATATATGGTTTGGAGAGCGAAGTCCCATAGAATGGCCAGCTCGTCACCGGACCTGAGGCCATTAGAATTTTTTCTGTGGGAGTATTTTAAATCCAAAGTTTACGTTACGAAATCAGACAATATTAACGTTTTAATACAACGAATTGTTAAAGAATGCAGGGCAGTTTCAGCTGACATATTGGAACGAGTACGACAACAATTTAGTAATAGAATGAATTTGTGTCAAAAAGCAGACGGAGCACATTTTGAACAATTGTAAGAATTCGTTTAATAAATTACAGTGTAAATGTAAAATAATAAATTGATTTGGTTGAATAGGTAAGGTCAATATCTTTCAACTGAGCTATTACTTCCATAAAGTCCTATTTACAATAAGTGGCTACAGTGGCCCTGTGACGTCATCTGTTACTGTTAGGTCGTCTGTTATCACTAGTGTAGAAAAGTTTACAATCGCTACAAATTTTATTACTGCATGTAACATTGTAAGTGTTCAAAAGATAGGAAGGAGGACTTTTGACTGGCACAGTATAAGAGAACTTTTAGTTGGACATAACAGAGGCAATATAGAGGAGAAGGTTCAAAATTTCAAAAACTATATGAGATAAATTATAAAAGAGAAATTAAGGACTATTTCCGTCGACAAAAAATATCTAATTTATATGCTAGAAAATGTTATATGTTTTACTAAAACCAACCTGATTCCTGACTTGTTTGTATAGTAAAAATTGAAATTGTATTTAACTTGCGAGAGCACTAATAATTCACAATGTGGAATGTTGCATTGTTTTTTCAGACATAAATTGCAATAGTAAAATTTGGTTTTATACAGATTCTTCTGATGGCAATTCATTTTGAAGTTTGGTAAAAAAGAAATAAAATTTAATCAATCGTTGCACATACTGACAAAAGTACCCAGAGTTGTTAGGTTTAGATTATGAATTGACATCTTGCAGTGGAAACATGTCATTCCTGCATTAAACCCGCTTAGAGTGACAGTAACAACCCCATTTTTTAAATGAGTAGTAGAAGATAACATCACTTACAGTTAGCCACTCATCATCTTCGATTATATATTTAAAGAAAAGAAGATGCCTCTTTATGCGGCCAGCTCAGCAGCTCATGGAAGATGGATGAGATTGGCAGGAAAAACAATTTTTGTGAACAATGATATAATTATTGGATAACAATGTTATCCCCTCTGAACATGTTTTGTTATCTAATGAGTTCAATTTCACATTTCAAGGTCATGCTACTTATCAAAATGGCCGTTACCGATGCGAAAAGAACATAGACAATGTCCTTACAATGTTGGAATTGCTGAAAATCATATAATTGAGCTTTTTTCATTTATTGAATTTGATTGGTTTTTACCAGACATTACCTACTTATTGTCTGGCAACACCTCGATCTAATATTTCCAAATCGGCGGATAGGAAGGCGAGGATAAATAGAATGGCCAGCACGACTCCCTGATTTTGCATTATTAGACTTTTTTATCTGAATATGTGAAAATAAGGTTAGAATGTTGGAAAGACATTCGCAGCGCCTACATTTTGATCATCTCCTTTATTAAAATGCATGTTTTTTACAGTATCAATAAGGAACAGTATTACTTATTAGTTTTTGATTACTTTTTTTATAATAATGTTCAATCAAATATGAAAACAAAAACATTTTTTAAAAGAGAACGAAGAAATTTGTGACCCGATATGCCACAAGTTCGCTCTTAACATTAAAAAAATGTTAATGTTAATCGAAAGCGGTTCTATGCAGGGATACATTTTTTTCTTTGCAGTAATTCATAATAAAATATTGACGATTTTCGGGATTTTTCTATAAATATGTCCAATATCTACAAATGTATTCTATTTGGTTGTTCCACACTGTATATATGTTCTATTATAATATAACGAATATAATTACAGAAATATTGGACGTGTTGTTCAGTTTTGTAAACTTATTTCCATTTTGGGGTTTTTTATCTATAGTGGACTTCACAAGGTCATTTAAATATTAATCAACCTACCTAGCTGACAATGTAGATAATTAAAGACAACGACGGTCAATTTAGCAAATAGCAAAAGGTTAAATAAAATTTTCCGTTTGTCAAATCAATCAGTTAACGTTTCTATCTATAGAAAACAGGCCAACTGAATGAAATATTTTGATGATAATTAAGTACTGACAAATTGTACATAAGAAAAACATGCAAAACTAAATGTTGTACGTCCAAATTCTTATGGTCGTTCATTTATTATGAGTCCAAGAAAAATCGTGTTTTGTTTATAATTCTGAAACTAATAAAAACGTAAAAACTTAAATTGAAATCGTATCTTACAGTTCATTACGCCTAAGCGGACATTTTTAAGATCAAATATTGTTGTAATAATAGTCTGTCTTTCTCTAGGCTGCTAAAGCCAACTGTCAATATGTCAAAAAACTCATTGTTTCCTACTCAATTGTAAAGATAATAGTCTGTCTTTCTCTAGTACTACTTTTAACTCCTGAACTGCTAGTCAGTTTTGCTCCATCACCCTTCAGTTTTCCGTATATCGCTGAAAACCTTCAGAAACTCGGTAGAAACTTCCAGAAAAGTGGCGAATTTTAAGAACCGATAGGTGATAGAGCAAAACTGAATATGGATTTGAGTTCAGGAGCCAAAAATACATCGAAAATTTTTTGTAGGCTAGTGATTAATGTTGCTTTTTAATTATCTAAAATAATATTAATATTACTACATTTTTTCAAGTCAATTCGTTGATCACGTATCTGATCACAACGATTTTCTGGCCACTGTCTTGATTAGATCTCATGCAAAAAAACATTTATACCTGATTATCGCTTTTTCCCAAAACTGCAGAAAATTATGGGAAAGAAAATTACACAGAAAAAGAAAATCAAAAATAGAAGGAGTACATAGATAAAGTTTGTTAACAAACTGTCATTCCTCAATTAATTTTGGTCGTTCTTGTAGCTTTTCAGCAACTGAATGGAAAGTTTTGGTGTCATATGTAAGTTTGTTTTATAGGTATTTTCAATAGCTACTAAATGATTCATTAACCAATTAGATATTTAGTTGCTGCGTTATTTTCAAAAAACTGTCAAAATACCCATTTTTCAAAAGCTTTTAGTTACTGTTTAAAACTTGATAAAAAGTTCATAAGAAGAATCATAACTTTATGGCTTTAAAGGTTTTCTGGCAAATTTGGTTTTCTTTCGAGGGCATATTATTTTATGTAAAGTTTACAATGCTCCCCTATATGGCAAATTATAATTTTCTTTTGGTCTTTTTACAACCAGACTATAAGAATTAACCTTTTTGGGCGGGTGTGGGCAATATACTTTAACGGACTGACTTCATTTTAAAATGTTGTTTGCGATTATCAAATTTTTTTTGATGATTATAATAACAAACTGACAATAATAATTAATATACAACCATATTAATTTTGAAGACGCGATATGTAAGACCGACATCTAGGATTTTCGAGAGAAATACACAGAGGTTCCGATCTGGAGCCGTTCCGTGCAATGGCTGTTCTCCCTTAACTCCTAGGACAGAATGTGATACAATTTTTCAGGTACTTCACCTGTGATATTGAATACTCTCTTCGAATTCCTTTGTACGCAAGACTATTCAATATAATATATATTGTTTCTGGTTAGGGAACCTTCATAGCTTCAATTGAATGTCCTCTCGAACACTTCTTTTCGATGCATTTCGTTAAATTTGAAGACGCGAGATTAAGACCGACATCTAGGATTTTTCAGTACACAGAGGTTTCCGAATCTGGAGCCGTTCCGGCAAGGGACAGAATGTCACGATACAATCAGTTACTTCACCTGTCTATTAACTCTCTTCGAGGTGTCACTTTGTACGCAAATTTAACGAAATGCATCAAATGCATAAAGAAGTGTTCGAGAGGACATTCAATTTGGGAAGCGCAACTGATGAAGGTTCCCTAACCAGAAAACACTATATATTATATTTTTATATAATATATATTGTCTTGCGTACAAAGGAATGACACCTCGAAAGTATTCAATACTCTGACAGGTGAAGTTGAAAAATTGTATCGTGACATTCTGTCCTAGGATAAGGGAAACAGATTGCACGGAACGGCTGTCGGAACCTCTGTGTACTGATTCTCTCTAGAAAATCCTAGATGTCGGTCTTATTTTTAATTTGCATCAATGCATAAAGAAGTGTACATCAATTGTGGGAAGCGCAACTGATGAAGGATAATATATTAATATACACACTATACATATTAATGTTGAAATTCATATTAGTTTTATCAATTTGCTAATATAAAGGTCTAGCCGAGTTCAAATCTATGCCTTATGTTTGGCAGTTGACATGGCATATATATTAGGGAAACATTAAAAGCCGGTATGAATTTCAATATTTATATAAATTGTATATGAATATTATTATTAATTCTTTTTACAATCATTAAATTAAAAATAATGTGTACATAAAAATATAAAAAAAACAACTAGTTATTTTGTTCAATGAGAAAAACATTTTAAAATGAATGTCAGTTCGATACGCAGTAGTAAAATTAGGGGAAGGAATTTCTCCCCACCAGTAAACTTTATCTGATTTCGAATACCATAATGAAAATTAATGTACGAAGGATTGCACTAAAATATTTGATAATTAATATGTTCCTTTCAGATGGTTGAAAAATTTATTTAGCCAAATCGGAGCACGCCAGAAAAATCACATTTGCCCGAAAACTTTCGGAGCAATATTTACTGAAACTTTCTGCCGAGTTACAAAGTTTTTTAAATACTATATTGATTTTTTTTGCACTTCCCAGAGAAGAGTTTAAAGTCTATATTATTCAAACGGCTTGGTAGTATTAATGGTAAACAGAAAATCATTAGAAATAAAACTACATTTGCAGGAATACCAAACGTTTCAAAGTCTATTCTGACTTCGTTGTCAATGGCTTTATATTTATTGATCTGATTGCAAAATGAAAATTTGATTTGACATTTTAAATTGACATTAGAAAATTTGTTGTTTTTAGATATACAGGTAGCACAAAAAATTCTAAAGATCATGAATTATAGTTAACCAGCTTTCAAATTAGAAGAATTTGAAAGAGTTGTCTTTAGAATTTATAAGGTACGACTTTGTTATAAGATAGCGCATTCGCCAAAAATGCGATCAAAGAATTCTATTGTTTCAGTGATCCCATTAACGTCATAAGGGAAAACCTTATTATCCCGATATTGGGTTGTTCAAAAGGAGGTTATTAATAATTTCTTCCTCGGTAACCAATGATTAAATTCTACAGAAGTAGAAGCGATACAATCGTCTTCATTCAAAAGAATTAAGGCAGACTCTTTTAAGTTTTTGTGAAGTATAGTTGAATTGTCAAAAATGGCCTAGGTCCCAAGCATGTTACTATTGTCGTTTGATTTTTTGCGAAACGAAATTTGAAAAATCAAAAATTGTATGCTTGGGACCTAATAATAACAATTCAACTATACTTCACAAAGAACAACATAAACAAAAACGAAAAATAAAAGAGTCTGCCTTAATTCTTTTGAATGAAGACGATTGTAGTACTTCTGTAGAATTTAATCGTATCTGGAACAATTAAGGAGAAATTATTAATGGTAACCTCCTTTGAACAACCCAATATCGGGAGTTCATAAGGAGTTTTCCCTTATAAGTAATGGGATCTGAAGAAGTCGCACTTTTGGCGAATGCGCTATATAACAAAGTCGTACCTGCCACATATATTCTAAAGACAACTCTTTCAAATAATTTGAAAGCTTTTTATTTTCTAGGGCTACCTGTATATCTAACAAATTTTCTAATGTCAATGTCAAATCAAATTTTCATTTTGCAAACATGAAATTGACAACGAAGTCAGAATAGACAACAATATACGTAGTTTATTTCTATGTGGTGTGTGGGTGTTATCCCCAAAGAAACATATAAGTTATCAAGAATAGGTTAGAAGACAATGGTAAACAGATCTAACAGCTTTACTACAGCAATCAAACTAATCTAAATTCAAATGAATATGTGTTTTTGAAGTTTGTCCTCTATATATTATATAAAAATTATGTTCCCACATACAGGTTTAAGATGTTAAGTTACGTTAAATATCTCTATTAACTACTTCTTGACAAACATTAGTCAATTATTGAAACGCTTGCACATTTTTTAAAGAGGTCTATTGAAATTTATTGAAAAATCAGTATTTTTCAGTTTATTAAATTCTTTATGAAAAAGATCATGATGTCCACCTATTATTAGGGTTCCGTATATACAATATATGGATATCCTTAAAATATCACTCCGGATTTCTGCCTCTGTCACATCACAGCAATTTTCTCCTAAACTACTGGACTGAAAAGGTTGAAATTTGGTATTAGTATATAGTTTGGTGACCGGATCAGGAGTACATATCATAAATGAAGAAATTTTGATTTTAGGGGAAAACTTAAAAACTCGACCCCACCCTCTTATCTACGAAACTTAAAGCAGTAAAATTTTGAAAAAAAAATTAGAGATATACGGCCTCACCAGAAATTTACCGTAAAAATAAGGACAAACCTCAACTATTAATTTTGAGGGCAAATTACAGAATTAAATTGAAAATATTAAATTAAAATTATTTCTAACACATCATGTAATAAATCAAATGAAAGAGCTCATTATGGTGAAAACAAATATCTTTTTTTCATATTTTTAAAATTTAAAAATAAAAACAAAAATATAAAAAGTTTTACCCATTCCCCCCCTTATCTCCGAAACTATAATCCGTAAAATTTTGAAAAAAATCAGAGATATAAGAACTCACTTGAATTTTACCGGAAAAATAAGGAGAAACCCCTAATATTAATTTTGGGGAGCAAATTACAGAATTAAATGAAAAATATAAAATTAAAATTGTTTCTAATGCATCACGTAATATATCAACTCAAAGGGCTGACTATTAAAAATACAAATATATAGTTTTTTATATTTTTAAAATTAATATTTTAAAATATATTAACAAAAATATAATAAAAACTACCCATTGGGGACAAAATATAGAATTAAATGGAAAATAAAAATTAAATTTCAAACGCATCATGTAATATATCAAATAAAAGGCTCATTATGTGAATTATAAATATATCATATTTTTAAAACATTTTTGCAAAAGTTATTAACAAAAATATTAAATATGGACCTAATTCCCACTTTAGAAGCTACACTATCTAAAATTTTGAAAATTATATTATATTTGTATTCTTAAATAATTTGTCTAAAAGATTTAATAATTAATTATTTAAAACTTAATCTATGTTTCCCCTTATCTTCCAATCTACAGAGCCCAAAATTCAGACAGTAGATTATAAAAGGCTTCCCTGAAAGTTTATTAGTAAAATGAAACTCTAATGTTAATTTTGCAGGTCAAATTAGAAAATTAAATCATATTTCATAAAAATCAAGTGAATCATGTAGCAGATAAAATAAAAAGTCTATGTGTGTAAAATAAAAGTGTATACTTTTTATAAACTTAAAAGGCTTCCTTTAAAATATATTAGGGTAAATATCAGAAAATGAACTCATTCCCTGTTTGTCTGAAACTGAAATATTAGAAAAAGATATACTTTGATTCACCTACATTGCATCAAATCTCAAAGGTGGTACGGAATCCTTAGTATGCGAGTCCAACTCGCACTTGACCAAATTATTAGTATTGATATTAATTAGAATTATATGGATTTGAAATGCACGCGTTCAGGTCTCTGTACAAAGGTCAGTCAGTCTTTCTAAAGCTGACACTTTAGAACCCTCCTGATAAGACGTTTATATGTTTCCATAAGACTTTAGCATTGACCTAAATTTCTTTTAGCGTTGCCTATGATGAAGGCCTTTTCAGAAAACAAAAAACTTGTACTTACCATTCTTCCCTTGGACCGTGAATACAATATCGTTAAATTCGATTTCGTGTCGCTGGCTGACAAGATTTTGGGCGAAAATTTTCATATTGGAGTATATATTTAATCGGAAAAACACACTAAACCACTCCGCACTTCAAAATTTTAAATTTACAGCACAAACTGGACGGGTTTCGTAAAATCTGTTCGAAGTGATTCGCGCTTTATCTGGTCTGATAACACAACGAATTGATTCACTTTTTGTACACAATCCAAACGTTCAGTACTTTCATATTAATATGATGTTGAATTCGAACTGATAACATTTTCACCCAAACAAAATTTTATATGTCAGAAGCGCGTATGCCTTTGTTATGTTTAATTACCATAAAAATTGCGAGTTAGATAACATTGCTACTCTGATATGGTGATATACTATACAAGGAGATTTGTTAATCCCATATATGAACACGTATATTTCAATAAAATATATTTTTCTTATATTTTTATTTCCTTTTTAATGGTAATAAAAATATAAATATAAATAAATAAACTATTTAGGCACAGAACAATTTTTTCTTTCAACATTTTTCAAAACTTTTGTTATGCTAACACATTAAAAAATAATAGCGGTAGCCCAGTGGTTGAAATTTTGAACATTTTTGAGGTTTTTTGTCACAGAGTATAGCCCTAAAAGAAATAAGTTGTGGCGAAATCAAGAACGTATAAAACTATATTTATTTTTAATAGGCTTTTATTAGGTTCATATGTACGTACCTATGTAACGGAAACTTTCAACGTAATTTTCACCACCTTAAAGAAGACCAATTCAGTTGAAAATTGTCAAGAGCCGATGACAATACAATTCTTTATGTTTTCCGATTTGTTGTTGGCACTGGCCTAAAGACTACTTCCATCAGTTGGCAGCAATACAACTTGCCTAATGAAATGGTAAGGTTACGCAAACATGAATAAACTTTTTAATTTAAATCCTATAGGCTACGTTATGAGCTTTTATTATAGGTTCATATACGTAGCAAATCGTAAAAAGCCAATTATGTATTACAGCAGTAGAATTCGAAACAATGATGATTAAATACCGTAAAATAAAAATATAATAAATTTAAGTTATAAGTAATTCAGAATATTTCGATTCAGAGTAAAAAGCGTGGGGTGCGTGGGGTGTTGAAATATTAGATTTTACAATTATTCACTGGCTACTTATTATAAGAAGAGTTTTGCACAATTCTATTTACTCTGAATCTAATTATTCTTTTAATAACTTAAATTTTATTATATTTTTATTTTGAGGTAATTAATCATGATCGATTGACAGACTTTCGACTGCCTGTTCATAATTGAAAATTATTTTCTACCTTTTAGTTTTAGTTTAGTTTTTATACAATTTTGCTACTAAAGCGTATTTTAGTTTTTTTACTATAATTATTTTTACATAAATATTCCTATGCCGATTTGTTGTCTTTTGGTTTCATGTTCTTGCGATTTCATAAATAAAGACAAACAACCTAACAAATTCTTTAATTAACTACAATTTGTTAAACAGGACAACGCCATCTAGTTGGCAGCAATATGAACTTACACGGCTGTGAACAGTAAAACTTATTTAACTACTAATGAAATGTTAAGGTTACGCAAACATTGAAGTTCTTTATATTTTAAACACACATCTAAAATGCCAATGAAAGTAATAGTCTTAAAAATATAATATTTTTAATTTTTATAAATCCTATATGGCTACGTTATGTGACTCAAAATTTAGAACCTTAAACTACAATATATCTTAAGAATCAATTTAATTTCATTAATTTGAGTTAAACAACCTTACATTGTGACCCATGACATATGTTATATCGAACATATCTTGAAATGTTGAATAATAATATATTGATTAACTTTTCTGACGAATTGAAAACTTTTAGCCTAATGACTAAAAACGTATTCAAATGTCAAAATTTAAATCAATAACGATGACCATGAATGCCAGGGTTGCCATATCTAATTATTTGTCTTAAATCTTACGATATGTGAATTAGTTTCACGATTTTGCCTATATATAACCTCCTCCTTTGTTGAACTCTGTTGGTTGTAGATACTGTGTTTATGATACGAGCTTATTTTTACGTTTACACTAAAACAATTCATAAAACAAAATATTTTTCTTTAACAGTAAACAATTACTCAGATCAAAAAATATATTATTTTTTGAAAAATTTACTTAATTGATATGTATTTTGGTATGCTGAAACCAGTGTTATTTTGTAACTCACTATTCTCTTAAAAAAAATTGGTCAACAGAAATCAAAAATTAATACCTAGTTTCTTTTATTAGTTACAATAAAATCTAGTTACTAAAAGTGAACATTATGTGCTCATTTTTCTGTATTTCATCTTTCTTTGCTCTGCAAGATTTTTTGAATAGCTTTGTAGCTGATGAAATGCGTTTGTTGTTCTCCGTGAAGTCACTAACAGTAATCACCCATTTTGTTTTACAGTCGTCCGTGGTATCGTTTCTCCATCTCATTTATGTCCTGATGAAAGCTCTAAGTTTTGATGAAAAAAGGCAAGATGGTTGTGCAATAAGTTGTCTTAAGGCTCATCAGACAATCAAGAGTTTTAAGTTTTTTTAACATGTTCTCCAAACTCGATAATTTTCCAGTTTGGAGCTTTTTATTACTCAAAAACTTAGGCACTACTACTTTAAATGATATCCAGGCCTCCCCATCCTTTTTATTATTCGTTGCTTGGAAGTTAGATTAGAACATCACTTTATGAAAATCAAGTCCATCGAAAATTCCTTCTTTCAATTTAGCATCTGGTAAATTAAGAATTTTTCCACATAAATATTTAAACAATCACCATCTTTACATATTTTTTCATGAAGCTCAATTATATATGTAATGGTGATAGAAGAAGTAAACAAAAGTTTTATACCAAATGTTTTTTTCGCCAGGTGCCAAAGTTTTCCTTATGGACCGATGTGTTTTGGCCAATATTGACATTTTGCGTGAATCTGCAAAATTAGGTGGCAGATAATTAACACAGAACATTTATGTCTTCGAAGGCACAGATTACGAATCTGCAATTACTTTTACCGCAAGCTTGCAGTAAGTGCTGAAATGTCCCAAAAACACCTTTAAAATAGGTTTTGTTGCATTATTCCCAAAACTACAATGAACATGAAAAAAAAACTAACTCGACTATCGTGTTCCTTGTAAATTTTCACATCCAAAACATCTAAGTTATATAAAATCAACGAATTGCTGGGTAATTACTTAAGTTTTCAATTTAATTTTTTAATACACAGGCACTCTATTAACGAAAAGGCATCGTCCGATGATTGACAGAACTGTCTGTTTATGTAACATTTTTGGAATTGTTTTTTGTATTTCGAAAAATCAGAATATAGACAGAAAGCTTATAGTAGGTGTTTGAAGTACATGTGGATTATCGGAGAAATATACCTATTGACTATCAAATGATACCTACAACTAAAATGATTCAGTTAATTTCGTTCCCCTCCTTTATTATCATTCTATTTCAAACATATTGCAAACTCAAACACTAATATTGATATTTTTTTTCTATAGCAATAATTTTCTATGTGAGTAATCTTCAAATATTTGATAGTTCATTGAAATAAAATACTTTTTTTGAACGGTAAAGTTACAATTTCATATACTATCTTCAATAACAAATGAACATAAAAAAATATCGTTGGTAAAACATTCAAATAATAATAACGTCACAATCCACCATACCACAAGTACGTTGTTAAAATATAACCCATCCCTTAGTATTCTTATTAGAAGCAATTCCGATTGACAAAAGGTTCGTTCCTTCAACCGATTGTCGACCGATCGGCAATTGGTTAATGCATCGGTACATGAACCATTTATTGCGCAACTCGAGGCGTGTATCAGTCGGTGGTTGCACCACCGATTCTACCCTGAAGCCGGTGATCGAAATTACCGTACATTAACTGGTTGCGTATCAATCACCGTGTCACTTATAACACGAAACTGAACCGTTCACTAAACGGTTATTGTTTTGAAGGAACGTTATTTTTCTTGTGCGCAGGTACGCGACCGTTGTGTATCGGTTATCTAGGCTGAAGGAACGAACCTAAGGCCGGGCACAGACCTACCGTTTCTGTTATATTCTTATAAGAACAGAACAGAAAAGAATGGCAACGGAAGGCTAGAACGCAATGCAAAGTATCTCACTCGTCACATACCTACCGAACGGCAAGAACGCCTGATCAGAAAGCAACCGGCCAGCGTCCCCGGTCAAAACGTTCTCCCCGGTAAGAAAGAGGCATGGATTAACAAACCCATATATCGGCACACACAGCCCGGTTGCAACCCGGCGCCGGCGATTTTACCACAGTTGTCCTACTTTACAGGAAAAATAAGGAGAAACCATTAATATTAATTTTGGGGGGCAAAATATAAAATTAAATAAAAATTTAAAAATAAAAAAAATTCAAACGCATCATGTAATATATCAAATGAAAGGTCTCATTCTGAGGAACACAAATATATTTTTTTCATATTTAAAAAGATATATTTAAAAAGTAATTAACGAAAATATACCAAAATTTGCTCTGCTGTCCCATTTACATATAAAACATGGAAATGTTGTAAATCGTTTTTGTTGACCAAACAGCACGGAAACAACTTTTAAATCTCCACACAGCTTTCACATGTGAAATGTGAGAAATAGGTGGGTGATCCGACTTTTTTTCGGAATCGCTACATCCGAAATACACAGGAATAATCGAAAAAGGTTTTTCACTGTTTATCATGTTATGAATACGTCCTACTGTATTACCTTGTATATTGCTAGTTGTTGTTTACAGCTAAGCAAAACGTAAACTCGTTATTTAAACTTCATTAAGTCAAAGTTAAATGTCATTGTGCGTTAAAACCACTCATTTTGTTTAAGTTACCTGTGTCATCCCTAGAAAAAGATAAACAGAAATTTCAAATCTATTATTATAAAACAATTGTATTGTTTCATATCGCAAGCAAACATCAGTTATTTTCAAATACTTCCTCAAATTACTTCCCGTAATTTAACTCCAATTTGTAGTGGCGATTACAAACATTTCTAGTTGTATTTTTAGCATTTTATTGTTGGATACATATGCAAAACATTACGTTTTCATTGAATTAAAATCAATAACTTAAAAAAGGGAAAATTGGAGGTTAATTAAACACAAAATTGATATGAAACATTTTTTTTGTAAAGAACGTCAGTAAATTGACATGCAATGAACTTGAATACAACTATTTAACACGTTTTTTAGCTACAGGTAATTAAAATTAATAAGCCGCACTGTAGTGTTCAAATGCGAAATTCCAATTTAGTCATTTGGTCGATTTCCGTTTGTTTTCGTCGACAATTATGATCCAGGTGTCATTCGATTAGCATTTTTGAAAAAATCCGACTTCCGGAAAAGAATTGTAAAAATCGTAAACAGTTTTAGAGTAAACCGAATCTGATTTTTGCATACTAAACAGTACCACCTATGAGTAGTTTTTCAAATTTTTGGACCATGCGTTTTAAATTTATAAAAAATGTAAACTTTCATTTTTCCCATCGAACCTTTTTAATTGATTTGCTACATGTGGCAGATCAAATAAAATTTATAAAAACTATTTTTCTAATTTAACCTCCAAAAACCTAGATTAGGATTTTCGGTTTATTTGACCAATAAACTTTCAGCGAAGCCCTATATAATCTTTCTTCTGAATTTAAGATTCAGTAATTTGAAGATAAAGGGAAGAATGGGTCAAATTTTTAATAATAAATTTTTCAAAACTTTTAACAAATTATTTTTAAAAAACAAATAAAATATATTTATTTATTTTACATTAATGTATTTTTTATGACGATCCTTTTCATTTGATGCATTACTGATGCCCTTAATTACACCAATATTTTCAATATTTTTCCAAACTTTAGGACTTATAGTTTCGAAGATAGAGGGGGATTTTTTGTATAATTTTGTTTACACCTTTTAAATAAATTATTTTAAAAACATGAAAACATATTTGTATTCCTTTCATTTCATTTATTACATGATGCGTTTGATTTTTTTAAATTATTTGATTCTATAATTTGCATCCTAAATTAATATTAGGATTTTGTCCATATTTTTCCCATAAAGTTTTTTCAAAATTCTAGGTCGTACATTTTCGAAGATAATGGGGGATTGTCTCAATATTTGTAAGTTTTTGTTAATATCTTTTAAACACATTAGTTTAAAATTATGAAATAAATATATTTTTACTGCTCAGAATGAGCTCGTTCATTTGATATATTACATGATGCGTTTGAAAAGTTTATTTTTTTTTTTTATTTTTCATTTGATTCTATAATTAATATTAGGATTTTCGCTTTATTTCTCCTCTAAACTTTAGGCAGCGCCCCATACACACTATTTTCTTAAAAATTTTAGGTTCAATAGTTTCGGATATAAAGTGGGAAAATGGATTATTTTTACAATTTCTTTATTTACGTGAAGTACTCAAAGTCGGGTAACCAAATTGTGGCCTGATATCAAATTTCAGCCTTTTCTGAAAAATAAAGGTTTGATATTAGAACCAAAACCAAATGTTCCACAGCTTATACAACCGAATTGTAAATCTTCATTTTCGGTTGCACAAAGTTGTAGTTGAAATATACCTTACTTAGAGTCAGCTCAAAAGATTCATGTTCATTACTGGGGGTCTATAATTAGTTTTTTTACTGCTCATAACTTGTTAAAAAAAATGTAGTTTTTATTTGTTAGTGTATTGAAACCGATTGCAATATCTTACAATAATCACATCAGAAATTTACAATAAATATATGACGTTCAATGCATCAAAAGTTAAAACTTTCATAGATATTATTAATATTTCAAAAATATGACAAAATTGTTCCTAAAGTCTCCAGAATTGGTGCGTTTACCTTACAGAGACAAAATCTGTGAAGTATTTTTCATTAAATAACAGCTAATTCTCTTCAAACAATTTTGTTAAGTAAAATATATCGGACAAAAAACTTAGTGTGAATTATATTAAAGCAATTTTGCTAGACATTGTAACTACATTGAGTTAGTACAGAAATTAGCATATATAATTTTACCTATTTATTTATACTGTAAATTGGATGCTAAAATGTTAAAATCAGTGTTTACAAATAAGTTTTCGTCACAATCAAATTGCAAATTAATAGATATCTTGACATTATTTGCAGAAAAAAGGACACTATTTGCATTGAGCTTTCGTAACAGAAAGTGTGGCTAAATGTTAGTAAACAAGACAATTCTGTTTAATGGTACTTGTATATTTTGTAGCATCAAAAATGATTTATGACTCTTCATTGCTATTCGAACATCATTATCATAGACAGACACTGGCACGTACCCTATCGCTGTTTATTGTAGACGTTTCAGTATTTGACAATTTAACAAACATTTTCATAGTAAAAAAAACGAATAATTTGATAAGTAGTAGTAACCTTTAGTCTTTGTTCGAGGCAACATGATAGCGCTCTATTATCTTCAGGAAGTAGTGGAGCATATGTTATTCCCTTACTTTAATCGACTCATGGATCCCATATTTGAACAAGATAATGCTCGGTCTCATGTTGCTCGAGTTAGTTTAAACTTTTTGAAGAGACCCATGTGAATCTATTGACACGGCCGCCCAGATCCCCGATCTTTCGCCCAGAAACAGAATGGGTATACCCCGCCCCCACGGACTTTGGAGGTTCAAAGATATTGTTACGATATGTCATTTCAGCACGACAACAAACGCTTCAAGATAAAAAAATACGATTCTCGAAAAGGCTCGGCAGCGGAAGGAACGATGTTGATTTCTACTGGAGAATTCTACGCTGGTGATATAAAAGAAGAACGCCACGATCCAGGCGTGATACCGCGACGACTACTTATATGAGATTATTATTGTATTTTTGAATCAGCTGTTTGGATGTAAATAAAGTTCTAGAAAAGTGAAGTGCATATAGTTGTTATAATTTTTAATTGAACCCACGAAGTATATTGCAATATTAATGTCCTAGAGTATGTACCTTCTGGAGATAGCCTGCAATGCATAAAATCGTGGCAAGGCTAGAAAGAGACGGCAACAGAAGACAGTAACAGGCTATTTCATTTGGTGGGTGGAAGCAGCCAATGGAGAACATGCCAATCGTATTTCATTGGAAGCAGCTCCCAACCGAGTGAAATAGCCTCTTGCCCTCTCTTTAGTCTTACCACTACATTTATGCACTGCAGGCTATCTCCAGAAGCGGGTAGTCAAATCCACATTCCGGTGGCTTCCCATAAAACTTTCGGAGTCATGGCAGTCGATTCCAGACCTCGGTTCTGACGACAAGGCGGTGCCCGTTAGTAACTAGGGAAGGAGAGGGTCCCCACCCTCGAGTGTGACTTGTCAAGACTTACACAAGTAGTTCGCTGGGCACACACAAGTCGTCATCAGTCCTGTTTCTTTCGGGATTGTGGCGATGAGACGACCTGTCGGGTAACAGTGGTACCGTCGCTTGAGATGTCGGGTCATCGCCCTGTATGGGGCGCGACCTAGTATTCGATATGAGAACCCTTTGCCGACCTTTTGCCTGTTACTCCTAAAACTGGGCCAAAGCCTCCCGGGAGAAATCTTGGTAGAGTTACTACAGAATGCCAGGAGCACAGATCATATAAAGCAGTACGAAAAAATCCCAAAAGATCCAATCCAGAGCTACAGTGGCAACTTTTGCAAGCTACGGGCGTTAGAGTTTCAATGCAAACTAAAGGAAGAGACTTCGCAGTCGAGAATCTCCAAAGTATCTACAAAAAAAAAGTGACCTGCTTAATTGGTGTTTGGTGTGTCAAAACTGGACAATTAAAGATTGCTATTTTCGAATGAGACCAGAATTGGCCTACAATCAGATGATCGGTGAAATCGTGTAGTAAGAGGTCTTGGGAGACAGCTAGACTCCGTGTTGCATAAGTGATGGAAAACTGACTCGATTCCCATTAGACTTCCGACAAGATGGCGGGGCAGCCGCATGTGTGTGTTAGGTTAAGTTAAATTGCAAGAATAGGGAAATAACCAGAACCTATCCACAGATCTAGTTGAGATAAAGTTACCCGATCGCCCACAGATACTTTTAAAGTGGTATGGACTTACCTGAATATTTGTGTTAGTTATAGTGATTCAGCCGGAAGTCCTAGGTTACATTAAATTGAAATATAAATTTAATTTAAAAAATACTTCATCTGGTTAATAAGGTCGAATAAGGACCAAGACCATTGGAGCCCAAATATGGTCTGGGGCTGCCTTGAAAAAAAAGAAAGATTCCCATTAAACAAACTCGAACATGCAAGAGGTATTTGGAATTAGTGTTACTAGCTGCAGTCAGCCTTTGGCGAGCTTCTTTCGGCGATTCTTTCCTATTTATGCAAAAACGCACCTCTACATACAAGGAGAAGCAATGAGAAATTGTTTAGACGAGGAAAGTATGAGCGTTTTGCTTGCTTGTTCCCCGGATCTTAATCCAATTGAACACTTGTTGGATAAGCTCAAAAGATAAGAGCTCGTCATAACAGCAACGTAGAGCATGGAAGTGGCACTAGAGAAATGGAGAAATGTTTCCCAAGAAAAAATATTTAGGTCATAGAAAGCATGCTACGTCGAATTAGTTCGTACATTGACGCTTGATGTATTTATGCTGACTATTAAACTAGCAAAATCATTTTTTTAATTTTTGGTGATATTCGTAGGTTTATTATTTGTGTAATATTAAATAAGTTATATTTATTTCAAATATTTTTTGTAATAAATTTGTTTGGATAACCTGCGCTTCATTTTATAATCATTAGTAAAATATTGTTTTATGTAAGTTCTAAATTAATTCAGATAATTATTTTGCCTGTTAGGGTTTTCTCTCCTCAAAACTTTTTCCAGCAACAGATAAGTATTTAAAATCGATAAGTGTAGTAAGGCAATTTCATAAAATTGCCCAGATTACTGGCTCTCCGTACAAAAATTCTTCCTCACAGTTATTCTGATAGACAGAGATGTCTTAAAATGATAAACCAGTATTCCTGTATATAAATAGTGCATTGTATATTGTGTAATACTTATCATTTTGGAGACGTTTCCAACTCCGACTCTGGAGTCGTTGTCAATCATTTTGTTGAGTTCAAAAACTTTTCGCTCTGATGTGGATTTTGTTGTTTGTCAAACAATTTGATAAGGACTCCAGAGTCGGAGTGGAATCGTCTCCAAACAGATAAGTGTAACACACTATACAATACACTATTTATATAGAGGAATACTGGTTGATAATTTTAATACATCTCTTTCTCTCAGAATAACTGCGAGGAAGAATTTCTGGACGGACAGTCAGTAATCCGGGCAATTTTACGAAATTGCCTTTGTTCTCCAAATACGATTTTAAATACTTATCTGTTGCAGGAATAAATTTTGAGGAGAGATAACCCCAATGAACAGGCAAAATAATTCAAGACCTTCTCAACAATATTTTAGAAATTACTTAATTCAGATAAGTTTGGTTGTGTATATATTATCAAGCCATTGCTCATGTAGCAATATTTAAAACTTACCATTATTTGCATCATTAAGCTTACAACAAATAACTAATTTTATTTATACCCCATTCAACTCTACTGTAAAAACGTACTTCTAAAGGATTAGTTTAAATAGTACTTCTCATTGACATTATTCTAGCTTATTGATATAACCCACTTTACCATACAACGTATGGTAGCACACTCTTTAGGGAAAAATTCACTAAACCCCAGATATCAAAAGCGTTTAGCCCTTGCCAGGCTAGCAGGCCCGTGGTTGGCGTTGTGGTTGCATTTTCCCATGAATTTTCTGAACGTCCGGGCTGTCCCTAAGCAGGACGACTATTTGCATTAGTTGGTAAAGATATTTTAAATTATTTAGTAGATGTTTTGAGACTACTTCTGTTGTTGACATAATAATTGGTACTGTTCGTGTGTTACTCATGTCCCACTGTGCCTTTATTTGAAATTCCCTGTATTTGGCTATTTTTTCAGCCTACTTAATATTTAAATTATTGTTGTTACGGATTGCTATGTCAATTAAGGTTGTTTTTCTAGAGAATTTATCTACCAAAACTATATCTAGTCTATTGTGAGCAAAAGTCCGATCGGTCAATATCGTGCGATCCCAGTACAGGTTGTAGTTGTTATTTTCTAAAACAGATTGTGGTTTGTATACAAGGTATGGCATTCATACCGACTACCTTATTGATATAATTATTAGTATTATTTAACTAAATACATTAACCTATTCTGAGTTTTTATTTTTCCTGAGTTTTTTGAGAATAACACACATAAACTCAAGGTATAAATAAAACCCCTTTTTCAATGGTAATTAATTTAACACAAATGAATAAGAAAATTAAAAATTAAAATTACCAATCCTTTTAAATTTTAATTTTCTTCTTTATTTGTGTTAAGTTAATTACCATTAAAAACACGGTTTGATTTAGACCTTGACACGTTTGGAGTAATTGAAATATACAGACTTTCAAGTTTATGTGGTGTTATTCCAGAAAACAACCAATTCTGGGGTAAAATATCATATAATCCTGAGTTTAGGGTAAATATTTCCTGGTTCTTTACACCTAGCCATTAGTTTCTTTAGTGATATTGTTAAATACAGAGACAAGTAAGTATAGTTGGTGCGAATTATATTAAAGTACCTGTTTATTCTCTCATACGATTTTGTTAAGTAAATGCAATACGTCGGACACAAAAGTTTGTATGAATAGTGTGAATTGTGAGAACGGAGGTTTTCGCGGCCAGAGTAATTTTTTTTAATTAATTCGAAAAAATTAATTTTTTTAATTAATTCGAAAAAAAATACGAGGTCCAAATCCGGAAAAACCAGAATCAGCTAGTGTGAATTGTATTAAAGCACTTTTGCTCCACTGCATTGAAAGTACAGAGAGTTGATGTAAAAATTACCGAATGTAATTTTACCTACTTAGTTATACTGTAAATTGGGTGCTAAAATGTCAAAATCGGTGTAATGTGTTTACAGACAATTTACGATAAAATCGAAATGCCAATTATTGGATATCTTGACATAATTTCCAGAAAAAAGAACACTATTTGCATTGGCCTTTCGTAACAGAAAGTGTGGCTAAATGTTGGTAAACAAGACAATTCTGTTTAATTGTATTTGCATATTTTGTAGCATCAAAAATGATTCATGACTCTTCATTGTTGTTCGAACATCATCATAGAATGACACATGGTACGTGCTCTATCATTGTTTATTGAAGACGTTTCAGTATTTGACAATTTAACTAATACGTTGATAGAAAAAAAAAACGAATAATTATGACTCATTTATTTGGTTTAGATATATCGTGCAAATGTGTATTGACGTTGTGAATAAATTATTTCAAGAAATATACAAATTGTGCTTATGCTTATCAAACGCAGTTGAAGCACAGAATTACATTAAATTCGACAAAAGCTACATGTTCTTAATATGATAATCTGTAGTGTTTTGAGTTGTTTGAACATTATCGATTTCGTAAGTTAATGTAGAATATTTTTTCATAATTGTAAGCAATTCGAATGTATCACAAAAGTGTGAAAAAAAAATATAGCAACTGTTAAAAAAAGTAATCTTGATTTTTAGAGGTAGTTACCCCCCTCCCCCCCGGCCGGGTGGGGAAGGTCAAAAAAATTAAGGGTGTTGTTAGTTTAGGTGGTGCATATTGCGCTGCCCGAATTTCATATTTTTATCTTGAATAGAAGTATGTTTTTCGCCCTGACCCCAAGCGCCGAAACCCAATCTTCGTTATGTAAAGTCAGTCAATAAGGATAGTTCATAGGTATTCTCCTAGATTTTCTCTTATGACTTGAATGGGATCTCTGTAACATCAAGTTTCTTTGACCTAGCGTATGCACTATCTTATAACTGTTATAATAACGAAGAATATCTTTCAATCTGTTGCAATGTGAAAGAAGCTGTTATTTCTAGGATCTTTTGAATTTTTTTGGTGCTACCCTGTATGCATTAAATTAGCAGTAAATTCTCTTAGTTACATCAATTTATTATCAAACATTTAATGACAGTTTGTGGATATTAAATTTGTCAATGCGAATTTTTTAGTTTTTAATGTCTTTATTCATTTGTGCTAATTTTTAATTGTCTTTGAAAACGGGGTATGATTTTGACCCTGAAACGTTTGGAGTATTTGATATACACAGACTTTCCAGGCAATTGTGATGTTATTCCCAGGAAATCATAAAAATACAGTTAATAAGGCTTTTTGAGCAACAACTAACAACTGCATTAAAAATGACTTTTTATCGTTCTTCCACATCGTAATATCACCAAGCTGCTAGAACTACGCATGTGAAGCTAGCGTGGTAAAATTGGTAGAATAAGTAATATTTTATCTCAAAGTCCAAAAAAGTGTTAATAACTCTGAGTAACTGTGGACAACTCTAAAAAAATCAAAATGTTTCAGCAAAATATTTTCACCTAAGAAAGCTGGCAGTGTCCATAGTTACTAGTTAATTTATATTTAAACACGTTGGCGATATAGCCCAATTTTATATTGTGCGAAAATCACATAAACTCTAAATCACCCCATGTATGCTTCTGTGGTCACCTAATATAACTTATTTGCCTATCATTTTCTGAATCACCCTATAAAACTATACTTAAACTATATTACAATTTATTTTTTAAAACCAACCTGTATAAGTATAAATTCTCTCCACCATATTGACTATTTCTTATATTATTTAAATCAATTTGTATTTTACTTTGCATCAAATTACAAGTATTCTATATATACATTGGTCTACCCTATATAACATTTTTTTTTAATTTTTGAACCACCTTCTATAACTATACTTTTACTACACCCTTTACTTCAATCACAGTGTATATCCAACTGCTTCAACATTTTATGAAACCAACTCTATAACTACAATTATACTCAACCCTATAATTCAAAAATTGCTTATGTTTATGTAACAAATTTTTGATTTACCCTATATAACTATAATTCTACTACAGCTTTATTTCCGCCACCTTGTGTACGCAACTACTTATGTTCCACGCTATAGAATCTTTTTGAATAACCATGTATAACTATAATACTCCACCTTATAGTTTAATTATCTTGCATTTCCAACTGCTTCTAACATTTTTTAAATTCTTCTGTAATTATCTTCCGCACCATATTTCAATATCCTACTGAATTGTTGCGGCTGATACTTGATGTAAATTCATAATGAGAAACACAAAAACGAAAATTATATTTCGAGATTTACACTTTATTTTATAAACGACACGTGTTTCGGCATACAATGCCTTTATCAAGTTTCACAAAATACTAAAAATATTATTCTAACTACACGATTATATATACATATTACTTAACTAAACTAATTATACAGAGCCATTAAAAAGATTTAAAAGTGGGGATGGATTAAGATCTAATTGGTTATTTAATAGTCTACCTGAATATTTATACCTGTTAATTTCTAGGGATTCTAATAGATTAATTTTACAATATTGAATTTACGACTGAAATAGAAACAAATAATGAAATTAATTATTTAGACTTGACAATTACCAGAATAAATAACAAACATACATTTGCAATTTATCACAAGCCTACATATTTGGACATAGTCATTCATAGTAGTTCTTATCATCCTTACCAACAAAAAATGTCTGCATTTTATAGTATTATGATCCATAGATGAATCAATGTACCTTTGACGCCATTAAATTTCGAAAAAGAATTAAACATCATTAAACAGATATCAGTAAACAACGGTTTTGATCACCATCTCATCGATAACTTAGTAAAAAAGAAAATGTTCCATAAGGCTCTAAATTTAATTTATCCTATTGATAAAAAATCTTATGATTTTTTCAAAACTTTAACTTACCTGGGCGAAACAAGTAATAAGGTTAAATCATTTTTAGAAAAACAAGACATAAATATCAGTTATAAAACTTCAAATAATTTATCCAGATATATTAAGAATAATAAATCAAGAGTAGATAGTAATTGTAAATCCGGGGTATATACAAACTTAACTGCGGCAATTGTGACGAGCTATATATAGGTAGGACATTTAGAAATTTTAATACTCGTATTAGAGAGCACAAAAGAAGTTATTCCACACAAGACAATAAATCTAATTATGCACGTCATTTACTAGAAGATAATAACAACTTTAACGATAATGTAAATATATTACATTTGGAAAATAACCCCAGTAAAATTAATCTATTAGAATCCCTAGAAATTACCAGGTATAAATATTCAGGTAGACTATTAAATAACCAATTAGATCTTAATCCATCCCCACTTTTAAATCTTTTTAATGGCTCTGTATAATTAGTTAAGTAATATGTATATATAATGGAGTAGTTAGAATAATACTTTTAGTATTTTGTGAAACTTGATAAAGGCATTATATGCCGAAACATGTGTCGTTTATAAAATAAAGTGTAAATCTCAAAATATAATTTTGGTTTTTGTGTTTTTCAATATCCTAACTGCTTAAGGTTATCAAACAATTTTTTAACATTCTTTGACCGACTTTGTATAAATTTAATTTCACTCATTCTTATTTCAACCACCTTGCATACAAACTTTTTTTGAACCACACTGTAGAACTACAATTCTATTCCACCTTATATTTCAACCATCCTATATATGCAACTGCTTATGTACCACGTAATTTTATATTGCAACATAAGATTTTTTTCAATCCACCTTTATAACAATAGTTTTACTTCGCCCTATATTTCAACCAATTTCGATACCTACTTGCAGGAACGACTCACACACACACACCTACAATCGTATTCTGTATAGAAAACATCGCCGACAATTTTTCGTTTTTGTACACTAACTGAATATTCTCTGCCATTTTACTCTATGAAAAGCCACGTAAAAGAACTTTGTTTCAATGAATTAAATGAAAATCGTTAGAAAAACACTGTACAATATACATATTTGAACATAATAATTTGACATTTACATTTTTTTTACATATTTTACCAATTTTCCGAAAAACGGTATGTTTTACTTTATAGACAAATTTACTGAATTAGCTGAAATATATTTTTGTAGAATACAATTTAAAATCTTCAAATTGAATCAGCCATGTTAGAGAAAACAGTATATATTCATGGAAATTCATTGAAGTGTAGTTCCCTTGATTACTGCTTTTTCTGATTTTCTGAAAAACCGAAAATCTTACGTTATAGAAAATTATATGATATCATTTCGTAATATTCTTTAATACAATGCAGTTTAAATCATCAAAATTGCTAAAGCCGTTTTAGAATAATCACTCAGTATACATATTGCGGACGAATTGATAACCTCCTCCTTTTTAGAAGTCAAGAATGGCGCTATTGTAGAAAAAGGGTACGAGGTGAATTGCTAAATGTAAAATAATAATAATGTTAAACCGGTTTTGTCTTCTTTCAATGCATCAATAAAGTATCCAAAAAAGACATTTCTGTTTTCAATTATATTGTTTTTATTCACTGTTTGGGTTGTTGGATTTATTGGAACTCACTCTAATTTATTTCCACTACTTTAATTTGTATTCACACAACTATTTGCAATTTATCTTGAACTTATTAAATTGCGAAGGAAATACAGAATGAATCCTTCAGTCAGCTCTTCGTATTTATATATTTCTGCTCCGAACTCTCCAGAAGTTCAAAAAGCCGGCGAGATATTTTCTTCATGGACTCTAGAATTCTTTGAGAACTTCAATACAGCAAGCCGCCGACCTCGATGTGCCAGTCGAACAACATTTCGGATTCCACGAAATATCGAATGAATGCCGATTACACGAAATATCGGATGAATTCCCGTCACAATATTACACATTTGGATTAATACTCGAATCCTAACAAAATAGTGACTATTATTGTAATTGTCCTGAAATTTACGTCCGTTAGTAAGAAAGACACAAAGAAAGAGAAACAGAGACAGGGGAATACCGAGAGTCAGAAAGTATATTACCTCGTACGAAGCTTCCGCATCTAACAGTCTAGAATGATGCAGCTCTTTTTTATGATTCTACCTGTATTTTTGTTACTTTTACCATGCCAATGACTGGCAAGAAACTTTGATTGGAAAAAAATGTGCGATCTATTTATCCAAAATTTTTATTTATTTCTAATCAACAATTTTCAGATATATTGGTAACTACCCGTGTCGGCATTTTAAATGCAAATAGGAGAAATAAATACATCATTAAATTTTACACTTTATTTTTAAAAATAAATTACAATCAATTACTTTGTTGGGAATTTTATTATCATTATTTACAACCAACATAAATACTTAAAATAATTAATATAATTTTAACCAATTTGAATGTAATTTAACCGCTTCGGTATGTTTAAAAAAAAGTCGGCGAAAACTGTCAGGAAATGCTGCAATTCAGTTATACATATTGTTTTAAAAATGCAGTCATTAAAAACAGGTTAGAATTTGTAATTATCCAAACTAATACCAACAAGCATATTTATTGTGCGTTTTTATTTAACAAATTACCTCACAAACTTGTGATTTCTAAGAGTGTAAAATTAGTTTTTTATACTTTACCAAAACGTACTACTCAATAATTTAGGTTATCTCAAATCAGTGCTATAACGAGCTGAAATTTAATATAGATAATAAACACAACTGGCAATTACCGAACTAATGCAAAAACTAAATTTAAATTAATTTCATTAACGAAACAGGAAAATTTCGTCTTTACTGAAAATGAGACCTCCTTAGGTTAAATAATTTACTTTTCCCTTGTTTGGGTTCTTTTGTTCTTGGGAATTTTGCGATTCTCAAGTATAACAAATTTGTTAACCCATTATATAATCTTCATAAGCAGTTTCTTAACTACCCTCTATCTAAACTATTTTGACTAAATTGATGTAAAATAAAAAAAAAACAAAGAATTTTAGTGGTAATACATTTCACATTCTTTTAAATCGTATAGTACTGATTTGAGAATTAACATCAACTATACTTAATAACATTTACCTATAAAACACATTAACTCCTTTCAAACAAATAGGTAGTACGCAAAAAATTGCTTGAAACACATGAAAGAGTGGAATCTTTGCACAGCCTTAATAAACATAAAAATACAAACAGAAATTTAAGGCACATGAGTAATAAATCCAACATCATACATTGATGAACACTGGTGTGTGCGTTGTAGAAATATTTCGTATGTTTCAATTTTTGTAATTTTTTATATATTACATAAATTTACACGTCATCTAAGTACAGTTTATATATTTCATGTAAGAAAGAATATATTATATAATTCAATGCATTATTATAAATCTGACATAATATGTAGATAAATATTTGTTATTTACATAGGTAAAGGGTTTTAAAAAGAATCTTTTAGGATTCTTGTCTATTAGATATCGTAAAAGTCATCTGAAAAATAGGTTAAGGTTTAGGCATTTCTTTTAAATTAGTTTTGACAAAGAGTCACATCTCGGTAAAAAACGCAGGTTCTTGTTAATGCTCAACAGATTTTATTATTATGGAAACAGAACAAGCATGAAACATATATATTTGTCATTTTTCTATACCCTAACGTCGAATATTTACTCCGAGAAAAATATTCACCTGCAGGGGTACACAAAATTAAAGTAACTCAAACTCATACATCCAGTTTGTATATTCTCAGTAAAAAACCAAAACGATGAAAATAAGACTGATTTGCAATAGAAGACAGGATTAAACGCTTGTAGTATGATGTCTCATAGATGTTTGAGAATGAAAACAGCTGTCAAAACATATAATGCATGTCAATACATAGGTAATAGTCAATTTTAGGTGTGGTCAGAAAGTGGTTGTAATTATTGCTTTAACATTAAATACCTGCAATTGGGTCTTTGACTGATTTTGGTAAACCATCATACATTGTTAATAATTTTGTAATAAGCTGTGAGTATGTTTTTTTCATTATAATTTTCAATATTTTCTAAAAGAATCTGGAATTAATTCAAATAAAAATAAAGATCTTGTAAACGCTTCATTTTTTATTTGTGAAGTAACGACCGTAGCCCTGAACTCGGAACATTTATTTCATTGTATTGTTCTGTGACGACTGCATCCAGGGGCGTATCTTCGGCCTTGTTCATCATTTTCTTTGAGGGGGAGAGGCAAGGAAAATAGAATAATGTGTAGGTATACACCTCACTTCGTTCCAAATAAATTTCAGTTGCAATCTCTTTTTTTGAGAACGTGACTATGCTATTTAAAATTTTAATTCCATTTTGCGTTTATTAAAAACATAATATAATTGGTATGCTTAAGAAAAATTTACATACATTGACCTAAAAATAAGATCATCTTTTAGGATCTCACCAACCCCAAACCATATTATAGTGAATTTCCCAAATAAAGACAAAATTTAAACAATTTATGTTAGGCTGAAAACTATTACTCTATCAAAGGATGTCACTTAAAATATGTGGATACATCAAAGAATTTTAAAATACACTTCCACCTTATTTAGAAAACTCTCATGAACAGCTGTTCAAGTGTCTACATAATATATTGTTCAAATATATATTTATTGATCTGCCAACTGTTAGTTGCTTTGGTGTTGTTACAAATAATAATTCTGTAAACTAATCACTGAAGGATCAAAACTATTCCTGAAAATTATACTTCCAGTCGATTTGATTGGTGGAAAATTTCAAAAACACTATAAATGTGACTGAAGCCTTTTCAGTCTAAACATATGACGATACATACTTCATTTGAATTTGCTGAATGTAAATAGTTTGTGATATATATTATATTTAATGTTACATACAATTTTATAATCGTTCACAAGCACTTCTTTTTCAAAACAATATTTTAATCAGGGAAAATATATAAATAGATAACATAAAAAATATTCAAACTGTACCAACTCAGATACACGCAAGACATAGGCTACTCCTCAGCAACGGTATGGCAATTTGCAGGGCTAATCACATCATAGAAAAAAGCCAAAAGCTAATTTGTTTTATGGGGAAAATGAACGTAAAATGATTTATATTTTAAAGCTCAAAAAACTAAAGGTCAACCAGCTACCATGTTAATATTGTAAATTAGGGATTTCTAGATGAAAATTAACAGAATTATTTAAAAAATGAAATCAAAAGATGTTAAAAAGTTTTCCCTGAAATTTAAGTCTTTAACACTTTCAATTACTTTATTTTGTTTTAAAGATGGCAATAAGTAGCAATGTGTGGCAAGGATAGGCAAAAAAACTATATCCAAAATTCCGAGATATTGAGTCAAACAAAAACTAATTTTCAACACAAGAACTTGATATTTATACAATAGCTGCATATTATAAACAAATGTGATATTTGGTACAAATATATATTGCTCCGTAGATGTTAAGAAATAGGGTCAAAAACGAATTATTTTTTGGATACATTTTAAGTAAACATTATATCAAAGTGTAAAAGGTTTATAAAAAATCCAGGTATGGAATGTTTGCAGAATAGTTAATCACAAAGGAATGCTAAACAAACATTATAGTTAATAAATTGTTAATTATTTAATGAGGTAGGAGACAGTTATGACACAAAATTTAAATATTCACCCAACTTCAAACGTTTTGGATCTTCCCTAAACAAAGTAATTCATTTGTGTTTTTTAATGTTTGTGGTAAAAAGGGTGATTGTATGGTACACATAAAATATTTATTTCGATTGTGTCAATATATGTGAGTTCAAGTTCTTGCAATATTCAAGATTTAGCATTAAAAGACTTGCTTAAGTCTCCTATGCAAAATCCCTGAATGATAGAATCAATCAAATTTCACACACAATTCTCCATCCACTTCCATTCCATATAGTAGTGAACAACTGTTAGCTCAATTTCTTGTCATTTTGGATTTGTGAAAATTTGTATACTTGTCCACCTTGGTTCGTAGCTTCGTCGCTATATCTGAATCTGAACTTGGTATTATTTTATCTGTCATAACAGTTATCTATAGTAACAGGGTTTTTAAAATAGACCGGTCTTGGTTTGGCTCAGTACTCTTTCAAGGATATTCTAGATCTACAAAAAAATTGGTGAAGAACATCCTGACAAACTCCTGTAGGATTCGTCAAAACTGCCTGAGAACTCAATGTATTTCTGTCTGTATTGAAAAATAAGCACGGTGTTGAGGACTCCGAAGACGAGGATCCCTTAGAACAACAGGGAGTGTACGAGATGCCATGTGCAGACTGTTATAAACCTATGTGGGGCAAACTAACAGAAGAATTCAAGCTAGACGTGACGAACACCAGAACGCTATAAGAAAGCAGGAAAAACAACATCCATTGCGGAACACGCCACCACGATGTCACACCGAATAGACTTTGAGAACACCAGAATACTGGCAAATATAGAGAACACCCCGTAAACAAGACTCGTAAGAGAGGCAATTAAAATAACGAAGAGGCTTCATAGTCTAAACGCACGCATGAAATCCAGAACTTATGGAATTGTTGGACATTCTATTAACACCGTACCGGCCCGGACCCGTCCTATAACAACTCAACCGGAAATACCAATCAGCAAGCGGGAGGCGTGGCTACTGAGCACCGAGGGCCAATCTCATGCAGCCGTTCATGATGCCAACCGATAGGCGCCGAGGCGCGACTATAAAACATCGCGCGCGTTCCTGAAAATCTTAGTATTCGAGTAACTAGAAGCGAAAGCAGAAGGCTACGAGAATTATGCGAATAGACCTGAAGAGGGCAGATGGTGACTGCCGATACATACATATATATACCACTTTAGTAGTCTTATTTTCATTTACTATTTTGTTAAGGCATTTTGCATAACTGAGAATTGTAATTTTTATTGAAAAAAGTCCTAGTCTACTTTCAAAACTGTTTGCTAAATTTAATAAGTAGGTCTTTAATTTATTTAGAAAGTCATCAATATTGATCAACCGGTAAATTTTAATAGTATCAATCGAAATTAATCTCGAGAAACTTTTTGAGATAGAAAATAAAGACGACAGTGTAGTGGGCCAAACCAAGACCGTTTATTTTAAAAACCTTATTACTTAAGATAACTGTAATGACTGAGACTTAAATAAAACATACTTAGTTCCAGGGCTACGAACCGAGAAATATACGCCATCAAAAAACTCGAATTACAGTCAAATTTGTGGATATCTAAAATTGGACAATTTCTCAAAACTGTTCACTACTTATATGGCATGGTAAGAAGGTGGAGACTTGTTTATGAAGGTTTAATGTTGTGATTTATGACGTATACACTATCCAGTTACATGCACAAATAACAATTCAGTCAGTTCTTGCATCAAATGAAATATCATAGCTGAAACAGAAAATATATGTTCTAAATATGATCTTTTTGGAAGGGGTAGAAATATGCCCAACTAATTTCCCACGAAACTTTCCAGAATCTCGAACGTAACTTCGGTCCATGTAAACTGAAGATTTTTTAAAAATAATGTATTTTCGACCTTCCAATCTACCTTTAACTACTAGATCCAAAACTTTTGATTATTAACATATTTAGAAGTGAAGAAAAACAATATCGTCGTATATTGCCAACCTGTTCATTATACGAATACAATATACAATTTTCACAATTGTTTTAATAAAAATCAAAATATATACTTTATAAAAAAACATATTTATACAAAAAATCACCAATAATCACACTGAATTAATTCAGTCATGTATCTATGTATCCCTATGTACCCCGCTTACCAGTTAAATAAATAATTCATTGACTTCTATGCATATGGTCCCGTTACACTGTTAAGTCCATCAAAGTATGAACGAAAGAAACCGATAATATTATGTTGATTGCCTTGTTTATCCCCTCAGCAAGTTGTAAACTGCTCCTAGAGCCCAACTGAGCTCATGTCCGTTTATTTTTTTGTAAAGCTGAAAATTAGAAATTACAAAAGACATTCAATTTTGTTATTAAAATGTTACAAGTTCACACTAAAATGTAAATAAGAATTTCAAGAGAAATCCTTAAAGCAACATAATAATGTTAATGTAAATATTTAAAGTTTGCAAATATTCAATATTATAAAACTGCACATATATAAAGCCAAGAATTAAAATTAATGATATACAAACAAGGCAGTGTTTGTGTTCGTTTTTTCATGATTTTCGTCATCATAAACTTATTATAAACCTTCAGTTTCCACATCGTAAACATTTGTCGGTATATCCGGTTTATTTATTACCAATTTATGTAATAACATTCACTTACGTATATCCGAGTGTTTTCGTTCAATCCGAATCCTTTTTCTAACAGCACCCAAATGAAAGTCAGATCTAGACACATGAAAGGTTGTTCTGCATTAGCATCATGGCAAGCTGCAAAATAACAGTTTTATGAAATTTAAATTCTCACAAAATCGAAATGCTTGTGAAAAAAAAAATAAAAAAAAGACAAGATCAAGGGGATGAATCAGAAACATCAGATTTGGCAAACAAAATAAAATACATAGGAGATTGATATAGTATAACTTGTACATATCCGATTATGAACTCATAAAATTCCTTCATGAACTAACAAAAGGGACATGGGATTGTCCAAATGGATCAACAAAAATGAATCGATTTGATTTTGTAGATACAATCAAAACCATCAAAGGCATAAATTCCCGAAACGAGAAAAAGTTAAACTGCTCTAAACATACAACATGAATAATTAATGGATTAAAGAAACAATAACAAGGGTATACTGACTGTCTTATAGACAATAAGTAAGAAATTTATGAATAACATTAATATATATAAAAAAGAATCGACTTCAACTGACACAAATGAAAAATAGTTTAAAAACCGTTGGCAATCAATCTCTACTTTCTGACATATCTTGACTTTTAATTTGGAAAGATATTTATGTGAGATTTACTTTGACATTTACGAGGTTTGCTCTAGTTGTATGGAATCACCTCTGAATCCACCTTACAATTTATAATTTTTTACAAAAAAAATTGTGGGATGAAGAGACCTCGTCGGGATTGAACTTCCTTAAGTTCTCCCTAATTTATATTCTTTTCCTATTTTTCTATATATTTTTTTAACTTTATTTTATTTTTTATTATTAGTTGGACCACTCTGTATAAGTATAACTGTAAGTCACCCTATATTTCCACCATCCTATATTTGTAACTGCTTATGTACCACTCAAAATCACATTTATTTTTAAGATTTTTTGAACCCAGCTGTATAACTGTAACCTACAACCTTATATCGTATAGAAAATGTTGGGTGAGCCATTTTAGGGAAAACAGTGAAGAAATCCCTTAATTACTGTTTTTTATGATTTTCTGGAAAACCGTAAATTTCACGCTATAGAAAATTATAAGGTAACTTCGAGTAATACTCTTTAATGCATTGTAATTTAAATCATCAAATTGCTAACCTCCTACTTTTTGAAAAATTGTCAAAAAAATCATGATAACTTCAATTAATAATTGGATGAAGGATGAATTGTAAGAAAACTAATCAAATGAATAATCATGAATCAATGATCTGTGATACTAAACTCTATATTGATATAAACAAATTCTAGGAAAATTATGGAAACATATAATGTAAAAAGTATTCATGAAAAATGTAAAACTGTAACCCAGAATATGAAACTAGCAACATGTAAAAGCATATCCTGCTCTCAAAGGAGAACAACAATAACTCTCATCTAATAAAATTATATGAGCAGGGGCGTATCTTCAGCATTGTTCATTATTTTCTTTGAGGAGGCAAAAATAAAATACTTTGTAGATATACCTTTTACTCAATATATTCATTCCAAATAATTTTTTTTGGGGGCTCTTGCCTCCGTAAATATACCTATGCGTATTCCATCTCTTTGAAGTCTCATCTTATATGCAACATTACATTTTCATTTGAAATATATCTAATTTCTAGCTGAGAGCCAGAATATTGCAACATCTGTTTCCCTCCCACTGTTTCACCTAATAAATATAGACCAACAATTAATTTCCCATTACAACCATAAATCATCCCAGTGAAAAGTGTTCTGTAAATCTGTTTCGCAGTTTACAGCACGAAAAAAACCGTTATGTACATTATCCAGCTCACAATTAAGTTATTTATTTCACACTTATTTAAGTAAAACTGTGACCTAA